>CM062820.1:1192517799-1193117799 GCA_031772625.1 Pinus tabuliformis | reverse complement strand
AGGTTCTACCTCATATAATTAACAAATGGTGGAAGAATTGCCAAGTAGTAGTGATTGATGCTTAAAGATACTTGGGTGGAATGATTATTATTTGGAATGATGAGGACATCAAGGTTACCAATATGTTTACCTCGTTTTGCATTATGACAATACAATTTTAGTTAATTAACATCAAGGACTACTACCATGTATCCAATGTCTATGACTCAATTATCGCAAATGGGAAAACCTCTATTTCTCAATTCTATTTCCATCACCAGTAATTTATACTCCCCATCTCCATGGATTTTTAGGTGTGACTTCAATATTATCAAGTGTCTCGAGGAAAAGAAAGGATGAATCACAATGTTTACCAAGAGATTTTGTAAGCTATACCATCAAAGCCCTAAAGTGGTCTCCCTTAAAGGTCTCAAGAAATGAGTCTCCAACCCACAAATGTGGCTCAATAAGATGTAATACATGTGTGTTTGGTGACTAACTTAATACACTATTCTAATAACTCCATAAACTTCAGTATTTCTCTCTGTCACATAAATTGATTGTAGTGTGACATAAGTAAGCCAAGAGTAGACATGAAACCCTCAAGCAACAAACATTCCCTACATCCTCAATTAGGTGCTTAAATGATCAAGTGAAAATGCAAGGGGGAAAGAGCACTTCTTGATTTAACCATCACAAATATGTGATCAAGTGTGACTAGGAGTGTATACATTCATATGTTTTCCAAAGAGGGAGTGAATACATGAGTTACCATTCATTGGACCTTATTTTTCTTTATTTTTCTTTTTCTTATATATATAAGGTTTTCATAAGTTTGGCACAACTCATAGATATAACATTTACATGAATTTTCACTTCAACCTTAGAGTTTAGACTTAGATAAATCATTATAGTGTATCTTTAATGATTTTGGCTTTCACTTTTTGATTTTCTTTCATCACAAATGACAAAAGGGGAAATATTTTGCCACAAATATATGAATGCTTAATCATAAAAGCTTCATCCTATGAAAACAAATTAATGATGGTATTCTCTATGAAAATCATGGGTATTCTTGACAAAATCTTATGCTTGTGGATTTCTTCTCCCTGGTTGAGAGGGAGTGAGGATCGACACCATATTATCCATGTGTCATGTACTATGGCTAGGACTAACAATCGCAAGCCTAGTAAAGACACCAGTAGGGAGAATGGTGGATTGGATAAACATCTGGGACTAATATTCTTCGAGAATTTTTACTTTGACTAGGACTAACCGTCATAAGTCATGTACATTAATCCAATATAAGAATAGTCATGAGGATCGACATTTACTGACCTGTCCAATATTATGACAGCGGATTAGGAAATGATCATGTGATGACACACCTGGTGAACATCCTGGTGGGGTAAGTGCCTAGAGAGGTAGTGGTGTATAAACTTATGCCTCCCAACATTGTGCTCTGATCTAATAGAGAGATAGAACTTGTTAGTCAAAGCCTTGCTATTTTTACAATCTTGGCTATGATCGTGTAAATCAATGTTGATTCTTATCAATCCAGATCCATTCTTATATAAATATTTCAACTTGAGAGTACGGTTTTGTCTCATTATGAGTATCTCTGTAGTTTAGAGAGAGTGTCATAATCTTCATAATCTTCATCATTGCCACCATCATCGTCATCATTATTGTATCATTTCATTATCGTCATAATCACCATTCATGTTGTCATCATCATCAAGATTATGGACATTGTTGTCAATTTTTCATAATTATAGGTGTCGTAAGAAATATCATCAACCCAAAAAATGTTACAAGTGCTCAAAAAGGGTTGTTAAGACACATGATATATGTAAGAGAAATAGCAACTTTATTTTTGAAAGATGATCATCATCACTACCATTATTATCGTCATTATAATTTTCATCATCCCTTTCATCATAATTAATGTAATTTATATCATCATTTTTTTCATCTTCGTCATAAAGATCATAATCATCATTCATGCCATTATTGTTGTTGATGATGACCAAGATGAAAATAATGATAATGATGATTAGATGATGATCACTTCGAAGACGATGCCAAAGATAACGATTATGATTATGACCATGAAAACATTTAAAATTTGGGAAGATTGGCCAACTTCCTTAACATCATCATCATCATTTTCATTATAAATTCAAATGTCTTTATCATCATTGTCATTATCATAACAATCACGATTCATGTCATCTTCATTATCATCATCGTTATAATTATTGACATTGTCATCAGTGGTTCATAATTGTCAATGTCATAAGAAATATCATCAATGCAAAAAATATGATGAATGTTGGAAAAGGGATGCAAAAGTGAACAAAAAAATGGGGGCAACAATAGACATAAAATTGGATGAAGAGTGGACACAACATAAGTAGATGCAAAATAAGACGGAAAAATTGACACAAAAGTGGATGAAAAAGTAGATGCAATAGTTTATGCAAACTTGAACACAAAATAGGATGCAAACATGGATGAAAAAGTAGAAGAAAAAATGCGTAAAATAATAGGCATAAAACTTAGCATGAATTGTGGTGAAACAAATGTGGATACAACAATGAACGCAAAAAAGAACATAAAATTTGATGCAAAAATGAGGTAAAATGGGATGCAAAAATGGATGTAAAAATGGATCAAAAACACGGGTGCAATAATGGACACAAAATTAGATGCAAAATTGAACACATCAAAAGTAGATGTAAAAGTAGATGCAAAATAGGATGCAAAAAACATAAGCAATATTTGATGCAAACTTGGACACAAAAGAGGATGCAAATGTGGAGACAAAAGAAGATGCAAATGTGGGTTGCAATGATAGGCACAATATATGGCACAAAAAAAGTGGATGAGAAAGTGGATGTAATAACAGACACAAAAAAAGACACAAACTTAGATGCAAGACAAGATGCAATAAGAGATGGTAAAGTGGATGCAAACATGGGTGCAACCGTGGAAACAAGATTTGATTAAAAATATGGATGCAATGGAAGTAGATGCAAAATGAGACGCAAACCCAACACAAAAGTGGATGCAAAAATAGATTCAATATTTGATGCAAAAGAGGATGCGAAGTTGGAAGCAAAATTGGAAGCAAATGTGGGTACAACAGTAAGTACAAAATATGGCTCAAATTGTGTCACAACAAAAGTGTATGTAACGATAATTGCAAGAAAAGAAGCAAATGAAGATGAAAAATAAGATGCAAAAAGGGATGAAAAAGTGGACGTAAACGTGGGTGCAACAATGGATGAAAAATAGGACGCAAACAAAATTCAATGCAAAAGTAGATACAATATGAGACACAAAACTTGATGCAAATCTTAACGAAAAAGTGGATACAAAAAGGGATGCAATCGTGGATGCAAACTAGGTGCAAATTATGGCACAAGAAAATTGGATGCAATAATGGACACAATAACAGATGAAAAAGAAGATGTAAATATGGATGCAAAGCAAGAAGTAAACGTGGATGCAACAAAAGTAAATGTAAAATTAGATGCAAAACTAGACACAAACCTCGATGCAAAACTTGGTGCAAAGGGAATGCGCAAATGAATGCAAAAAAATGATACAAAAGATGATGCAAAAGTTGATCCAAGTGTAGGTGCAAAAATTGGATGCAATAGAGGACGAAAAAGTTGGTGAAACAAAATTAGGTGCCAAACTTGATGCGAAACATGGTGCAAAGAATGGCACAAAACTTGGCATAAAACCTAATGTAAAACCTGGTGTAAAATCTAGTGCAGAACTTATTACAATACCTGGAGCTAAACTTGGTGTAAGACTTGGTGCAAAACTCGGTGCAAACTTTGCATCACGTTTTGCACCATATTTGATAAATTGACACAAAAAAGGCAGCAAAAAGGGATGCTAATCACAGGGTTTTGTTGTAGTGATTCAATGGTTTTTCTCCTAGAAGGGTTCCACTTAAATTTTGTGTGCATTGTTCTTTCTATGTGTTGAAGGTTCTTTATTGTTTAATGTGTTAAAAATTAATAAATACTAATTGTAATAATGAATATTAATTAGCCTCCCCTCTCAATATTTCCAACAGGTGCGTGATTTGGATGTCAGATTGATGGAACTCTAGTAACTTCTTATATCCTTATTTTGTAGCTCTTATCAATGAGTTTTTTCGAATCTATGTTTCAACTAAGTGATAAATGGTTAACATTTAACTTTGCGATAACTCGTTTTGCATGTCTTAATGACAACATTCCAACCCTTAAGTATTTTTGGGCAATAGCATTTGGCCTCTCCCTGTTATGGCCTTTGGTCCTGTTTGGATCAAATTTCCCATGGTGAAATTAGCTACCTCATCACCTGCATAGGGAACGAAATTCCCTATTTTGGATTATATGGTTAAAATCTTATGGCTAAACTTCCCAATTACCCTTTTCCTTTAATGCCAATTCTCTGTTCCTTGTGCAATTTGAGCGTCTAGTGCAATTATTAGCCCTTGGGAAAGGATTTCAACTTCATAAGTCTGGTCGAGGGCTTTGGTCTTTCTAATGGTAAGTTCGACTCCCCTACTGGATATCAGTGCTCCAACATGTATATTTGGTTTGTTTATCTCTCTCTCTCTCTCTTTCTATATTATTATGTTTACTAATCCCAGAGCACTATCTTGACAAGGTTTCCCTATGGTCCTCCTATGCTGGTCCTTTGGGTAACATGGCGTTGAGGGTGTTCATTTCAGGTAAAATGTTTGAAGATTTTATGCGTCATTGATTATGATAACTATCATATTTTAATATTTAACATCCATATGACATCCAACAAAATTGTTTTGGTTATGCCCCAGGTAGAGCTTGACCCCTACCTCTTCTAGACCACTAGTGTTATAGGTCATTTTGTCGCATTGGTCAATAGGCCTGCAAACTGGATCAATCCACATCGATGAACATGTCGTCAACATCCCTACACAAAGCCCTAAGCATGCCCTTTCCAAATCTCTGAGTTTCTGGGTCTAACTACTAAAATTAAATGCTTTTAAGCCCCATCGCACCCCGCTCCTTTAGCCACCTATGTTCAACGTTGGTTGCTCCTTTCTACACCAACACCGATCAACACTAGTTTCTCCTTGTTGGAGGTGCGTTGATTCTAGAATTGAGAAAATTAAAAATATTTTTGAAGCTTCCTCTTCCAAAAGCTTCCAAGGGTTGGTTTAACCATTTACTATGGATAAGAAACTTGAGTCCTATTTGATCCTACCATGGAGATTTCACCTCTTATCCATTGAGCTCATCCAACCATCATAAATGGATCTCGAGCTTATTATGGTAAATCCAAAACTATTATCCCTCTCCTATAAATTTATCGCCATCCATAACATCAAGGTTGGATTTTGGAGGCTAATCATGCACTCATGTTGCTACCTTGAATCTAAGAGAGTCATCATCTTCATGCATTAAAATGATATTGAAGTGTGCTTTGTGACAGGGGAAGACAAATCAACTTGGGGAGATCTCTACAAGATCAACAACTATTCTTGGTTGTAAACTCTCTCCTATTTTTCCTATATGTGTTGTGTTACATTTACATTCATGTATTTCAATGCCTTGTTGATTCATTGAATAAAGTAATTGAATTATTATGTGTAGATGTAATGGATTCTTGTTTTGTTTTGGTTGTATGTTCAGATTCTAATTATAGCATTTGGAGTTACGGTTGGAGCTTACAAGCCAAGAGGAAAGTAAAGCTTGCAATGGATTCCAAGTAAGCCTACTTCCCATTCTTCAATTTATCCAAGGGAAACTCTATATTTTTTGCTTTCTATAGTTCTACACCAATCCACTAGGTCTATGGAAGAAACTTTTGCCTACAATTGTAAATTTTGTATACCAACTAGCAAGTATATATTATCTTGCTATTTTTTTCAACTTGTTCCTATTATATCAATAGAGTAATGACATCCTTTAGTTCTCTAATAAGCTTTCATATCTTTATTCTATGTAGGTGCTACCTGAATTCTTTGGCTCCTTTTTCTTACAACCTTCTCTTCAAATCTCTAGCACAAGACCCTGACTTTGTCTGTGCTCATTTATTATCCTAGGTCAAATATGTTGTGACCCTTCTGAGGTTTAAAAGACAACCCAATTGTTCGCCCTTAGTCTCAAGGACTCAATTATTCATTTTATAGGTAGACAAGGGATAGTCATTTGTGGATATTGTTTTAAATATTTCACATGTAATGTTTACAATTGTTTTGAGTGGAAATTTTTTTACCGTCACATCTAGTTTTTACTGTAATGACATTATATATATATATATATATATATATATATATATATATATATATATATATATATATATAGATATAGATATATATATATATATATATATATATATATATATATAGATAGATAGATATATATAATTTTTGCACATATCGTTCTTTGTCTTTAACGTAATGATTTGATGTGTTTTCCTAAATTTCTTGTTATCTTTTCTTAACTCATAGTGTTAGAATACACATTATTCGATTTATATCTGGGATCAGCTTTCCCATCTTGGGTCAAATTCCTAGTGCTTTTCCCTCTAATTATATCTAATATGAATTTGATGTGCATAATGTTTTATGAATTGTGTACATACTATTTGATTATTTCCAATTTTGAATTGTTTTCAATTCTACTTTCCATAGTAGTTTTCTTTGTGTACATATAATATGTCACTAATTATCATTTGTACTTTATACCTCTATGGCTAGATTAGCACATCATATAGTGTAATTATAAAAGTTATTACTTTTAACTTATTTCATTCAAACTTCATTACATTCTCAATCTATATTAACACAGATTAAGGAACTAATCAAAGATATAATAATTATTTAGTTTTATATATTTTAATTTTAGTATAAAAATAAATAAATTTTAATTAAGTCATATATAGAGTATTGATTTATTTATCTTTTATTATATCAAATATGTGTCAGCAATGTGTCAACTTAAATTTAAAGAAAAAATATACATTTTACATGTAATTAGAAAAAAATCAAAATATATATAAATATATATAAAAGAAATCAAAACACATCCACCATTGATGGTTTAGAGTGCATTTATAGACAATCAGTCATTAATTATTCAAGTACAAATTAGGATCGTTTTTTAGTAATACTTCAAATATTAATGTCTAGTTAAAAAAATTGAATTTTATATATATATATCTATATATATATATATATATATATATATATATATATATATATCTGGTTAAAATTCAATTTTTTTTACTAAACATCAATATTTCAGTATTACTAAAAAAATGATCATAGCTTGTACTTGAATAATTAATGACTGATGTCTATTCAAGTACAAACTATGACCCTTTTTTAGTAATATTTAAAATATTAATGTTTAGTAAAAAAAATTGAATTTTAACCTTATATATATATATATATATATATATATATATATATATATATATTTATATCTGATTTTTTTCAAATAAATTGTATATATTATATTTAATTGTATATATTATACTTATTTTTTATAATGTGTGAGAAATCTGAACTTCATAAGAAAAAATATACCTAAACAACCACCAAACAAAATTTAAGTCATAAATAAATAATGTGAATCAATGATAATTTAATGTGCAAGACACAAGTTTTCTCCCCATTTTGTGAAACATTTTTATGGTTGAAATGTTTCTCTTTTAACATCCCATAATTAGGTTTCTTTTTCTTCTTTAATGTGCGAGACATAAGTTTTCTCCCCATTTTGTGAAACATTTTTATGGTTGAAATGTTTCTCTTTCAACATCCCATAATTAGGTTTCTTTTTCTTTTTACATCCCATAATTAGGTTTCTTTTTCTTCTTCTTCTTTCTTGTGTGGTTCACGACCACCCTTGGTCACTAGGTCACCGCTACGTCCACGGCTTAGAGACTAGGCTCTTTTACATCCCATAATTAGGTTTCTTTTTCTTCTTCGTCTTCTTTCTTGTGTGGTTCACGACCACCCTTGGTCACTAGGTGGCCGCTACGTCCACGGCTTCGAGACTAGGCTTTTTTACATCCCATAATTAGGTTCCTTTTTCTTCTTCTTTTTCTTTTTTGTGTGGTTCATGACCACCCTTGGTCACTTGGTGGCCGCTACGTCCACGACTTAGAGACTAGGCTGATCCATAAGGGATCAAACCTTTGGGCCATCAATAGCCCGACCCCAAGAGCTTACGGGAATTGACCCTGTGACCTCCCATCTGGTGAGACCCCCACTTAACGATTGAGCTAACTCTTGGGGCTCCTATAATTAGGTATTAATTAACAAGAAATATATATATATATATATATATATATATATATATATATATATATATATAATATATATATATATAAGAAAGATGTCAAAAGACATTAATCTGGAAGTTGGATGTAATTAACAAGAAATCAGAATATACACAAATATATAAAAGAAATCAAAACACATAAATCTTATATGCAACAAAACTTTTTCTGCTGACAAAATTTTAATAAGAGTGCAATAAAAATTTTGGTTATGCTAATATTTTGCCCAAATTCTAAACCAACCTATATTGAAATGCCAACTAAAGAACTAAAGTTTTAATCATTGACTATTCAACTACATGTTATGCTAACATTTAAATACAAGTTAATCTAATAGGAAATAAACCATTTAAATACAAGTTAATCTAAATAGGAAATAAACCTAACAACCACCAAACAAAATTTAAATCCTAAATAAATAATGTGAATCAATGATAATTTAATGTGCAAGATATAAGTTCTCTCCCCATTTTGTGAAACATCTATATGGTTGAAATGTTTCTCTCAACATCCCATAATTAGGTGTTAATTAACAATAAATTATTGATAAATATATGTATAAAAGAAAGAAATCAAAAGACATTAATCTGAAAGTTGGATGTAATTAACCAGAAATCAGAATATACACAAATATATAAAAAAATCAAAACACATAAATCTTATAGGCAGCAAAACTTTTTCGAGTGACAAATTTTTAATAAGAATGCAATATAAATTTTGGTTATGCTAATATTTTGCCCAAATTCTAAACCAACCTATATTGAAATGCCAACTAAAGTTTTAGTCATTGATCATTCAACTACATATTATGCTAACATTTAAATACAAGTTAATCTTACAGGAAATAAACTTTTTCCTCGTGATAATTTTTTAAAAAGAATACACTGAATGTCAGATGGTAGTTTAGTTAAATCTTATTATGTAGTTTAGTTAAATCTTATTATGTAATGATTTATTTTAGTTAAAATATTATTCCCTCAAAAAAATAAATGAGAATCACCCGTCCAAAGCATGAAGTGGTCCACATATGTTAAATATTATTTATTTATTTTTTAATGGCTTAATTTAAAATTTTAATTAAAAAAATTAATTCTCAAACATAAAGATAAAGTATAGTAATCTATTTTTTTTAATTGTAACACTGTTCTTATAAGACAATATTTCCTTCGTAATCATACTACACCACAAAATAATACATTAAAACAACCTGAGAAAATAATTATAAAAAGCACAATGCCAAAAAAAAATGGGATTATTAGCAAAATTCTTTATGAAATGAAGAGATTTAATTGAAAAGAACATCTTTGAATTAAAAAGTATTGCGGACGAAGTTATATTGCTTTTTTAAATCAGTAAGGCCAGGCCTGGAATTTCAAATTCCCTTTGCCTGTCAAATGAAAATTTGTTGACGTTTTTACATTTTTCATGCCCTTCGTTTTACGTTCTACTCAAATTTATGAATGTCAACCTCCCTTAATCTACAAGCTTTTTTTCAACTACTTTTACATCTAAACTTTCATTAATCTCCTTTCAAAAATGGTGCATTGTTTTTTTCCTGTTTCCAGATATTATTCATCACCATAATATTGCATTTATATTTTACTCAAAATGAGAGGATTATGATTTCGTTGATGCTTAATAATTCGATCAAGGATGGGAAGCTAATCCCTATCCACCATGTAAAACTTAGTACACTTTGGTATTCTCTTTGGGAAAAGATGGCCATCAGACTCCATCTTAAAATTAAATTTATGTGACACAAGAAGATTCCCATATTCTCCCATCTTAACAAAGTCCTTGCCAAATTCTACATGCTAGATAGCAATTATTGGGAAATTGTGCATTTTGATAGTTCATAATTGAAAAGGTATAATATATGAGGAAAAAAAATCTAAAAGATGGGTGCAAAATTTAAAGTGGAATGAATCAAAGTTCAACAACCAATACTCTGTAAAATTGAGATAGTCAAAATAACAACTCCTCTTTTACAAAAAAAAATAAATATAACAACTTAGGAATAAAACACTCATTTATCTCATACTACATGAAAGCATTCACACCCTAATAGAGATTATAACTTACTCCTTTATAATATTGTTACGTACACTTTCTCACATAACCAAATTCTAGCAACAAATTTTTTTTATCGTATCCAAAAGGGAAAAATTTCTATGCACAGCGACAATTATCTTAGTTCATTGTTGGACAAATGAAGAGCTGAATATGGGAATAACCTTTTTTACAACCTTTTTTACGGCTCTCCCAATGAAATTCTTAACCTGCTCCCATTTTAATAAAACATTATATTTTTATTAAAAATTATATTATTAATTAAAATAGATAAAATCAATCTCACTAAATTAAAAGAAACGAAATAAATATTTGAAATTTCTTTTATATTTCTTATAATTTTTTATTAAAATTTAAATAATTGATAGTTTTAAAATGAATGAAATTTTTATTTATTTATTTTCCAAACTGTGATTAAGCAATATCACAAATTTTTTCATTGAAATATGTTATTATCACTGCAATCTAATATTTAAACTATGAATATATAATATTCTTAGAGTCTATTTCAATGTATTCATTTCAAAGTTTTCGCATTAAGGATTCTAAACCTACTATTTCTCTAATAAGACAAACATCTATTAGGTTAGAAAGTTCTTATTGGAATCATTATGTTCATTGAGATTCTCACAAAGTTAACAGTGACAGTCTACTAAGCAGGCCATTGATTATATTTTCATTGCCATCCATTCCATTCCTTGTTATACCTTTACTGGAGTATAATAATGATTTGGAAAGGTTGGCAGAATTTTCTTCGGCTCGAAAGCTGATGAAAAATTCCTTTCCAGTCATTTCATATTGAACGATTTTACAAAGGTTTTCTAAATTTGAAAAAAATATGTAGTTGAATGGAAAACAAAAATTGATTTACTGAAACTGGATCCTCCCTAAAGTAGCTAACCTGTGTATTCAATGGTTGTTGTTATGTGAGAAAAGCTAATACAGTATAAAAAAAAAACCAATTATAATCCCCTCCTATGAAAGAGTTGGCAGATTTTTCATGGCTTGGAGTGCATCAACTAGAAAAGCAAAATAATAAATGCAATCACTATTATGAACATGGAAATCCGTCAAAAGAGTTCACGATGCAGGTTGTTCTTACATTTAAGATACTCTCTGAGAAAGGCTACAACAAATCAAAAATAAACTTAAACTATTATTATTTTACCTTATATAATATCAATAAAACCAGGTAGAATCCACTTTTGTGATTGTAATTAAATAAAGTTATTAGTTTACATGGTTTACATTCCTTTGCTCAGTACAAGTTTATCTAATTTTTATATTGATTTCATGCTCACAACATTACATTATATAAAAAGATAAAACTATACTAAATACAATCACTGCAACCTAAAGAGGTGTGGATAACTTTGTGGCAAGCAACAATATTGTAGAGGTGTGGATCACTTTGTGGCAAGCAGCAATATTGTAGGGATCTTTTCAATTAGTTGACAACAAAGTAATTAACAAAGTGGACCTTTTAACAAACTCTAGACTTAAAAAAATCACCCACGGTTTTAAAAACGAGGCGTGAGAAGCATTGGATGAGAGAAACCTATTCTCTCAAAACCATCCAAAATGTTTTAAGCGGTGTTCCTATACATCCCTGCTATTCATAGAAAATGGGCATGATTTCGTTGAAGAGTTCACTAGGGTCGGGACATAAATCTTTCACTCAGCACTACCTCAAAGTATTACATTGTCTCATAGTACTGAAGCATTTTCCGAGATTCTGGGTCCTCAAGCAAGATTATGGTGAGGTAATAAAATCTATACACCATTATAAAGTTGTTTCATGTAATAAGAAAACACTCGAATTAAACTCTACTCAGAAAATAATTTAGTGTTATGATCTGACCTGAAAAACTTGTCGAAATTTTTTTGACAGAGTTAGTTGAAATGGCGAGTTGGGTTTCTTGCTAATAAGTTAACCTTGTTGAGCATCCAGGCCTCCTCAAATTTCAACTGGAGATCTTCAATCTGCCAGGGAGCACCAGAGCCGCATGTCCAGAAAGAAACGTCCAAGCCAATCAAACGACAAGGATTACTGCAACAACTTGCAAGAATAAGCCTTGGGGTAATGGTGAGGGCAAAGAAGAAAGTGTATTACCTCAGTGATGACACATGAACATGCCCATTGTCTATTTCTTCCTTGCCTGTAATTGTACTTCCTCCATTCTAATGGATCAATCATGGAACAAAGCCACCATTCCATTTTCTTGGGAAATCAGGTAGATAACTTCAAATTCATGTAGATTGTTGATAGAGGGTTGCCACTAATTCAGCTGTCAATCATTTTCGTGAAAACAACAGTGAGAATGACCTGGACAGTGAACATTTTCGTGAAAACGATAGTGAGAATGCACTCAGTCCTTGGAACCTAGGTGATGAATAGTTAAATATTGCAATTTGCACATTTCATCAGATTAGGTTTAGCGTGGCGTCCAAGCAAACTTTAAAACTGCATTTGTCTCTAATTCTGCACTGAGTACAAACCAGTAGCTAATGGTAATGGTAGTTGTAGATTAAAAGTATGGCAAAAGCTGGAGATGGTAGATGAGAGAGTTACTCCTTTTAGATACTAGCATATGGTAGATGAGAGTTACTACTATTAGGTACTCGCTCGCTACTAGGCAGTCAAATGTTGTAGAATTTAAATAGCATTAAATTGTCTTGTGTATCGATACCAAGCCCAGAGTGGTATTATAGTTTTTGACGGGTTAACTCTGAAACTATATGTCAAAACGACGGGTTGCAGTTTTATAGGACACGTCAAACCTGACGTGGAAAAATTTTCAGCCACCGTCAAATACGTTCTAAAACACAAAATACGTCCTACAGGATGTCAAATTCCAGGCCTGAGTAAGGCTTTTCTTGGAGGAGAAACTAAACCAGGAAAACAATAATGTCAGTCAAAAATCTGACATTAATGTCAGTCAAAAATCTGACATTGTAATGGACAAAGATTTTCCAAAAGTCCAGATTGAAGGGCAAAACATCCAAACATTCCTATGGCAATGCATCTGTTGAAATCTAATTTCAACTATGCACCCAAAACCAGAGCAGCGTCGGATGCCTACTCAGCAGCGCGGTGGATTGACCGGAATTCGGCACCGGAATTTTCTCGGAGCGATTTGCCGACGGCGGAATATTCCGGCAAGGAGCTCCGATATAATATGGAGGCGACGCGTGTCACCCGCATGACATAAGCAAACGTCATTTCTCGGGTGCTATCGTTCAGACAGGTAAGGCCACCCGATATTCTTGTCAACCGTTCGATCAGTTCCATCGATCTCCACCGTCGATCGCGTAAGGTGCATACGGGCCTGCAGCAAATTAATCACATTGCGTGGAGTGTTTGTCCTATTGGTTGACCGCCATAGGTGATGAAGTTAATGGAGTTAAATGTCTTTACGTAGATTTGGTGATGTCTTTTAAATGGTTATGGGTACATACGTTTTATATGTTTTTTATATATGTTTTATATATGTTGTAAAAAATAAAAATCTATGTGCGCCGTAGTTTTAGAGTGTAGTCCCTTCGTGCAGCAGTTTTATGTATTGTGCCTGCGCACGGTGGAAGTGTGGTGGCTGCGTCCGTTATTGTTTTGGTATGTATGGAGCCTACTCACGATATGTGTGTAGTGTTGTGCCTGCGCGCCTTGTAATTTTTTTTTTTTGTGGATTTCGTATGTAATGTTTTGAACGCACAGCAGTGCGGGATATCATAGATATGTATGAAACCCACAACAGTGCGTGATGAGTTTAAGAATAGGGATATAATGTTATGTCCACCATTGAAAAAAGCAGAGGTTGTTCATGGAAATTTATTGAACGCACAGCAGTGCGAGAAGTTAAATAAAACAGGGATGTAATGGTTTTATTCGCCATTGTAAAACATAGGAGCAGCAAGAAATGTTGTTTTAATACCCACAGCAGTGGAAGACCAGAAATGAGGAGACAGAGTTTCTCCAGTGAATCCCTCTCTGTGCAGAGGATGAAGTGTGTAACAGTTTTTGTTTTTAAGCAATAGAAGTATTTTATGGCTTTGAAATGGACTGTTTTGAGTCATTCTGTTTTTAATAGCTTCGCTGTGCAAAGGTCCTGGAACAGTGGAAACAGAGCATTGCCTCTGTGGTGTTAAGTTTGTTTGGTTTTGGTATTTTTCCCACCGAAAAATACCCAACACCAACATTACATCAACCGAACGGAGATTGATCTGCTAATATATATTTTATCTTCAGACGTGACTAAACAGAGATGTGTATTGCAACAGGGCGAGAGAGCCTTGTTGCAACAAGGCGAGAATTTGCAGCCTTTTTAGTTTCTGTATGTCACATATTTTCATTCAGATACTAAAAGCTCACACATATTCTTGCGAGGGTGGAAGCACTTCCACTCTCCAAATTCAATAGCTTTTTCAAAAAGGCACTTTCTTTTTTCTTTACCGCGGATTGTCGTTTGGCTAAACATGATGGTAATTCCATTTGCATTATTTCAAGAGCGCTTAAAGCTCTCCCAGATTGTCGTTTGGATAAACATGATGGTAATTCCACTTCCATTATTTCAAGAGCAGAAGCGCTCTTCAGCAACTTATCCAATATACTTATTTCCCCTTTATCAAACTCGTATATACTTACCTTCACTTTACGAAGATTACCTAGTAGAGAGATTACACATGGTAGCGTTGGATCTCTTACTAGCTCCTGCATTTACATACCATGTACAAGTTAAAATTGCTCTTCTCGTTAATACCGAACACATTATTAATACACAGATTTATGGTCAGATAGTACATACACATTATACCATAGCAGCACATTAATCCATCACAATACAATAATTGATACACACAATTATGGTCAAGATATTATATACTTTATACGATAGAAACACATAAATCCATCACCATCACAATACAATAATTCATGGATACGTGTTATACGATGGCAACATCGCAACACAATAATTGATGGATATATATTATAGGATAGAAATTCAGTCATATATAGAGGGAGTGGATGGAAATTCAATCATCTAACCCCACACAATAATTCATGAATAGATAATTGTTTCGTTAGGCAGGTATGTTTATTTTGAAATATTGTTCTTAAAATTTAATTATTAATAATTTTAAAAAGATGGTAGAAATTTAGTACTTATAAAATATTTTAGAATATTTTTAACAATAATAAAAATCAAAGATTAATATTTATCTCAAAAATTGTTATATGAGATGAAATCATGATATTTTAGGCACTTGGGTATTGGTAAGCAATGATTAAGACCATAATGTTATAACAAACTATATTTACAGATTAAAAAATTAATTAATAATTTTAAAAGAAGGTAGAAATTTAATACTTATAAAATATTTTAGAATATTTTTAACAATAATAAAAATCAAAGATTAATATTTATCTCAAAAATTGTTATATGAAATGAAATCATGATATTTTAGGCACTTTGGTATTGGTAAGCCATGATTAAGACCATAATGTTATAACAAACTATATTTACAGATTAAAAAATTTCATGAATAAGTAGGGAGAAATCAACTTATTATGGATTGATACATATCATCATTTACTATCAATTTAATTTATATGGCTCTGCTAGTAATAAATAACAACTGTAGAGATAGACAAACCTAGGTTGATTATTCTTTCTTTTAATCTAAATCTTTATATTATGATCAAGATGTTGACATGTTCCTCTCACTACTACACAAGGGGGATGTTCAAGACTTTTTTTTTTTTTAAATGTGGATTTGGTCTTAAACACTTAACTTTAAATTTAACTATTTTAAAACACTTAACTTTAAATTTAACTATTTTAAATTAAGACAGAAAGAAAAACAAACTGGTACATTAAGTGTTTAAATTTAACTATTTTAAATTAAGACAGAAAGAAAAACAAACTGGTACATCGTCTTAAATTAAGATAAAAGAAAAAACAAACTGTTACAAGTCATCTCACACTCCACATGATTCATCCTATTAGCGCAGGTTCAGTTCATCTCTAGCTCCCTTCCTCTACAAGAAACTACTATGGTGGCATCATTCTTTGGTTTTGAAAATTTTAGGGGTTTGCTCTTCATATTCAACCGAGGAACATGAGACTTGTTCTTGCCGGGCGAATAATTTGTTCATTTTGTGCCCGACGCATATGGTCCTTCAAGCATTTCAATGCCCCTCTATGTTTGACCGATGAACAAGAGACTTGTTCTTGCCAGGAAAATCGTCTGTTGATTTTGTGCATGACACAAATCATCCTTCAAGCATTTCAGTGACCCTCTGTGGTGCTCCAACATGTGCCCTAGGTGTCAATTGTAATGGTTAGGGTTTGCTAGTGCCTTATCTATATCAATATCCATGTTGTGATGAGGCAACAATTAAGTAACTTTATATTGTGTTTAGATTGGGACCATCATGGAATGTTAACATGGGGGTTTTGGTTAGGGAAAAATTTGGCTGAAAAATTTGTTAATTGATTTTTTTTTTCTAAAATAAATGTTGGTTCATATGGTTAAAAAATCTGCTATTTTTACATGTATATATATATGATTAAATAGATAATATTTGTCAAAAAAATTACCAATTTTAATAATAAAATACATATTTTTTTATTAAATATTCACTGACATTTTATATGTACTACTTTCCAACCAGAATAGTCGTCTATAATATTATAAATAAACATAATATTTGCATTTTATATGTACTACTTTCCAACCAGAATAGTCGTCTATAATACTATAAATAAACATAATATTTGAATTCTTAAAAAATACCCTGGTTTTAATTGATTAAATATATCAAAAGATCGAATCACCACTAGTGTAATATGGTGTAATATCTTTGAAGACTACACGCTAGTGTAATATGGTGTAATATCTTTGAAGACTACACGGTAGAATGGTAGAATGCGGGAATAACAACACTTCGCATTTTAGCCATAGTCAACCATCCTCGTTATGAAAGGGACTTTGACATCCACGTTGCCACAGGGAAATTATTCAATTGTCAGTTCATCGTAAATTACCTAGGTAAGATTTCTTGATTATTTGGAATGTATACAATGTGTATACATCTCCAGACAAACACTAGATCCACACGGTCTAGGTGTGCTTCATCTATATTGATCGATCTCTATAAATTTCTTGTTCTAAGATTTAACACGAAGCCTCATGGCTTTGCCACTGGGCCAGCCATTTCCTAGAGAAGTGGGGTGAATTAAGACCATGGCGCATGGACTTAGTTTTTCTTTTACATGGACAGGGGTTTTGCATCTCAATGACTCGTACCAGGTATTGATGCCCTAATTGTTTATCTTCATTAATTCAAATATAAGGGCAAAGCATATTCCTGAAGTAACAAATTGTGCAAGCTACAGAGATGATTGAGCAGATATCGTCGATCCTAGGACGAGAAACAATGAAACAAATAATTTCGAAGTCCATTATTTATACCTCCATAGAAAGCATCGATTGCATTGCCTTGTACCTGCACAATGTTTCTGGTTTTCCCTCATTCCTTACACCATGAGCACAATGTTTCTGGTTTTCCCTCATTCCTTACACCAGGGGGAATTCAACCAATTGCTCAATGATGTCGTCAGCACAAAAGTTGAGGTCACTTATCGTGCAAATCTTCGTGGTCAAGTTTAATCGTGTGTGGAAGTCAATTATTCTCTTACTTTAAGGTTTTTTTTTTGACAATACTAATAATAATAAGCTATGTTGCACAAGTTTCTGGTACACCGATATTTCTGATATGGGGAACAAATATCTACTAGAAGCTTTGCCTAAATTTACAAGAAATTTACGACGGGCGGGGGACATACCCGAGACACCCAGTGTCACACCGAATGGCGGGTGCCTTCCTTACCCGCGCCCTCACCCGATAACCGAAACCTGTGCGTATCGTGTGTGCTTGCCCAAGAGCGGGCGCATATATGCCTGTGCCTCTTTTGCGACCTGCTCCACTACTTCGCACTTTTTTCTTGATCACCGAATGCTCATGTTCGAATGTCCATCTTCAAATGAATGCCAAATGCTCCAACGCCTTGCCATATTTATACGAGCGGTTGGGCGAGTCGCTGCCCAGGCTGACTTGACCACCGCGTGCCAAAACGCCCTTACACGTCGCAAACTTGCCATCCGATTGTTGGTCGGCAAACAATCCTTCGTTCAAGTCGCCCCAACATGTAAGTCGGCCCGTGGGTTATGCCAAACGCTCCCACGCTATAAACCAACCATCGCTCCACCTCTAATGCGCATTATACTTATGTCCCTTCGCACATTTCGGTCGTAGAGTTCACACTTCGCACCGACGGGGAGAAACCAAACCGCAGGTCCTTACACCGCGTTTCCCAGACTTGGGTAGCAATTTTTGTTGTGACGCGAAATGGAAACCCCGTGTGTGTCCGCTGACTTGGGTAGCAGTTTTCATCGCGCCGCGAAATGGACACCCCGAGTTCCCCGGACTTTGGCGGCTCTTCGTGGCCCCACGACATGGAAATCCGAAGTTCCACAGACTCTCGGGTGATTCAGGGTGTGCCGCAACATGGAAACAGTGAGTTCCCCATACTTGGGCAGCTGTTTCGAAACACCCCAAGTTCCTGAGACTCGCGAGCCGGTTTGCATCGTCATGGAAACCCCAAGTTCCCCGTGTTTCCCTCGTGCCGTAAAATGCGGAAACCCGTGGTTCCGTCAAGGGTGGGACATGGAAACCCAAAGCTTCCCAGGGTTGGGCGCCAGGGCGCGACATGGAAAACCCCGAGTCCCCGCAGGCTTGGGCGCCGCCGGCTTTGGTCGTGGCGCAACATGGAAACCCCAAGTTTCCCCAGGCCTGGGCGCCGTGGCGTGACTTGGGAACCCCTAGTTTCCGCAGGCTTGGGCACCGCCGGTTTCGGTCGTGGCGCGACTCGGAAACCCCAGTTTCCCAAGGCTTGGGCGTTGGGGCGTGACTCGGAAACCCCAAGTTTCCCCCGGCTTGGGCGCCGCCAGTTTCGGTCGGGGTGCGACATGGAAACCCCAAGTTTCCCCCAGCTTGGGCGCCGCCGGTTTCGGTCGGGGCGCGACATGGAAACCCCAAGTTTCCCCCGGCTTGGGCGCCGGGGCGCGACATGGAAACCCCAAGTTTCCCCAGGCTTGGGCACGACTTGTAAACCCCAAAAAAATTTGCGCCGGGCGGAAACCCCAAATTTTAGGCGCGACATGGAAACCCCAATTTTTTGGCACGACATGGAAGCCCCGAAAGCTTTGCCTAAATTTACAAGAAACGTCAAGTTGGTAGCGACAATAATATAATATATTAAAATTTAATATATATTAAAAATAAAAAATAAAATAGTTTATTTATTTCCATCCAAAACTTGCCAATCAAATTCCATCTTGCAAAGAAACATGTAAAAGGTTGAACTTTGAAACCTTGCGAAAAAAATCAAAATATTAATCCATCAACAATTTGCAAATCAATTTCCTTCCGAGCAAAGAAACATGTGGAACTCCCAAACCGGAAAAAACATTGTTATTACTCTATTATTATGTGATTTCATGCAATGCTATATTATATTCAACTTCGAAATTCAAGTTTGGAAATTTATAAGATGACATTAATAAACACACTATTCTTTCTATTTCTGACCATCATTGTAATTCATTAAAGGTTAAAGATAGGTTTCAAGAGAGTGACTTATTTGCAATTGTTGAAATTCAAAATTTGCAACAGAAGTTGCCAAGGAATGACTGGCAACTGTCTATATTTTGTCGAAACCTTTGGTACATCTCCACGTCTTTGTCACTTTACAGAGTTCATGCAGTCCAGCCCCCTGACCCGGCATGTATCACTTAGAAAATAAACAAATGGTACCTTCTCTACTCAAAATAGGTACCCAAAACATAAAAAATAAGAACCCAAAATAAGCATCAGAAACGTCAAAATCTATTGCAGTGAAGCTCCCAAAAAGCTCCAAAGTACCCATTGAAGCTCCCGATGATTTTGGAGTGTTTCCTACCATCTCCCAAACTCCCAAGAGTGGGGGAGTCGTAGGGTACATACCCTCCAATGCCTGGGAGAAATACCCGTGTAACTATGATAATAAGTGATTTCAATCTTGTTTAGTTAAATAATAGTTTGTGTGTATTTATGATTCTGGTTGAATTGAATTGCAATTTGGGATATTTGTGATTGTGAAACATTTACATAATGCGAACACAAGAAAGATTGTGCGCGTGGGATCCCCACATTTCTTGTGGGAACGTAACAACACCAAAGGGGAATGCATTGAGGAAATAAATAACATTGTAATGGCATATAATTTCGCTCTCAACTACAAGTTGGATCAACTCAACAACAAACTTTTAGGCTCCAGTATAATCTTCTGCAATATGTACAATGTAGGCATGGATATAGTGCAGAATCCTAGTAGCTATGGTAAGAACATGAAGCCTATACATTCTATTGCATTTCTATTAATACCCTATGATCGTGTGTGTTGAAATTGTGTGATAGTGGTCTTATTCATGGATTATTTAGGTTTGAATTCATGGATTTTTTTTTTTTCATTTTGCAGGTTTCAAGATTGTAAGTGATGTTTGTTGTGGCCTCAGAGAATATGGTGGGGATATCATATGCACCACTGCAAACATTGCACTTGTTGATGTTTCCTCCCACATCTGGTCGTACGCATACTATCCTAGAGATCCTTACATTATGCAAACCCTAGACAATGTAAAGTATGACATCAAAGAGGTGCATAATCCATCTCTATTTTTGTTTTATTTTAGGGTTTCAATCAATCACATGTGCTTTAACAGAATATCATTCATATCATGAATTCAATGTCACTTGTAGTTGGGCGCTCTCTATAGATGGCCACACATCCCCCTTATCTCTTCATATGCTAGTTAAATCTGCATTTAATTTTCTATTCCCCCTGTGAGTGCTCCTCCACATTTATTGTTCAATACTGCTCACCAAATTTCAAAACCTTATTTTCATACGAATTTGTATTACATACAATGGCTTCCCAAAGGCTGGATTACTGAAGTCAAAATTAGAAAGGAGGCTATTGTGCAAGCAATGCAGATAAGGTACTAATACCCTCTTGTTCTTCTCCATATTTAGCATTGGATTGAAGCCTTTGTGATCCAAAATGGATTCAGTAAAGCCTCTAGATCAAAAGTCTTCAAATACAAGTGAAAATGAATCATGTTTAAGTGCTCGCTAATACAAATCCAACGGTGCAAACAGTGTGTAAATCCGAGTTCGGATGAAGAAATTAGAGCCAATTAAAGATTAAGGCCAAAAAGTCAATGCCTACGTGAGCAGGACATATGGCAACCTTAGAAAGAGTCACAAGTTCTTGATGATGTCAGCGCAGAAGGTGATGTGGCATTATGTGATTGGTTCATACCACAGGCGATGGGATTAGTGAACAAGAGCAGAGATCGTCCGATCAAAGGAGAGTGACGCATATCGCATCGAAACATGCAAGCAGGTTATCCTGGAAAATGGACGCGATGAAATTATGCAAAAGAAGTTAAACTTCTTTGAGTTCCGGCATGGAAGCGGTAAGTGGTTTATCGCATACCTTCAAGGCAGAGTGACGCATATCGCATCGAAACATGCAAGCAGGTTATCTTGGAAAACGGACGTGATGAAATTATGCGAAAGAAGTTAAACTCCTTTGAGTTCCGGCATGGAAGCGATAAGTGGTTTATCGCATACCTTCAAGGCAGGAAACGGTTTTTCAGAAATCTACATGATTCCACTCAGCGGTCGACACATAGCATCTTGAAACCGCTTTCTCGCGTGCCTTCTGAGAATTACCAGACGTGCTAGTTGGAGCATGAGATCGCACGACAGTCGTTGGATCCCACAGGACAAATCAACAATGCGAAACGTACGGATTAGTTGATGAGCGGGACGTGATCACCGTCAAGATTGTTTGATCTCGAGATCAGTGCTGGGAAAAGGCCAGATAGTCGAGGTCAACTCCACACCCACCGATCCTTTGGTTTATCCTCTGTTTTTAATGTAATCGTATTATTTCACGATTATCGTAGTTTGTAACTATATGTGGTGTATTAATACCATAACACAGAAAAAGTTGGATAGTATAGTTTTGAGTTGTTCCAGGGGGTCTGGAGGTCATAGTGGCCAAGTACGGTAGAGTGTATACTCGTTTTGACGCGAAAACTCGAGTTGAACACAGTGGTGAGATCCATTTTCATGTTTGAGACTCTGTTTCTGAGCTCACACCTATAACATCAATTTGAAGACATGATAGAGAGGTCAGCACTAGAAGCAAAAGGACCAAGGAGTTGTAGCGAAGAAGTCTGGTGAACTCCTTTATTAAATTTGATTGTGTTGATGGTTTGAATTTGTTTTCTAATTGTTTAAGTGTTTATGTTATTCACAATCTTTTCGATCTGTTGCACTAAGTAACATAGGAAACTTCACACATAGTCTATAATACCTTTTCATTAACCGATCACTTTGTTTCTTTTTTCTTTTAACTGTTGAAGGCCAACCATTTTCCCTTGTTTTATTTTCAATTTATTGTTTTTTTGCTAAGTTGTTTAAAGTTTTAGAGACAATTCTATTATGTGCAAGCAACAAATATATTTTTATTCATGTTTAAAGGAATCAAAGAATGGAGGTTGTTGCACTTCAAAATAAGACGCACAAAAACATAGCGTGGTATCTACAAAATGCGCCTCCTACCTATATTAGATTTAGAATATTTAGTTTTGCAATTTCTTTGTATGTTTCTTTAAATTTGAGGTACGCTAGTACACCAAATTGCTTAAGATTTTCATTCAATTAGCATGTGTCTTCAATATGGCCTCTGTAAAATTCAAAAATTGTTTAGCTGGTGAAATAGATTGTTTTCTAGCACTTTGAAGTACGAAATTCTAATCATTTCCCTCTATGGATATTCCCGCTTTTCATTCGTTTAGATTTGGGTTCTAGCTATCTTTGGGAAAGAATTTGTTGTTTACATCATAGTTATCAAATTTGACCAATTGCTACAAAGTTTTAAAATTTTTTTGGTGTAAATTTGGGCTCCACCTATATTTATGAAATAATTTTCCCTTTATAGAAAGTTACCAAATTTGGCCAAATTAGTGAATATTTTAGAAAATTATGGGTAAATTTGGATGAGGGATCTCAAGATAGATGGGGCTTGGGCTAGAACGTTGTGTGGATTTGGTTTCTCATTGTACTCACAAGATCATTTTGTGCTCTCTTACATTGGCAAATAGTTATTAGGCAAGTTTTTTTCGATACTTTTCAGATTCTTTCTTGTGATGAGTTAAACACTAATCCTAGAACAAATGCTATACTCCCTTTTTCCACTGTATCCTCCTGGTTTGAAAGGCAATGCCCAACTCTTGGATCTGCTTACCCTTGTTCTCTAATTAGACAAGGCTCCTACCCTAATGAGTAATTAGAGAATAATAGTTGCTCCTACCCTAATGGGGAATAATGGTTGGAAAAGGAGGGCCGAATTCGAGGCCATCCTTACTAATTTGTCCGGCCACTCAAAATAGCTAGATATAAAATAGTCAACATAGATCAGGGACGGAACTTTACCTTGAGCTATGTTAAATGATTTCTTCTCTTTTCTCTGCTCTGGTAAGGAAAAGAGTGATATTCTAATCAAATTTATGAAATTTTCTTCTTCACTGCTTCATTTTCCTACTCTCATTTTCCCTACCCTCAGTTTTGGTTCCTCCTCACCCTCATTTTTTGGAAAGCAATCCTTCCAAGAAAGAAATTTTCTAATATCAATGGAAATTTCTGTTAAGTTCTAGAATAATGATGGAAGGTGGTTATCGATATATGATAGGCTCCTAGATTAAATTGTTTTCAAATTTGTCAAAAAAATGATGATCAAGATGGAAAATCAAAGTTAAGTTGAAAACGATTTATATTTTCAAGATTTTTGGACGGGGATGGAAAAAAATTGAATCTAATTGTTGCATTAGTTCTATGTAACTGTGACTTTGTGCCAGGACAGCTTGTTGTATGAATTAAACAAGTTATTATGTAACTGTGACTTTGTGCCAAGACAGCTTGTTGGTTGAATTAAACAAGCTATTTTATATTTTGAAGGCTTTGTTTAGCGTGTTATTTGGTACTAAATTTTGAAGAGTTTGATGACTGTTATTTTGTACCAACCACCAATGTTCCAGTCCTATATAAATAGGGTTGGCTTCATGTAACTGGGGCCAATTACAAGTCATCAGTATATTTGGCCTGAACATTATGCAACATGCATAATTAGAATGTTTCAGCCATATCGTGTGGACCATTCAGAATTCCATCCATGTTTGAACCATGCAAGAGAACCCACGAGAATATTTGAGAGAACAGTACGGAAAATGGCGAGAAGGATCAGTTCAAATTACGCTGCTGTGCTCTACATTTATTAGTTACTATTGCTGTTTTTGAAATCAGTCCACGAAATCTTTTTCGGAGAGTTCTTGTAAAACAACTATATTTGGACAATGAAAGGATCATAAATTTAACGATAACCTAACTAATACACAACAGCCTTTTTCACTGGGTCAATTTATATATACAGAGCTACCCGGAGCCCGCCGTTCCTCCAAATTTCCACCTCAACACCTCGGCTAACCAAAAAGATATCGACAATATTCAACCGACATTATTTTTAATTACTAACTCTTAAGCTCGTCGTTCCTCCAAATTTCCACCTCAACACTTCGGCTAACCAAAAAGATATCGACAATATTCAGCCGGCATTATTTTTAATTACTAACTTTTAATTTAATGATAACGTGCCAGCATTTCTCATGCTTAGCTACAGGGCGTCTCACTGAATTCATGAGCTTTATGCCAAACACTGAGCCTTCTTTGTTATGTATGGATTTAAGAGAGGCCTGTTATAGCCATAACCATAAATGCATGACTTGTTTGAGAGAGAGAGACTGGCCATGATAATGGTGTACAACACAGAATTAAGCTATGCTATGTCAATTGAATATGCTTATGCCATGATCAAATCATGGACTCTTAGGTAGGACTCTTATGGAATTATTACATATAGCTCTTGCCCTCAGAGACAAAAGATATTCATGTTTATTCTTCTCAACAGCTGAAATCAAGTATGCAGAATAAAGCAAATTATTAAGCAAGGAATGGTAAGCAACATAATGCTTTTGAATCTTTGAATCAATGTTGCTAGAATAATTCTAAGAAATCAGAGCTAGAGCGAGATGCATTGCACAAAAATATTAAATAGCTCCTATATACATTCAATCAATGGCATTATGGCATTTGAGATGATAAACAGTTTGTACACACATATGTATAAACATTCTCCCTAAGCTGTAGTTGAAGGGACAAAATGTCGTATTTCTATCACAAGTATATCAAGACATTATTTAACCAAAAAAAGAAAAAAGAAGCTACTAACAGTGATGATTTCATGTGCTTGGAGACCTAATGCTCCCACAAAATTATTTTCCAGTGACCTTGGCTTGCAGATTTCTCTGCAAGTCCTCATTTTTGTTAATACCCACTATCTATTATCTATTAGGCCTGTGGAAACTTAAACATTCCAAACCAGGACTAGTTTATCAGCGCTAAAGACAGACCTTAAATTAAATTATAATATATAACCTGCTCACAAAACTTTAGCCCTGTGAATCACCAAAACCTGTGGAAACTTAAACATTCCAAACTAGGACTAATTTATCATCCGTAAAGACAGACCTTAAATTAAATTATAATATATAACCTGCTCACAAAACTTTAGCCCTGTGAATCACCAAAACCCTAGAAAATTGGGCCATGGGCTAGTTTGAGATTAGACCTTGCTTCCATCCCATTGTTATATGCCATATTATCACAGGCAGCTTTGGCAAGTGTTAGGTCCCTATAGTACTAGTGTAACCTCTTATTGTTATTAGTACAACCCCTTATTATATTGTTGTACCCATGTAGTCCCCATATTGTTATATTGTGCCCCATAGAAACCCACTATTGTTATTTTTTTCCTAAGTAATACTATTCTATTGATCTGAAACAAAATAAAAAAACAGCGAAGTGCTGGCGTCTGCGGTGCTGAACAGAGTTTTGTCAAAAAATATCACAATCCTAAACGCGACTGCCCAATGAGGGGAGAACCCAGTCCGAGTGAACACAAGAAAAATCCCATGCACGGGTCTCGAGTTTTAACATAAAAATGCCCGCACAGGGGTCCTAGATTAAAAGCAAGCAGACCATACCAGAAGGAATGATAAAAAAACAAAACACAAGAGAAAAACCTCAAACAATAGCTCTTGAAACCTTCAGCGAGCGGCAAAGCGACCCCTGGCAGCCAGGTCATCAATCAGGATGGACCCCCTGGATGTCATCTGGAGTGGGCTCTTCTACAATGCGACACGCGTACTTGTATCAGTCATCATCCTCTGCTCACGTGCCGCGAGATGCCACTAACTATTTGTATGCCTGCTAAGCTGCCCTTGGCTGCATGCTTGCCTTACGTGTCGCCCGGGTCGCCACCAGTTGCCTTCGTGCCACCCGCTCTGCCGTCAGTGGCATGCTTGCTTCTAGCTAGCTCCTCGCCATGCAGAGTGCCAATTTTCTCTACCATCTATTGCTTGCCTGGGTCTCGATCATCCCTGTTTTGCTAAGCGGCCCTTTGCTGCTCGCCACTGTTCCTTGTCTGAGCTTCCTGTAGGTTGATTTCCTCACTGAAGGTAATGGTAACAATGGCTATGATGACTGGCCGAGGCAAAGAACTATGGAAGCGGAATTGGGCCGTATGTTGAGAGGGATGAGGGGGAGGGGAAGATTGGCAGTTTGGGTAGCAGCATTCATTCTGCGGGCACCATGGGCCTGTGACCGTCCTCTGCCACTGCGAGTATCGAGGTATCTTCCAAAGAAGGGACCATGGGAATGAGTAGTAGAAGGGGAAGAGGAAGGAGAAGCAAGTTCAAGGCTGGGCGTAGCGGGGGGGCAAATGCTTCCGCCATGACTACCCCCTCTTTTGCTGTGCATTCGGTGGCGAGTGCACGCCATGACTGTATTAATTTCAGAGTTATCAATTGGGGAGGCAAATGTATTTCTAGGACTGGAGTGGTTGTTCAGAAGGAAAACAGAGGGATTCTAAGTGCAATTCAACTCACAGTGAGTCGTTTGGGAGAAGTGATAACCATTTCCCAAATCCACATAGCTGAGTATCCAACAACGTCTGCCAGTGATGGTGCGAGAGCTTGGCTCCGCAGCTTGAGGGGGGCATGAGTAGTTTAGCAGGGGAGGGAAGGATGAATTGTGGCTTGTGGAGGCTATAGCCTTATGCTTGCTGCAGATTTCTCGACTTGAGCACCAAAGTAATGGTGCCTGCAAGTCGACAGTAATTTGCCATAAATTGGCCTGGAAGGGGATGCGGGTGGCCATGTGGCCAAGCCGCCTGCCATCCTTCAATCTAATCTTCATTAATTGCATCATGATCACCCGCATCCGGGTGTGCCTCTTCACTCTGTACCAATTCATTGTAATCCTGTATCTGGGAAGTGGTGGCAATAGTGTTGAGCGAACCTGTATGTAGAGTCCATTCACTATCAACCCCTATATTAGCCAAGAGATCAGCCACTTTATTGCCATCTCTTCGGATATGTTTGACGGCAACTGCTTTGTTGGTAGAGAGCCATTGTTCGATGAGCTCTAATCTTTCTGCCAATCTCCAGCTGCTGACCACTTTGTATGTCGGGGTCCCCTGCAGAATCTGATTAACCATGTTAATGAGAATATGAGAGTCGCCTTCAATTATTAGGGGGAAGAAACTGTGATATTGAGCTAAAAGAAGCCCCTGCCATAGCCCTTCTAGCTCTGCAGAATTGTTTGTATCCCAACCAATTGAGCCTAGGAAAATTAAAAGAGGTTTGCCTGTATGATCCCTGAATGCTCCTCCGTAGCCTACTTTGCCTGGGTTACCTTTGGAAGCTCCATTGAAGTTTAATTGGATTACATTATGGGGTGGAGGGAGCCATTTTTTTGGTATATTGTGGTGTAAAGAGAATTTACTATGTTTTGCCTGTACCTGGTTCAGCCGAAGATTCCAGTTTGTCCATATGTTCTGCTCCTATGGAAGGGAAGGAAAGTCCTCTTCATACCAAGTTTGGAGCGTTAATGTTTCCTGAAGGTTTTTGCAAACATTGTTCCATAGGACTTCTAATGGTGTAGATTGGTCTTTGAAGATGCAGCGGTTTCTTTCTTTCCATATAGTCCACATGAGAAGACCTGGGATGATTTTCCATAAAGAGTTTAACAGTTTACTCTTATACGGATTGATTGCCCAACTACGTATGGTGTTGGTAATGTCCTCTTTAATTCTTCCTTCTTTTTGGCATCTAAAACTTGCTTTTTCCCAGAGTCTGTTTGCCAAAGGGTAGGAGTTCATGAGATGCAAAATGGTTTCTTCCTGTTGTTTACAGTTGGGGCAAATGGAGGGCCCGTGGAAACTTCTTTTCCTTAGATTGTCCCAAGTGAGTATTTTGTTTTGACATAACAACCAGAGGAAAGTAGAGACTTTTGGCCATATGTTGGGGGACCATACTTTGTCCCATAGAGGATCCTTGACTGTTTGATTGCCAATTATTAGTTTGTAAGCCTCTTGAGTGGTGAAAGTTCCTCGTGCATTATAACCCCATCGTATTATATCCTTCTTATCAGAAAAACGAATTTTTCTATTAAGAAGCTCTGCCTCCAAATTTTTTTGAATGGACTCTGTGCCTTGCCTGATGATGTGGGCCATGTTTATCCATTGTCGGTATCCCTGCATGAGAGTAGGCGTCTAGTGCTTGCTAACCTTATCCATCTGATGCTCTTCCCATTCCTATATTTGGTGGGGTCTGATCAGGTCCCTCAGCTTGGGTCTTTGCTGCCATGAGTCATCCCAAAAACGTGCATTGTTTCCATCCCTTATTTCCCAGAAACTGTGTTGTTGGATTATATCTTTGTGCTGACTAGCCGCATTCCAAATTAAGGACCCTTTGCCTACTTCTGTGAGTCGAATTAACTCATCTGTTGGTCAGTTGTTTGCATATTTGGCTGTCCAGAGGATGGCCCAGGGAGTATGCGGCGCAGAGATCCATTTCCACCATAAACGTGCTCCCATGACTGCATTGCTGTGTTGAGGATCACGGAGCCCGGTGCCCCCTGAAATTTTTGGAAGGCAGACCGTAGCCCACTTGACTAGTGCCCATTTTCTATTTTGTCCCGAGGATCCCCATAAAAAATCCCTCTGAAGAATTTTGATTTTCTTAAGCACCCATTTTGGTGCTGCCAGTACTGAAAAAAGATAAAGAGGCATGGATTGCAGGACAGCTTTGACTAATACTAGATGACTGGCCATATTGAGGGCTCTATAAGTCTAGGAGGAAAGGCGAGCTTCCAGTTTCTCCAAGAGCAGTTGCCAAGTAGAATGCTTTAAAGCAGAGTCAGTCATAGGTGCACCTAGATATTTAGAGGGGAGAGTTGCAACCATGAATCCAAAAATGCGAGCTATGGAAGATTGAGTGATGGAAGGGGTATGAAAGAAAAAGATTTGGGATTTAGCATTATTAATGTTGTTACCAGAGGCATCAGAGAACTCATTCAGAAGGGATTTTATTTTGAGGGCTTCTTGAACCGAGGGATGGCCAAACAGCATGTTATCATCCACAAATTGTTGGTAGGTAAAAGCAGGGGTGTTGGGGAAGGAGAGACCTCTGAGCTACTGGGATTGAAGAGCTTTTTTGATACTTCATCCAAGCCCTTCCACCATTAAAACAAACAGAAAGGGGGAAAGAGGATCTCCTTGTCTGATTCCTCTAGAAGGATGAAAGGGAGTGGAAGGGATGCCATTGACCAGAATGGAGAAAAAAGTGGAGGATATAAGACTCGTAACCCATCTAACCCAAGGAGGGGAGAATCCAAAGGCTATGAGCATCTTTTGAATGTAAGTCCAGCTTAATTTATCGACAGATTTTGAAAGGTCAATTTTTAGGAGCATACCTGCTTTTTTGAGCTGCTTCAGGGAATGTATAATCTCATGGGTGAGAATGATGCCATCCATGATTTTCCGACCTTCCACATACCCCGATTGCTCTGGCGAGATGAGTAAAGGTAGCAACGGCTTCAATCGAGAGGCAATAACTTTAGATATGACTTTGTAAATGACATTACAGAGAGCAATAGGTCTGAATTTGTCCGGAGTCAAAGATTGCGCTTCTTTGGGGATAAGGGCAATAAAAGTCACGTTCAGAGAGGGAAGCATCCATCGAGTAGTCTGAGATTCCTCAACAACCTGCCAGACCTCCTCTTTAATGAGATCCTAGTAGTTGTGAAATAAATTAGAGGTAAAACCATCAGGGCCAGGCGCCTTTCCTTCCTTGAGTTATCGAATAGCATACTCGATTTCCTATAAAGACATCAAGCGAAGGAGGAGCTGATTGTGTTCTTCTGTTATGGTTTTCGGAATGTTCTTTATGATCTTCTCTATAGCTGGCTGTCGATCAACTTGTGGTTCTTGGTGCCCCTGTTTGAAGTAAGTAAGAAGCTCTTGTTCTACGTCCTCATGGTTTTCCAAGCGTTCTCCTTATTGATTATGAATGTAAGTGATGTTGTTGTGCATTCTTCTCTATATAGTAGTGCGATGAAAAAAATTTGTATTTCTTTCTCCCTCCTTAAGCCATCCGACTCTGGATTTTTGTTTCCAGAGTATTTCCTCTTGCTTTTCTCTTTCTACTATTTGTGTCTGAAGGAGCTTTTCCTGCTCTGAGAGTGCTTTGGTTCTTCCCTCAATAATGATCGTCTGTTGGATTCTTTTCATTTCCTGATCTAGAGTGTTTTGAGCTTGGAAGATATTGCCAAGGGTCATTTGATTCCACTGCTTGATATTCTTTTTGAGAATTGGTATATTTTTGAACCTTCCGGGGGGTTGAAGCTTTTCCAAAATGTATTTATCAAGTTGTTGAAGTCTGGATGCATCAACCAAAAAGCTTCGAAGCGAAAGGGTCTTCGTGTGTTGCTCCCGAGTCTTTGCCATTGGAGCGAGATAGGCCAGTGATATGAGCCTGTAAGAGGTAAGATCGAGGCAGAGAGATCTCCTCCAAGATGGATGGCATTGTTTGAAAGCAGAAATCTATCCAGTCGAGAGGAAATTTGTTAGGTGCCATCTCTTCTGTTATTCCAAGTATAGATTCCATTATTGAATGGCATATCTATAAGCCAGTTATTTTGGATGAAATTCTTTAAATGGATGCTTTCACTATCCAATTTATTCTTACCTCCGCTTTTTTCTTCCAGTTTAGTAATCATATTGAAGTCTCCTCCTATGATCAGAGTGGATGTGTTCTGGTGGAGTTGATCAGAGATAATGTATTCAGAATGTCTATCTTATGCATTGCCTCCTGGGGAAAGTATACATTGGTTAGGTGACCATGCACATTTGTCCCTATTATATGAAAGTTGGCTTGAATGAAATGCTTACTCGCATGGATATCAGTGAGCGTGATAGCTCGTTCATCCCAGGCTATTGCTAGTCCTCCTGAAGCTCCTAAGGCATCCACTGCTATTGCTTGACTGCCTGGCCATGCTTTTGTAAAGGTTTGACCAAGTGTGGTAGAGTTACATTTTGTTTCTTGCATGAAGAAGATTTGGGGTTTCTCCTGCTGAATCATGTTTTTTATCATTCTGTATTTCCCAGGGTTGTTTAGCCTCTTATATTCCAAGATGTGAGCTTCATGTTTCATTATTGGGTAGGGGACTGTAATATGTTGTAAGCTTGGAATATCTTCCTGATTCCACCAACATTTCCCCAATACGGATGGTTCTTTGGAGGTCTGTTTTCCTCCCCCATTTTTATTGTTTTTAGGAATGTTTTTGCCATCCCATTGACTTCTGGGTTGAATGCCTAAAGATCTTTGTTGTTGTGCTCTGGAAAGGATGACTTTCAAGTTTTCCAACTGTCTTTCTGGGATCTTGTCAAATTATTTTTTCCTGCAAGCTTGTTCCAATCCTAATATGTCCAGATCTCCTATGTCTATACTTTTAGGCTCTTCTTCCATATGCTTGGCCTCGCTACTTTCCTTTGCGAAGTCTGTTGCAACGGTGGTTTCTTGCTGCAAAATGTCTATATCCATGCCATGAGATTTCCAAATCGGTATTAGACTGGGTGAGGAAGTGGTTAGATCTATGGATTGTGAATGCTTTTGGATTTTCCCTGAGCTTGAGGGGTTGAATTTGGATGGTGCCTTGAGAGGATCCTCGGAGGGTAAGGGGAACTCCTTGGTGGTCGACTCTGGTTGAGCTAAGATCTCAAAGCTATTACTGGTGGATGGCATTGAAGTGTTGGCAGATGGATTTTTAGGGTTTGATGAAGGTTTTTTGTGGTTCTTTTTGCAATTGTTAACCTTGGTGAAACCTTCAGAATCAGGTTTTTCTGAGGAGGTATAAGTCAGGGGTTTCAGATTTAACGAGCAGTCACGATAGAGATGGCCAAGGGAATCTTCATCCAATATCTTTCAGTGAATCTTCATCCCAGTACTCCAATGGAAGGGAATAAAGACGAATCCATACTGGTGCCTAGCTTAGGTCTTCTTTGTCCGGGTTGAATCTCTCAATCCAGTCTCTTAGGTAAAGACCAACTGCATTAAAAAAGTATGGTCCTCCGTCGATGACCCTATTTCGGTCTTCTATACAATTGAAAACTGCCGTGAAAAAGCCCTTTGGTCCCAGTTGCAAGGTGATGTGCCCCTTCGGTTTCCATTTGGCTGTGATCCAACCATACAAGGCTTTCTCTGTGGGCCAGAAGCCAATAAATTTCCCTATTAAAGCATGATCCTTCATGTATTGGATTTGGGAGTTGATTTTTTGACTTGGTAGCTCAATCTTAGGTCTTTCAGCTGCAACAGGTTTACAGGTGGCCGATGTTGCTTTGGGAACCTCATTTCTTCCTGTATTATCTGTCTGTGCAAAAGGAATCATTTCCGCCTCTTCCTGGGGCTTTTTCCCATCATTTTCCGTGTGCATCTGAGTATTTTCTTGATCATTGGGGGGAGGCGCCGTGTCCTCCCCCTGGAGGTTATCCATGACTTGTACTCTATTCTTTGTCATGTATTACTGCTCGTATTGCTAGAGAGTTGTTACAGTGACGTCGTGGTCTGTGCAGGTCTGTCGTTGCAAGGTCTGACAAAAACCCTATACCGCCATCGTTTCCTCTGCCATGAACCAAGATGCACCACTAGATTATCCTCAACCCACTATTGTTATTATTGTGCCCTTACATTATTATTGTTATGTCGACTCTAATTATATTATGACCCCTTAGACTCCTATATATAGAAAGGAGGTCTTGTCATTTGTATCATCCAAGAATCTTTCATTTGTGTAATGTAAAGGAGGTTTCCCCCTGAAGAGGCTGAATTCTAAGGCGTTGATCTATCTTTTCTATCTTTTTGTGAGCTGGTTTCATAACATTTGGTATTAGAGCTTTGGATTTTAGGGTTTTGCTGCTCCAAGCAGATCATCGTGGAATTTTCGCAATACCTTTTTTCTGTGACGTTTCAGACACTGAAATAAAAACAAATTTGAGCCGAAATCGTTCTCAACCTCAGTTTGGAATTTCAAAGCTTGTTGCGCTATATTTTCGGAGATATGTTCCGAGGAAGTTAGGGTTTTGCAGACTCCCGAATTACATTCCAAACAAGTGACCTCGGGAAAATCGTCATAAATTTTGTTCTAAGCATCAGATTGAAATTCCGTAAGAAGTTTCAAAAAGAGGACGACCTGTAGTTTTCTCTATATCCGTTTCAGGTACTAAGGTCAAAACAGTGACACGTGGCACTTCGTACACTTCGCTCTACTGAACTAGTCTATAATCAGGTCACCATGGGAGATTTGGCATAAATCTTCCTTGGAGAATCCAATCTTGATCAGACTTGTGGGGTTAGATAGAGGACTCAAAGGGCTACTACAGGAAATGATTTTAGATATTTGATATCTACAGTTATAGAGATGCAACATATTCAATATCGAGCTCTTACAAAGTGAAAGACAAAAATGTGCGTTGTTTTTTTTTAATTTTGCATAAGGTTGGTTTGAAAAATTAGTTTAAAGGAATTCAAAGGGAATAATGAAGAATTATTAGCATTAATTGATGCCCTGAAGAAAGAAAATGGAAACACCTAGTAAGCAACTTGGAAGCTCTAGCATAAATCATGAAGAAGAGTAAAAAAAATGAAACATGATATATCAAAATTACAAGACCAAGTACAATAAATTTCACTCTCGTAAAAGGTCACTGAAACCAAGATCAATGGCGTGGAAGCTAATATGAATGGCGTGCAAGTTAATATGGATGTCATGGAAGCTAAGATGGATTGCATGGATGCTAAGATGAATGGCATGGACGCTAAGATGGAAGAATTGAATATACATTTGAATAAGTTGTTACAAGAAATGGTTACTAATGGTGAAAGGGTAGTAAAGGAAACTCATGATGAGAACAAAAGAAATGTTAATCATGATTTCATAGACTCTAATGTTGGATTGAAAACTCACCATGTTCCAAAAATCGATATGAGGAAGTTTGATGGCAAGAATCCCGGAACATGGATACTACAGATGGAGCAATGTTTCAATCTCCATAACGTGCAAAACACACAAAAGGTACGTATTGAAACTTTATATTTGGAACAAAATCAGTGTGTATGGTATCGATGGTTTTGCTCTCATAAAAAATTGTCCCCTGGGCAATTTTTACGGAAGAAATGATAACACATTATGAGAATACAAAAAGAAACACCATTTTTAGCCAATTGATAAATCTCAAATAAAAGGATTCAATGATGGAGCACATTTAGGACTTCCAAAATTGAACACAAGGGTAAAAGATATTCTAGAGGATCATAGGATTGATGTGTTCATAGGGACTTTAAAGGATAATATACAACATGAGGTTCACCTTTGGGAACCTGATTCATTAGAGAAGGCATTCAGGTTAGCAAGAAAAATGGAAAGAAAAATTATGGCAATGACGAAGCCTACCACTCACAACTATAAAGATGGAAGTGTTGTTTCCCCTGGCCTTCGACAACCTACAAGGTTGACACGACAAAAATCAGAAGAAAAAAGAGCAAAAGGGCTTTGTTACAGTTGTGATGGAAAATACACTAAAGGTCATAAGTGTGTTGAGAAGAAATTATTCTACATAGATTGTGAAGAGGTGGCAGATAAGGAACAAGAAATGTCAAAAGAAGAGGATATACTCCAGGAACAAACCCTAGATAAAGAAGAAATGAATCCGACCATATCTTGTAATGCATTTGCTAGAATTTCCACTCCTCAAACTATCAAGATAGAAGGACATATCAAGAAGAAAAAGGTAATAGTGTTGATTGATTCGGGAAGTACCCATAATTTTATTGATTGTAAGATAGCCAAGGAATTGAATTTATTCCTATATCCAGCACCAAAGTGTCAAGTGATGGTTGCAAGTGGAGGAACCATAAATTTCTCTAGAAAGTGCAATAATATCAAGCTATCCATGGGAGAATATGTATTGAATAGCCCAATGCTTTCCATTCCAATGGGTGGTGTTGATTTTGTACTAAGAGTCCAATGGCTACAATCCTTGGGTACAATAGCTTTTAATTTTCAACAACTTTTCATTAAATTTTGTGTGGAAGGAAAGGAAGTTGAATTAAGGGATATTGCTGAGAAATCAAGAAAAATAATCAACTCTAACAGTATGACAAAGCTTCTAAAGAAGGAACAACGAGGCGTAATTGCACAATTATGTTCACTAGAGGTTCCCACATCGAAATCATCTATTTCTCTAGATCTCCAAAAAGTCTTGGACAATCATTCCAAGGTATTTGAGACTCCCAAAGGCCTCCCACCTATTTGTGATCATGATCATGCTATTCATTTGATTTGAGGAAGTGTTCCTCCAAACATCAAGTCGTACAGATATCCCTATGCCCAAAAGAGTGAAATTGATCGTATGGTTGCAAAAATGCTAGAAGCTGGTATAATTCAACCTAGTCAAAGTTGTTTCTCTGCTCCAGTAGTATTGGTGCACAAGAAGGATGGATCATGGCGCATGGGTCCGGATTATAGGGAGCTCAACAAGCTCACTCTTACAAATAAATTTTCCTATCCTGTCATTGATGAATTATTGGACGAATTTCATGGATCAATTTACTTCACCAAGTTTCAGGATATCATCAAATCAGAATGAAGATTGAAGACATTCTGAAAATAGCATTTAGAACTCCTGAGGGTCATTATGAATTTTTGGTCATGCCTTTTGGCCTTACCAATGCACCTTCTACATTTCAAGATTTGATGAATTCCATTTTCAAACCCTTCCTTAGAAAATTTGTGTTAGTATTTTTTGTGATATACTAATCTACAACAAGTCTTTGAAGGATCATGTTCAACATGTTGACATGGTGCTCAAACTATTGGAGGAGAAACAATTATATGCAAAAAGCTCCAAATGTTTCTTTGGAGTACAAGAGGTGGAAAACCTGGGTCATATTGTATCTCATGAAGGTGTTAAAGTAGACCCTAGCAAAATTAAAGCCATTAAGGAATGGAAAATCCCCACATCCATAAAGCATCTGCGAGGATTTCTCGGGTTGACAAGGGTACTATCGCAAGTTTGTTAAGAATTATGGGAGAATAACAACACCTCTAACAACATTATTAAAGAAAGATGCATTTTCATGGAATCCAAAAGCAACAAAGGGCTTCGAACATTTTAAAAAGGCAATGTGTCAAGCACCGGTCTTAGCTACGTTGAACTTCATAAAAAACTTTATTGTGGAATGTGATGCTTCAGGAAATGGAATTGATGTTGTTTTAATGCAAGATGAAAGACCCATTTCTTTTGAAAGTAATCCAATGAAAAGAAATTATTTACACAAAGCTATTTATGAGAAGGGAATGTTGGAATACTACATGCACTTAAGAAATGGCGAACTTACCTAATGGGAAGACACTTCAAGGTAACAATGGATTATGATAGTCTTAAATACTTTTTAGAACAAATATTATCTTTAGAAGATAGAAAAAATGGGTCACAAATATGTTGGATTATGACTTTGAAATCATCTACAAAAAGGGGAATAAAAATGTTGTTGCAGATGCACTCTCAAGAAAGGATGAAGATGTGGAAGCATTGTTTTGTGTTATTTCTATTATCCAACCAGATTGGATAAACGAAGCAAGGGATGAATGGAAGAAGGACGAAGAAGTGTAGCCACTCATTCAAAAGTTGCAGAAGATTCCAATTCAAACAATATTTCCAGAACTTGATGAGGAAGGAAAAATCATATTAGAACCTGGAGCAGTCATAGAAACAAGAACCCGACAGCTACGAAATCGATCAATTTCAAAGTATCTCATCAAGTGGAATAACTTACCCGCTGAAGATTCCACATGGAAGGAGAAGAATTTTATATAGAAGCATCAAGAACTACTAAAGCGTTGAGGACAACACGTTTTGAAGGAGAGGGGCATGTTAGGTCCCTATACTACTAGTGTAACCCCTTAATGTTATTATTACAACCCCTTATTATATTGTTGTGCCCATGTAGTCACCATATTGTTATTATTGTGCCCCATAGAAACCCACAATTGTTATTATTGTGCCCTTACATTATTATTGTTATGTCGACTCTGATTATATTATGACCCCTTAGACTCCTATATAAAGAAAGAAGGTCTTGTCATTTTTATCATCAAAGAATTGTTCATTTGTGTAATGTAAAGGAGGTTGCCCCCATAAAGAGGTTGAATTCTAAGGCATTGATATATCTTTTCTATCTTTTTGTGAGTTGGTTTCATAACAGCAAGACCTGGAGATTGTGTTGCTGCTGGGATAAGTAGTATAAGTTATTCCTTGCAAACTACTCTGGAGGCATTAGCATGTTTCCATAAGTCAAGGATTTCGCAGCAGGTGATCCTTCTGAATTTTCACCGAAGATGACTGCACTACGATCAGTTGGATTGGTCCCCATTAGAACATTGATGGCTAAAGCATTGGAGATACTGGTGTAAATTCCTGGAGTGGAGCTGCTAGCATTATTACTATTATTATTGACAGCAGATCCCAAGCTGATGAGGTTGTGTAGCTCATAAGTACTACCATTGGCCTGCAGATATTTCTGCTGATTAACATTGTGCAATTGCATTTGGAGATCCTGATTGTATAATGGCACCTTTTGCAGCAGATGTTGTACCTGCGATGGTTTGATTTCTGCTGGAGAGGTATAAGAGGCAGCCACTCAGTTCTAGCTGCATTGCCAATATAACTAGTTGCCTCTGTCTGTGAACTCAATGTACACTCCTTGTTGATACTGAGACCATTATTCACTCGTCCATCCACAGCTGACTCGGCTTCAGATTTGAGACGCTTTGCAGCTCCTATGGGCAATGTGCAGCTTTCAATAGTTTTCAAGCCATATTTACTCATGTCAAAGTTTGTCACACTTGGAAGATTTTGATCTTGGACCTCACCTAGATTACTCTGAAATGTCACTAATTCACCATGGTTTAAAAAAACAAAAAAAATTTGTGAACTCCACTAACTTGGTCAAGACAGTGGGTTTCCCATTGCAATTTCTTTATTAGAACTTTCTTGTGCCTTTCCAGCGACTCTCGTGGAATCAGACTGGTCTGTTGGCTGCTTGTTAAGCTTTCCATTCATGTCGCCAAGCTTGTGCTCAATCCCATATTAATCCCACATAAATCCTGAATTTTGTGGGTTAGATGTGGGGTAAATCTTGGTCTATAAATACAGAGTGCAGGAAACAGCTGATGGGATGTTGGGTCCATGTTTACATTCTCCCTTTATGCTTCCAGTTAATAATACAGTTGGCCTAGTTAATGTTTAATATCCTCAGATTTGGGCAAACCTTTGTGCCACCTTAATTATATATTTTCACTTGTGTTTCATTTAAAAAGTACCATGGTACTTTTTCAAGGGGGACAAGATAATATTTCATATGTTATCAAAGCTAGTCAACCCAAAGGAAATTATTCTTCAATTCCTTCTTATTTGATATGGGTTTTATCCTCATCTGGTTTGATTCAGATTATCTCCTAAAATCTATTGGAAAATATGGAGACTTGGTGATTATAACTTATTTTCATTGTCTTGATAATTACTTGTGATGTTAGTTTCTCTTTTATTACTTCTTTAAATCTGCTCATCAAGCAATTACCAAATACAATGAAGATCACAAAGAGAGAGTACACAAGATATAGGCTCCAAGCCAGGGAAAAACTCCTCCAAGGGGAAAACCCAAAAAATGGTTCTCTTCTTCTTTAGAATCTGCTTACAAAAGATACTTGCAAGACCCAAAGACCCAAGCCAACAAACCCTCCAAGCCCCAAGCCATCCCCCAGCAAAATCCTCCTTGAAACAGCTTCCAGAACTTTGATACTGCATCTCTAATACTGCAACTTCGACCCCTGCAACAAAATTTCAGCCCCCCTGCAACAACTACAAAATTTTGACCTCCTGCAACTGGAAACTTCACAAACCCTAGCAAGACAAGAGAAAATATTCCTTGGCAAATTTTGACTTTTTCTCCTCCTTTTCGTCCTCCCAGCTACTCTTCTTCTCCTTCACTACTGCAGATCGAACTTTCTTGAGATGAGTGACCAAATGAGTCGAATTGCACTCCTTTATATGCCCTTCTAGGGTCAAATTCCCTCCTTTTAGGCCAACTTAGTCTTGGGCTTATCCATGGATTTTCTTGATAAAATAAACATTTTTCTTTATTACAATGAGTCCAAATGGGACTATAAGTCTATAACACATGACCAAAATTATTCTTTATGAGAAAAAGACCTAGAAAGACCTAGAAGACCTAAAAACACGAAGAACGTGCTTTTGACTCAAACTTGAGTATGAAACCCATACTCCAAAAATAAAACATAGTTTTTTTTTTTTTTTCATTTTTCTTTCTTTATAAAGAATATACAATTTCATGATTATCATTACATCATAATGGTGACCGAACCTAGTTACGATTTTCAACACTCCCTCTTAACTAGGGGGGTATTCATGGTACAAGGTATCTCAATCTTGAAGCATTCTCATAAGAAAAGTCAAACTGATACACCATCTTTGTCAAGCATCTTTTTATACATATCATAATCAACATTGTCCCTAAAGGCCTTAACTGGACAAGCTCATCTGTATTCATGAGCATTATGTTAGGAGGCTTTACGTGAGCTGCCACACTACCTCTCAAGGTACATACCCCATTTGGATGTCTACAAGGTATGTCCTTTTAGGACTATTCTTATCATGGATTCTCAAACCTAGTTCCTCAAACAATATCGTTCCTCTTCAAATATTCTTATCCTAGATGCCCTACTTCATCCTCGAAGAGTATCGGTCATCAACTTCTTTCCCTAGATTCTCTAATCCTAGTCTAGTGCTTGACCCATAAAGACAAGAACTATCTGATATCACTCACTCTCAATTAGGGAGGAGATATCCACCAAACCAAGCTTACCTCTCAATTACTCAAGCTTCTTGGTTGGTAATGCTTTAGTCATTATGTATGCGACCTGTTCATCTGTATGTAGATAGTGCAACTCCACAACCCTATCTCGTATCAAGCTTTTGATGTAGCGGTACTTGTTGTTTATATGCTTAGTCTTAGTATGAAACACCAGGCCTTTTTCAATCTTATGCAACTCTCATTATCACAATGTATCCATGTAGGGCTAAGTGGTCCTTCTAACAAGTTTAATAGCAACTTTCTAAGCCAAACTGCTTCCCGACAAACTTCGCTTGCAGCAACATATTCAACCTCAGCACTGCTTAAAGCAATTGTATATTGCTTTCTACTCATCCACGAAACCATGGACGACCCAAGGCTGAAGCATCCACCTGTTGTGCTTTTTCCATCATTCTCACTACCACCCCAATCTGAATTTGTATATCCCACAAGTTGCATTTAATTACCAGTATACATGAGGCAGTGATGTATAGTATCTCGGAAATATCTTAGGATATGCTTTGTTGCAATTCAATGATCATGTTTTGTCTCTATTTGAAACTGATTGAGGACATTTATTGCAAAACAAAAGTTTGGTCCCTTGTTTACTGGATACATCAAGGACCCAATCAGTTGTCTGTAGCAAGTAGGATCCACCAAACTAGATTATGAAATCCTTTAACTTATTCAAATTGGAAATCATAGGAGTCATCATAAGCTTGTAATCTATCATGTCGAACTTCTAAAGCATCTTGATCACATATTTTCCTTGAGCAAGATATATTTCTTTCGGCTTTTTCCACACATCTAGTCCCAAGTAATAATGCATAATTCCAAGATCCTTCATATCAAACTCGACTGCTAACTGCCTCTTGCATTCCTAAATCCGATGTTCTACATCTATGACTAGTAGATCATCTGCACACAAGTGTATAATAACAGTCTTTTCCTAGACCACCTTGATGTATAGGTTTGGATCTACATAACTCTTGGTAAAACCAAGTCTTAAGAGGTATGCATCCATTCTAGCATACCAAGCCATATAGAGCTTTCTTCAACCTGCAGACACGAGTCTCCCTTTGATTTATTTCAAATCCTTGAGGCTGCTCAATGTAAACCTCTTCATCAATAGTCTCATTCAGGAAAGTTGTCTTGACATCCATTTGATGAATGTTCCATCCCATAGAAGCAACCAACAAAACCAATGACCTTATTGTTGTATACCTAGCTATGGGAGCAAAGGTTTCCTAGTAATCAATCCCTTCCTTTTGTGAGAAGCCCCTTGCTACAAACCTTGCTTTGTATTTCCCAATGCCCCCATCTGCAGTGTGCTTTATCTTATAACTCCATTTTGAAGTGACTGTAGATTTGTCACTTGGCCCATGGACAATTTCCCATACATCATTCTTCATTATGGACTGGTATTCCTCCTGCATTGCACTCCCCCACTCTTGAAGCATGGCTACATCCTCATAGGAGGAAGGTTCTGCTTCAATCAGCTTTGTCATGTATGCAACATATCCAGAATACCCCTTTGGTATTTTACTTTCCCTTGATGTCCCTAATGTTGTATGTCCTTCTGCTTCTTGAAGAGTAGTTTTCAGCTAAACGGGCCTCTTCTGACTTTCTGGAACAATTACTTGTCGAAGAGGTTCACAAAGACCATAAACATATTCTTGACCATCATTATTTCTAGAGATATCTTCAAACATGGGTATCTCTTCTTCATCAGAGTCAACCGGAACATCCTTTGATTTCTTGTAAGATATACTTTCATCAAAGATGACATCCCTACTAACTTCAATTCGACGATCCTCCTTAATATAGATTCTATATGATTTTTATGAAGCACTATATCCCACAAAGATGCCCTTTAAATTGGTAGGATCTAGCTTCTTTCTCTTGTCCTTCGGTATATCAATATACACAAGATACCCAAATATTCAAGATGATCCATGCTTGGCTTCTTTCCTCTAAATGATTCTTGTGGAGTCATGTTGTTAAGGATCCTGTGAGGACTTCAATTCTACAAGTAAACAATTGTCATGCATGCCTCTCCCCATAGGAATTGAGGGGGATCTTGATCATGGAGCATAACTCTGACACATTATTCAATAGTATGGTTCTTCCTTTCTGCCACAACATTTTGCTCAGGATTATTAGGAACAATGAGCTCCACCTAACTCAAGCTCCAATGATGTAGACCCAATGCCTTTCACTAGATAGCTTTTGTTGTCTCCAAGTTCGATGGACAAGATGAATTTCCTTTACACAATGTCTAGAGTTGACTCATTCTCCCGTCATATGTCTGGAGGCTCCACTATCAATGACCCAAAAATTCTCATCTTTGAAAGTACCAGATAGAGCAGAGAACAAACTTCCTTCTTTTACTAACCTAGAGATAATCTTTAACAAGCAACCCTTGATAGATGTGGCGAGGTTCTCAAGAAACTTGAAACCCTTCTTCATGACCCTTGTCATTGTACCAACTAAATTGTGATCTCCAGTCTCCTTCTTGAACCTTAGCTATGATACCATGTTGGAAAATATGGAGACTTGATGGTTATGACTTATTTTCCTTATCTTGATAATTACTTGTGATGTTAGTTGGTATTTTATTACTTTAAATCTGTTCATCAAGCAATTACCAAATATAATGAAGATCACAAAGAGATTGTACACAAGTTATAGGCTCCAAGCCAAAGAAAAACCCCTCCAAAGGGAAATCCCAGGAAAATTCTTCTCTTCTTCTTTAGAATCTACTTACAAAAGAGACTTCCAAGACCCAAAGACCCAAGCCAACAAATACTCCAAGCCCCAAGCCAACCCCTAGCAAGATCTTCCTTGAAACAACTTCTAGAACTTCAAAACTGCAACTCTACCACTGCAACTTCGACCCCTGCAACAAAATTTCGGCCCCTTGCAACAACTACAAAATTTCAACCTCTTGCAACTGTCAACATCACAAACCCTAGTGGGACAAGTAAAATTATTCCTTAGAAAATTTTGAATTTTGATACTTTTCTTTGTCCTCCCAGCTTCTCTTCTTCAACTTCACTACTGCAGATCGAACTTGCTTGAGATGAGTGACCAAATGAGTCGAATTGTGCTCCTTTATACAACATTTCTTGAGGATAGAATTCCCTCCTTTTAGGCCAACTTGATGTGCTCCTTGGGCCGACTTGATCTTGGGCTTATCCATGGCTTTTTCTTGATAAAATAAACATCTTTCTTCAATACATTAAGACCAAATGGGACTATGACACATGACTAGAATTATTCTTTATCCTAAAATGACCTAGAAATACCTAGAAGACCTAAAAGCATGAAGAACATGATTTTGACTCAAACTTGAGTATGAAACCCATACTCTAAAAATAAAATATAATTTATTTTTCTTTCATTATAAAGAATATACAATGCCATGATTACAATTACATAATAATGAAGACCGAACCTAGTTACAATTTTCAACAAGATCTACAAAATTCCCTCCTAGCTTTGTTCCTTGTTCATCTCTGAAGTTTTAAATATTCTAAAATCTCTATCTTCTAGCTTTCTCTATCTTCTAGATTAAGTGCATGATTTTCCACCCAATCTGTTACTCTTATGGTAGTGCTTCTATTATTTGTTTTAAAAGCTTCCAATTTTGGGGATAGCCTTGCCTTTCTAGTGTTTATGATTATCTAAGAGTCCCCTTCTACTACAATATCTTGGAAACCAAGCATTTGTAAACTCTTATCTCTACAATCAAGGAATTGACTTTGGCTTGCTTGTTTGTATAACCCCTAATCCTTTCATTGAGATTGTTTTGAACTGAACCTCGTGATCCAAAAGGAAGTCCCTTCCACAGCATGCTTTCTGGGGTTCTCTTTTGTTATCCCATTCAAATTGATCTTTATCTGCCCCTCCCTTGGAAGTTTCCAAGACTCTTTGGGAGTAGGCAGCTCTCCTTCATCAAGGAGGTACAAGCATAACATACCTTTTTTGGGCATCGAGGCTTGAACCTTGTCATTGGCTAAGGCAACTTGTATTTGTTAGTAATTTGTTTTTTCCTTTTCTTTTTTGGTGGGTTCCCCTCTTCCTTTCACTCTAATTAGTCAACAAGGAAGTGCATTTTTATTGTACCTCTACATTACATGAAACTGAATGGGTTCTGTTTGCAGTTGCTTGCCATTGTTAAGTTGAGCTCCTCAAAAGGAATGGCAGATGCAACGGGCAAATGTCACGTGGATAGGGGAGATGTGAAGATGAAGGGAAAGTCTATTATAGGGGAACTTCCTGCACAAGACAAAATGGACAGTTCGCATTAGAACTGCCTTGCGACACTAGACATCTTTGCTGTATGTGGAGTTTTGTCACATGGATTGGAACAATTAGGTACCTATGGTTTACCCGTTATTTATGCAGGTTTTGAGCACACATGATATGCAACAATAGATTCAAATCAGTCTAGGTAGCGACAATAAAGACTACAAATGATTGTTGTTGCCAATGGATTAAGATGCTTAGGCATGTTTGGCTGTAAAAATTATACAAGTGAAAGGACATAGTGATATAATTTATCCTCTGATGTCAAAAAGCATAGTCATGTGTGGGAGTATGGTATCAACTATTTGAATAATTTTAGTATATTTCATGATCTGTCTTTTCATCACTATTTTACAATTCTCGTAAACTGTTCTGGACTTCATAAAATGCAGATTGTAGATGGGGTCAATAGATATCATCTTTTAGAAAAAGTCATTCATAAACAGTTCTAGACCTATTATTGACTTTATTTTGCTTTAACACTACACAGATGAATTTTTCTATGGTATTTTGTATGAGTGAACTTCACTAAGTGGACCATTGAGTATGAAGGTCCTACTCCGAAGGCTTTTAAGCTAAACCATCCAAAAGCAGAGGTTTTCTGTGGTAATTGCAATGTTATGCTGAGGCAAATTATTATTGAAGTGTTAGTCTCATGCATACAGTGACTTTGGACTTGCAAACCACTGTTCGATATAAATATAGTTTATAACTTGATTAATCACACCAGGCAGCATGTTCATGATACTTTTTTCCTAGATTCATCTGACAAGAACTTAAACATGGTCATTGTGTCTCTTTCATATTAAATTCTTTACCTTGTTTGTTCTCATGGCCCAAGCTCTTTTAGTGTTTAATAGTTTATAGATGATCCATTGGTAGGTCCATGTTGGAAAAGGGAGGGGATGAAGAGGATTGCATTTCTACAATAGAGATTGTTAAGCTAGCTGTAAAGCTAACTGATGAGAAACCTGCCTATGCCAACAGCCAGGGAAAATGGATTTTCTCAATGGTGGACCACCTTATTGTTGATTTCTGGTAGCATCAGATGTGATCTAAGTCTCAAATTTTGCAGGGAGGCTTGGACACATGTATTCCAAAGAACCCAGAAAGATTTATGGAAAACTCCACCCAAAAACAGTTTTATTAAAATAATTAATTATTTTTAAAGGGACCCTAAGTCTAAACTTGCGAAAATAAAATAATTAAAGGGTATTAATATAAACTGTGGGTGTAACTTCTAGAAGACGATGAAGATCAAGAAGAAATGATCTTAGCCATTTATTAGCTTCTAATCTAAGATGTTGAATGTCAACGAGGAGATTATTTAAGGAGGCTTGAGGGTCATTTCGAAAAACACACAGAGAGTTCAAAAGTTCGATTTTCTAAAGCAAAGCAGAGGAGCTGCCAGGAGAATTTCGATAGTGAGCTTTTGCAGTGAGGGGAAAGGATAGTTGGGTTGGAGTATTTTCTCCAGAGCCCAAGATATGCAACAGAGAGGCAAAGAGACACCAGGAGGAGGCAGCGCAGACCTAGGAGGGGTTGATGTTGGGCCAAAGGGCCCACGCAGTGCTTGACGCAAAGCCAGAAGGGCTCACGCAGAAGCAGTGCAGTCTTCTAGCATAATTCCTTGGTTTGTCGGGGAATTGACGTCTGAGCCAAGAGGGTTGACGTTAGAAATCCAGGAGGAAAGTAGACCTAGAACAGAGTTGACACAGAGCCTTTGAGGCTAACGCAGACAGGGCCTACGTAGGGCCAGCATAGAGATAGTCAGGGACAATTGGTTCAGCTGCCGGATCATCCGAGAATTGCCGAGTAGAGTGACATAATCTCACTAAATGTTTCTTCGTGTTTATTTCTCTGTAACTAGATTGCCAAAAGGGTCAGGGGGTCTAGAGATGTATTTATAAACTATTGCTTAGTAATATAAAACCCTAAGAGATTTTGCACCGGTTTTCCCGCATTGGGTTTTTCCGAGGACATTTGTCCAAAAAATAGTGTCCCTTGTATGTATCTTTCTATATTGTTATGTTCTTGTTTTGGGCATATAATTTAAATGGTGTAGGCTGCATTGTGTTAGCTTCAATATTTGATGTAGGACACAGTAAATAATTTGTTTCAAAAATTAACAAATAGGAGAATTTTATTCAGTTGTTGCAATAGTTGATTCAGTTGGGATTCTCGAATTTTCACATCGTATCAAAGCATTTCAGGTGAAGCAAGAAGAACGTGCCAAAGAACCCAGCGCTGAGCAAAAGAGGGAGATCGAAAAAGCTGCATGAGGTAGTAGTTCGAAACCCTAGAGTGTTTGCGCAGTCAAGCCAGATGGCTGATTTTTTAGGCAGTCTCTCTCTGAGTGAGTCTACAGAGAGGAAGGACTCCCAGTTCGAAATTTTGTTGGGGCAAAGGGAGCAGCGCTAACGCCTCAGCATGAAGAGAAGCTGGTGGGACACAGTCCTTTCTGCATGTCGTTTTTGCTGGGCAGAGAGACATCAGAAAAGAAGGAAGAAGCACAGTTGAGGGAATTTCTTCCTAAGTAAGACTTCCCGCCAAGAAGTTCGTTTTCTTATTGGCTAAGAAGCAGCAGTAAGAACCAGAGAGGAGATTTTGACATTTTTCAGTGGTAGAGATGGCAACCAGTGGATTGAGGGATCAGGATAGACTGGACAGAGCATCCAACTATGTCATCTAGAAGGAAAGGATGTCATTCCTTCTAGATGAGAATTCCCTCAAGACATATGTCGACAACGTGGTGGTTGTGCCTGCAAATGCAAATCCGTTGAACAAGTATCGAGTTGAAATTACAAAGACAAAAAGAATGATCCTCGACAGAGTGAAGTATCATGTTTTCTGTCACATCGCTAGCAGAGGGACTGCTAAGGAGAAGTGGGATGCGTTGTCTACGCTATATCAAGGATCTTCTAAGCAACGGAAGATGTACTTGGAGCAAAAGCTGAGATCTGCTCAGATGCAGAAGGGGGAGCGTGTGGATCCATTCCTCTCAAAGCTTCAAAAGACCTGTGATGAGTTATCTATTGTGGGGTCTACACCTCAAGACTCAGAGTTGGTTAGACTGGCCCTCAATTTTGTCTCAAATGAGTGGAAATTCTTTGTCCAGTGTATCATGGGCAGGTAAACTTTGCCGAATTGGGATAAGATGTGGGCAGATCTCAAACAAGAGTGGTTGAGAAGAGACTTGGTCAAGTGCAAGCTTGACGGAAGCAGGAGCAGTGGGTCGAAGCCCAAGGAGGAGGAGGATAATGCAACCCTAACATCGAAGGGGCAATAAAAGAAGCGTAGATGTAAGGAGGACATCTCGAAGATAAATTGCTTTAGGTGTGATGAGATGGGTCACTACGCAACTTAGTGTCCTCTCAGAAAGAAGGACAAAGATGAGAAGCACGATCCGAAGGTTGCACCCACGAAGATAGAGGAAGAAGAGTTCGCCATGACAACCAAGATACCTACAAGAGGGAGGTGGGCTGATTTGGAGTTGTAGTTCAAAAAAGCTACAGATGGGAAAGATCCTTGAGGAGACCACCTCTCGGATCAATTCCTTGCTACAAGAGCCCAGATCAGAAGTAGAAGGATGGACTAGTGTCGAATAGTGTCGATAAATGTCGAAGAGACAGTTGCAGTGGCTAGGAGCACCAGAGACTAAGCAGCACAGAGCAAAGTTGGCAGCAGTGCAAATGGAACAGAGCATTGGTCAACAACAGTGCATTAAATTCATAGGGTCTACGCAGAGACTAGTAGCAATCAAGTTCCAGCATTCACATGGTATCATATTGAACACAGTTAGTTCAGTAATTTGGGATGTTTTTCCATTGCCGATGGAGTAGCAGCAAAAGTTTGCAGTGCAGTGGCAGTGCCAACAACAGCACAGATGCAGAATTTCAGAGGGAGTTGCAGTACGGATTTAGTGTTGACAGTGGTAGTGTCAACAGTAGTACAGATGCAACATTTGCGCAGTGGTTGATGGACAGCAGGTCAAACATCAACAACGCAGAGGACGATGTTATAAAGTCAAAGTGATGTTTCAGTGGGAAGCATTGCTAGAGCACATTCCTCGCTAAGAGGGAGTGATGATTTCTGATAGCATCGGATGTTCTCTAAGTCTCAATTTTTGCAAGGACGCTTGAGCACATGTATTCCAAAGAACCCTAAGTCTAAACTTAAAAAATAAAATAATTAAAGGGTATTAATATAAACTGCGGGTGTAACTTCTAGAAGAAGACGAGGATCAAGCAAAAATGATCTTAGCCATTGATTAGCTTCTAATCAGGGTCGTTGAATGTCAATGAGGAGATTATTTAAGGAGGCTTGAGGGTCATTTGGAAAAACACACAAAGAGTTCAGAAATTCGATTTTCTGAAGCAAAGCAAAGGAGTTGCCGAGAGAATTTCAATAGTGAGCTTTCGCGATGAGGAGCAGGGATAGTTGGGTTGGAGTATTTTCTCCACAGCCCAAGATACGTAGCAGAGAGGCAGAGATACACCATGAGGAGGCAGCACAGACCCAAGAGGGTTTGACGCTGGGCCAGAAGGGCCCACACAGAGCCAGAAGGGCTCATGAAGAAGCAGCGCAATCTTCCAGCAGAAGTCCGAGATTTGTCAAGGAATTGACGTTTGAGCCTAGAGGGTTGACGTCAGAGCTCCAGGAGGCAAGTAGACCTAGCGCAGAGTTGACGCAGAGCCTTTGAGGCTGACGTAGGGCTAGCGCAGAGATAGTCGAGGACAGTTCGTTCAGCTGCCGAATCAGCCGAGACTTGCCGGGTAGAGTGAGGTAATCTCACTAAGTTTTTCTGCCATTTTATTTCTCTATAAGTAGATTTCCAAGAGGTCCAGAGTTGTATTCAAAAACTACTGCTTAATAATATAAAACCCTCAAAGTTGCTGCACCGGTTTTCCCGCATTGGGTTTTTCCAGGGACACTTGTCCAAAAAATATTGTGTCACTTGTGTGTATCTTTCTCTATTGTTTTGTTTTTGTTTTGGGCATATAATTTAAATGGTGTAGGTTGCAGTGTGTTGGCTTCAATATTTGTTGTAGGAAGTAGTAAATAATTTGTTTCGGAAATTAACAGATAGGAGAAATTTAACAAGTTGCTGCAATAGTTGATTCAGGTGGGATTGTCAAACTTTCACACTTATCAGGTAATTGGTTTGCCACTTCACTTTTGATTGAATTTGAGTGGAGTAATGTTGATGTTTAACTTTCCCATAAGCTTCTTCAATGTCAAAATGGTGCCTCAAATAGATTGTTGCACCAAGAGTAGTGAGGTGCTCTATAGCCTAGTATGGAGGAGAAGTTGTCACAAGTAAACAAATGAATGAACATAATGTTATATTAAAAAATTAAACCATACAAGTTCGTCAACCTGATGACAGTGTATGCACTGAACAAAAGAGGAAAGAGGCTTCAGATACTGATGAGGACTGGGAAAACGATCTCTCAACAAAGAAAGCCTGATCTTATCACCAATTTTAGACTGGTAAGGGGCATGATGTCCATCCTTTTGGTTGCCTATGTATGATCAAGATGTCTTTGACACTATGGTTTTGTTAATTTGAGTCATTATTGTAGATGGGGAAAATTTGATTTTTCCCACTCTGGATACATCTTGTTTAGGCATTAACAGGTCGGATTGGAATTGGCCTGATTCTTATTGACCGTAACACTTAAATATTAATATTAATTAATTGATGCGCAACAGATAAATAATACACAACATAGACTACCATTTGATAACTAAAATGAGCCTTGTTTGACTAATGGATTGTAGATCTCAAGATTCTAGTGCCATAAAAGTTAACAACATTAACCTAACTTGTAGTCATGCTCCAATATTATGACTTAAAATTTAGTTGAGAGTTTAACATGTAACTATCAAGGTAATGAACTCTGGTTTGGTTCCAAGTTGAGTTGGATCCAGACTATCTAGATCCCAAGATGGATTCAAAAGAGTGATACATGGAGGAGCTTATGTTATGTTGTTTAATTTAGGTTGCAGAGATTCTCGCACATTTTGGCTTTGCGATTGCCAAAGTGTGAATGTTATTACTACTTTCTCAACTGGAAATGGAGGAACAATTGAGATTTTATATATGCAGGTGAAATGAATTGTAATATGAGAGGTTTTTAGCCACATAAAATTTGTCAAGTGTTCATAAGTGTCTAATTTGAATGCTACTATTAATTGCAGATGTATGCAAAACCTACTTTAGCTTTTGCTTGAGATTTCTGGATGGGACAATCCCATGGATCCATATTGGCAAGAGACAAGTCCATATACATCTAAGTTATTTTCCAGAATAGAAAATTGGTTGGTAGACGTGCTCTTATCATAGTGCACTTACTCTACTTATGGAATCATTAAAGGATGATAACATAGGTTTGAATTTCTAGGCACTTCAACTTTCATGAAATGAAGAATGAAGATTGACTACAAATATTAAGAGACCCTTCGTGATGTTTAGAAGTACCCAGGGATCGGCCATTCAAAATGACCACAAATGAACAAGCTCGACATGATGCTTAGAAGCACCTTGAATCTCTCTTTCAAAATGGATTATATTGGGCAGTTACAAAATATACATCTCAGTTCTTTTCCAGAATAGAAAATTGACTAGTAGACGTGTTCTTAGGATAGTGCACTTTACTTACGAGATCATTGAAGGATAATAACATAGGTTTTAATTTCTAGGCACTTCAACTTTCATGAAATGAATAATGGAGATTAACTACAAATATTAAGAGGCCCTCTGTGATGTTTAGAAGTACCCTGGGCTTGAATCTCCAATTCAAAATGACCACAAATGAGCAAACCTTGCATGATGCTTAGAAGCACCTTGAATATCCCTTTCAAAATGTATTATATTGGGTAGTTGCAAAATAGATTTGTGCAACCCATGTTTCCTTTTCCATGCAAGACAAATCCCAAGAACGCTTTCCCTTAACAAAGTTGGAAGTTTTTCTGTTTTCCCTATCCTTAAGAGTAATTAATTGCTATAGTTTCACGAAGTCCTTCATTGAGAATTATGTAAACAGGATGTTCTTTAGGATTAAAACAATTTCTAAGCCCTTCAAAGATTTGTTCCTAAGTATAAATCCTGCACATTAGTCCATGACCATTAACATACGTCCATCCTCTTGAAAGTGTTGGTTATTCATATTCCTCAAAATGTTCTTTTGGTTTTGATTTTTGGTAGTTGCACAAATTTTTGAAACCATGCTAGAAGCCCTGGAATGGTTGTTCTCTGCATCCTGCAAAACGTTTGAACTTTCTATCTTAGCCATCATAAATTTAGGGAACAATCTGAGTACTTGTTGAATACCTCTTGTGAAACTTGTTTTCATCATAGTTTGTTGCAAGTACATACATCCTTCCTTTTGAAACCGTAGACTGGTTATATTTTCTAGAACCCTTTTTCTGGTATTCAATATTTTTGGTTCCATGAATTTCTATTAATTTTGAGTTAACATGTTCTCTGATAAGGCTAGTTACTTCATTATCTCATTTTCAGTTCCATTAGACCATAAACAGTCACTTTAAACATAAACATATGACAGTAACTAACAAAAGATCACATTAAATGTAAATGCAGTTGACAAGCCAAGACAATAGAACACAAAGATATGGCTCAAGCCAAGGAAAAACGCAAAGATGGGAAAACCCTTAATCAATTCTTATTATTATTATCAAATGTTCAGCAAAGGAATAGAGAGTACAATCATTGATTTTCCAATATGAAGATCAGTACTACCGTCCAAATTTCAAGGAAACTGTCGCTTAAAGTATGAGTCTTGGTTAGGTTTTACTTCATGTTGTTGTAACTCTCCTACTCATCTTTTCAGAGCAACAACTTCTCTTCACAAAATTCTATGCACAACAATTAGCAGATCTAGGCTAATATAAGCCTTTCGGTCCACCTGATTCATGGAGACTAGGCCTACGGCCTAGCTATAATGTCAACCAACCTCTGGGCCTTCTTTGACAAGAGATACTTGCACTGCAGCTTTCCTGAACCATGTTGTTAGGAGTGTGTCTTGTTGTTGGAGAGGAGACCCATACAAACATATACCAACAAACACCATCCAATAACCCTTAACAAGTGCGGCTCCCTTTTTGCTCTAATTCGATCCTAAAATGGACGATAAATGAGCGCAGAAACATTCATAGATTAACCCAGACTTCCTCCATACTGACCTCAGCTTCCTGCCTGAGGACCTCTACCTCCTCCCTGAGGAACTCGACCCATGGAGGAGACTAAACAAATCCCAATCTTTGCCCTTATTACCTTCGCTAGAGATCTTCTCCTTTTGCGGCTATTTCAGAGAGAATAATGAGATATGGACGTGTGTAAATGAGGTTGAACGCACCTCTATATATACAACTCGATGGGGACCAAGTGACATGACCATTAGGCTTGATGATCCTACATAGAGGAGAGGTCGACTTTGATAATTTACATGTGAGAGAATATAAATTAAAAAATCCATTTCTACTTATCCAAATTTGACAATTCTTACATCGATCTTGGTCATCTCAAAAAGAGGAATTCAATGCCATAATTATCTTCTTCGAAAGACCTACCTAGAGTGGAATTTGGCCTTAGTTTCCTATTTTAACACTCCCCCTCAACTAGGGAGAATTCCACATGCCAATCCATTTATTATCATGACATTCTGTCATCATGTGCCATCTCTGCATCTCGTCTCAACTCTGCTGAACACTAATATAGATAATGAAGAAGAATTGATCGAGAGTGAGTCACAAGACCTTGCCACTCTCTACTGACAAAGGTCAGTCCACATAACCGTGACATGATCCCAAGTGATCAAGTTGAATAAACATCATTCATCCTAGACATAGGAAGTACGATAGTACACGAAGCATCCATCGGTAATGCTATGGTTCCTATCCACTTTTCCCAACTCATTGGTCAGATGAGAGGTACTTCCCATGTGTCTCGAACTACATGTGTAGGATGATGCAGGAACACCAGCAGGGAAATAATATATCCAACCTGCTCACAATCACATGTAGGGAAAGGAGAAACCACATCCTACAAACATATGTCATAAACATACGTAGGGAAAGGATGAACCACATCCTACAAACACATGTCATAACCATGTTGAAAAGTGTAACTAGGCTTGGTCTTCATAATGACATGAAATTATGATTTTATGTAATGAGATGTAAAGAAGGAAAAATAAAATTATTGTATTGCTTGCTTCATGAGTTTCATGAGCAAGAGATTTTATTTTTGAGTCAAGACTCCCATTGCGAGTCTTTAGGAATTATTTGTCATCTAGTCATAAAATGACAGAGTCATTTTCATTTAATGAAGTCATGTTACATATTGTAAAAGGTCAAACTTGTCTATGTAAAAGTATCCTACAAGACCTTCACTTATCATCTTCAAGTAGACCTACAACGAAAAAGGAACTTGCTAGAAGATGGAGGCCTTCCTACTTGTGATCATGTTGGCATAAGGGACACGAGATGATGTGTATAAGTAGCCACACTCGGCCTCACTTAGAGGCAAGAAATTCGATAAGCAATTCGGTGAAGAGAAGTGCAAAGAAAAGTCTCCAAGCAGAAGTGCAAAGAAGAGATAGCAAAGGAAGGATTCTTCTGGGGTTTGTCTTGGGTTATATACTCTCCCATGTGCAAAGGAAGAAGGAACGAAGGCATCACAAGAAGATCGAAGGAAGAACATATTACTACATTAGAGTAGCTTTTGATTGGGTATAGAATCTCGAAGAAGGAAGCCGAATAGAAGCAATATAGGTCTCTCTTAAGGAGACTAGGGGTCTGATCCAGGATAAACTTAAGAGACTGATATTCTCTGGGTGACCGAGATAGAGATCAAAATAGAGACCAAGATTCTCTAGAGGAGACCAATGAAAGCCTAGAGACTAAGATTTTCTAGAGAAAGCTAGTGAAAACATAGAGACCGAGATTCTCTAAAGGAAGCTAAGAAGAAGCAGTGTGAAGGATAGAGACTGAGTTTCACTAGAGGAAGCAAAGGAGATCAGTTCAAGATCAAGAAGGAATTTGATACAGGGTAGAGGCAAAACATCAAGGTTAGTGACAAGTTTCTTGGGAGGATACTAGATTCAAGGGTCTTTGTCGTGGTCTTGGTATTCATCAATTGAAGATCTATAAGAAGAATTTTGATCGGGTTTTCCCCTCAAGAGGTGAGAGGTTTTGGCCCTAGATGACAAGCCTACATACTGTGTCACTTGTCTTCTATTTTGGATATTGGTAATTGTCTTGATGAAAATAACACAATAATAATATAACAAAGAGAAGACTATAAGTTAAGAAGTAAAAGTATATCACAAGCAATTATCAAGCAAAGAAATATTTTAACTCCTTATGCACTAGATTTCTTAACAACATGTAATCGGAGCTTAGGTGCTAAAGTCAAGAAGGTGCATTCAATCAAGAAGACATCAAGCCTCGAAGAAGTATCGTAGAAAATTCAAGGGCTACCAAGGTCAAGATCTTCAAAACCCTAGATCGAAGAAATTTTCACTAGCAAGAGTCTTGAAACCATCTTCAAGAAATAAGGAAGACTAAAACATTCAAGAAGGATTGTGAATCAAGCTCTCTCTCATCAATACCTCAAGAAGAAAATCCTCTATCAACATCAAAATTAAGGAGGAAGCAAACAGGAATCACTCAAGTAAGTCTATGGCTATATCTGATAATATCAAAATGTCTTTTTGCAAGGAAAGCAATAAATTGGTTGGGGATGCAAATTTCCTTGCATGGAAGAAGAGGACAAACCTAAATCTTATTGAGAATGAGGTCATGGATCACATCAAGGGGTCGATAACCCAACCTCCAAAGGAAGATACTCAAGCACATGCTAGATTCATGAAGGGAGAAGTGAGAACCCAAAGGATCCCTATAGAATCTATAAACGACTCTCTAATCCCATATGTATCAAAGTTGGAGACTACAAAAGCTATATATGACAAACTGGTAGACTTATCTTTTGTAAGCACTGCAGGAGAAGTAATCTCATTAAGGCAAGAACTCTAGTATCTACAAACTAAATATGTCCAAGGAATATGGAATAGCCTCATACTTCATGAGGATATCAAAAATTCGAGATCAACTACAAGAGCTGGGAGAAGTCATGTATGATAGAGAGATGACCACAGTGGTACTGAATGCACTACCGGAAGAATGGGGTAACTTCACTTCAAGTTTATATGATAAGAAAGAGACTAATCCATTTCAAGATTTATGGTCACTCTGTAAGATTGAAGAAACCAGACTGAAGGCAAAGGTTGATGTAGGACCAAATGAGCAGAATCAAGGATATGTTGCTATGACAAGAAGAAAAGGGAAATTTGGAATGTTTGGTCCTCAAAAGAAAGAGAAGAACATGGCTAAGGTTATGGATGTTAGGAATTTGGGCATTATAGAACAGATTGTCCTAAACAGAAGAAGGACAAGAGAGATAAGGGAAGAAGCCCATATTACTGAAGTAGTGAAAGAACCTGAGACAAAGAAGCTTAAGAAGGAAGAAGTAAAAGATCTCTACTATGACTAAGATGACCTTCTTCACCAAAAGGTAATTTTCACTTGAAATTTATAGATAGGAAGCAATGTAAATTAGATAGGATGCATCAGATTAGAATAACATCGTGACAGAAGTATTAGAAGTAAGAGCTCGTGACATGGGAAACAAAAAGAATGTCTGGAATAAATTCTATTAATTACAAAGAATAAGAGCCTTTGGAAACCTCATTGAAATCTCAAGTGATACTTATAGAAAGAGGTAGCGGTCATCATTGACTAGGTTCATCATACCAAGGTTACTTGGGAGTAGAAGCGGAAGCGGGATCGGGAGCAACATTTTCAAAAGCTCCCAGTTTGGGAGCGATTCGGGAGTGATTTTTTATATAATATATATTTTTTATATTTTGATGCATATATGTCAACAAAAGCATGTAGAATGATAAATTAGATATAAAAAACATAAAAATACGTAGATTGAACCATATAACAACAATCATCTAGAAGTTATTATCTTCATCAACCACATCTACAAGTTAGTAACATATTAACATACAACATATTGACTCTCATGATTCATCAATCTTAAAGTTTCAAGCTTTAAAAATTAAAAATATAACATTTATCATCATTGATCACCAAAGTTGTGCTTGTAAGCTAAGTGTAACCATTACAACAAATAATATCTAACATGAAATGAAACAACTTTCACGAAGCATCATATTCATAATTCATTACTAATGAGTTAAAATTGCCAACTTCAAACTTCAAACTTAAATTGTCATATATTGTTTACAAAAAATATCATAATAAATATGAAAGAGTCAATAGTTATAAAAACTACTAGAAACTAGAAAAGACAAGTAAATCCATTATCTATTTCTAATGCTTGGGCCTCTTGCCGCCACGAGAAATGTCTAATTGTTAGTCTTGTTGGAAAATCGAGATCTTTGTCATTAATATCACCCTCTAAGCATTAATATCTAGAGTTATCTTTTCCATTACCTCTGGATCTGTATAGAGATATTTGTCATTAATATCACCCTCTAAGCATTAACATAAGATAGAAAAAGCATAGCATGCCAAGTCAAGATTTTGTTTGAGTGATGCGTACATTTTTAGGAAGGTCATGATAGTGGAGTTCGACAACCATTGTCACTAACATCAAGGTACATAGAGGAATTGGTGTTCTTAATTAAATACGAGTTCCATACCCTTATACATGACAAAATGCAATGGAAACATTGCAATCCCCCCAATCCTAAAAAATGGATAAGTCTTTTGGATTTTGAATGAGATCTAAAATTCTACTTTCTCCATATGAAATCCAATGAGGTCGGAACCACTCTCAAACATCCTGAGTCATTTCATGGTAATGTTAAAAATTTAAGTAAAAGGATGAAAATGAAGATTAAGGAGAATGTCACTTTTAATTTAATAATTTAACATTACCATGAATCGCATATAAATACTAGGGCCATAGGCTTAATCATTAGGCTGCCCTACTCAGAAATTATTTGTTTCTTTGAAAAAAAATTGCATTTGGAATGTTACTGCAAAAAAAAATTTGCAAAAAAGACTAACACTCCCGAAAAACTAGGGAGCGTTTCTTTTTGCAAGGAGCGCGCTCCCGACTAACTCCCGAATAGCTCCCGACTAGAGCGCAAATTCAGAGAGAGGACGTGAGCTTATGAAAATCATGTCATATGGTTGCAGATAATATGGATCACTATTTCCATCTTGGGAAACATGATCAAAAGAAGAAGGGATCTCCTCCTCTGAAAGATTGTAGAAAGGCATATGTCGCACTAGATAAAGTCAACATAATATGTTCTCATATGAAACATGAGGGAGCTGACTACAATTGAGGAAATCTGATTGGAAGCTCCTGAGAATGAAGTGTGTGAGAAAAGAAAGGAAGAGATCGTTAAAAAAAAAATATGCAAACAAAGGTAGAAGGAATTCAACATCCGGGAACAAGAAGAGTTGACTAGGATATCTCCCGAAAAGATATGAAGACTCTGATGGAAGTCGGAAAAAGTATGCAGGCCCTTGATAATGGATATCTTTAAGAGATGTGTCAACATATATGCAGGATGATGATACCTATATGATTTTTCATATAAATTGTTGCATGCATTTACTGCTTTAAATTGTATAATTTTGTATCTATTATAACATCTCTAAATGTATGGGCCGTGTAATGTGAACGAAATCTCCTAAGGATAATTTTATCAATGAATTGAACTTGATAATCCATCTCCTTTGTGCATCGAAGTATAAAAGATGCAAAATTGCTTCTCTTTGACCTAGAAGCCTAGTGAAGTAGTCTTGAGGTCTCCTTGACCAAGAACCAAAGGTCCTCACTCATATTCATCATAGACTCCATTCTCCCAAGACTAAGGCACTAATCTACCAAGAGGTGGTCACCTAAAATCACATCGTTTTCACCTTTTCACAGGTCTAGCCAAGTTGGGTCACCTAGGGCATCATTTTCCTGACAAACTATCCTTCCAAAAAGTTCGATCTCCCAGGGTCTCCTGCACTGGTGTCTCCTCAAGGCCTCCTCCAATTTTGAAGCCATTCCAACAGTAGAGTTGGGATAAAAGCCAAGCCCTAGCCCCGAGATCAAACTTTTCCCTAACATCCCCAAGGCTAGTACCTCATAGGGTCAATCCAACACTTTCAAGTGAAAATTATTTCTTTGATCTTTTTCCTCACCTTGTTTAGGGTAAGAACATCATTGATTGCCATACTCTTTCCCCCAACCCTAGACTGGGTCCACTTGGTCCCATGTGGTCCCATTCTTTTAGAAAGACAATTCTTCAAGAACCATCTAGGATACCAATTTCAACAAGGATTTTAGTGATTAAGAAACTCCTTCACAAGTCATATCCCCTAAACCTAACCCTCAAATCCTCCCTTCCTTTCTCTAGAATACATTGTACCTTTCTTATAAAGCAAGCAAGCTCCATCCTTCAAGCTCTTCTGGGAAAGGGATTATTTGGGTCACTCATATCCATTCATTGATTTATCCTTTTTCAATGACTCCATAACATATCGAGTCTCCTCCCATCAATGAAAGTCCATAAATATAAGGGAGCTTTAGCTGAGGTGACAGTGGGCTAAGTCTCCATGTGTTTCCCTTGGTCTAGCATTTGCCCTTTAGGGATCCCCTTTAAGTCCCCTGCTGGTTTGAGCGGCAACAAGCCCTGCTAGCTTCTTTTATGCATCCTCTTTCAAAGTAATTGACTTCATTCCTTAAAGGAGGACCTCAATAGATACGGCACTCAGATGTGCCCTTTACTATTTACCATACAACCTGACCAACAACTCTAAGTAGTGCACTTTGGCTCATACTATCTAAATAAGAAGTAATTGGTAAATTGTCTTCATCATCATGTCAAACAATATCAATAGTTGTGTTCAACTTCATAGCTCCCTCTGAATATCGAGAAGGGTAACTTTTTCCAAAACGTAATTATCGAACTATCTTCAATCTACTATTAATCTAGGGAATTTAAAGTTTCCTCTAAAGCTTTGCTTCAATCATGAGTTTATTAGGAAGCTTCATGTCAAATAAGATCATTCAAAATTTCTTCTTCAACTAGGGAGACGAAATCGTCCCATGAGATTATTAGTTGAATGATCCTTCATAGCTAGATAATTGTTACTAGCGTATGAATTTACTCAATCCATGATAAGGAAGAGTCTTTCACATTCAGACATCCATGTCTATAAAACTATCCTTCATAAGATTCTGGCATAATGTAACCAAGAGCCAAAATCAAAATCTTTTGCTCCTTGTGTTCAAGATATCAAAAAATATGTTTCTTTCTTCAAAGTATTTATGCTAAGAGAGGTTGATATAAAGATTTGATCTATAGTGCCATGCACTTCTTCTTCTTTTCACTCCTTGGTTAACAGGCGATAATAAGGTTAATAACATATCTCTCACAAGAGTATTCGTCATCATTTCAATCTTGACACCATCCAAGATAGGACTGAATTTTCCTTTTAGATGCCACAGATGACCGACAAAGTTCCTTCTGATGAATTGGAGTGTTGAATGTGCAGTCTTCCCAGACCTAAAAACAAAAACGAGAGTCGTGTATCGGTTTCATAATCGTGAGCAATATTATATGTACAAACTTGTCTTGTAAGGGAGGAGGCTAGGAACTTGATATTAATATTTTCAATTTCAGTTTCCTGTAAGTTTGTTCGTGGGAGACTTGATGAGTCCAGCACAGAAGCGGAAATGAGCAAGTCTTGTCAGCACAAACTTTTCGATAAGCCAACATCTATAATTAGAATCCTTTGGGATAACCATTCAAACTGGTTATTACTTTCTATGGTCATCGGCTGTTGTTGATCCACAAACAGGATTATATCTTAACACAATGTTCTTTAGCCAATGAGTAGATATCTTCTGAAATAAACCTCGAACTGCTTCGTCCAGTGATAGAAACCCCAGAAGAAGGAGAAGAAGAGTGATTATCCTACATCAGCCAGACTTGAATTTGGCTACAAAATAGGCTTGACGAGACATTAAATAGTTTCCATGAAAGGCTTCTGTGAGGATGGGTAGAATGGTAAAACATTTGCACAGATGATCAAATGGCTCTGCATATTCCAATGGGATAAACATTATGAGAGGACTTGTTATTATTATTATTTTCCTTTGACTGCAGGTATCTTGATTTTGACTGGGGCATACTTGAGAACTTTATACAAGTCTAAAGTAAAGAATCGATTCACTGAGTTTTGAGCAGACTATTATATAAAGTCGATGTGAAAACATACTGAGCCACTGTCATGCCACCGAAGTGATTCATGATGATAAGCCACAAATCAAAGTAGAAGAGATATAGAGATGTCATTGTAAAAATATGGCTATGTTTGTAGCTTTGCCTATGCCATTATCATCAGACATAGGTACATCTAAAGTAGAACTATCACTGAGCCTTCCATCTAACTTCTTCTGAAAAGAAGTTGTCATAGGACTGTTGTCCAAAAACCTCAGGCAAAATCAAAAGTGGCCTTAAAATATTCCCTCAAAAGAGAATGAAATTGTTCACTGAAGGATTTCAAATTAAGCCTTCAACGATTCCAAAACGAGATCAACATGCCTCAGATCTTGACATCACAATTTGAATGTATCCTTAAGTGGCCTTAATGCAATCTTAGAAACTAATTTTGAATATTTTATCAGAAAAGGGGTGCTTGACGTGCTTCAAAAATTATGTTATAGAGAGCCAAGATCAGGCTTATAGGGCATCCTAATTGTTGCCAAAAACAAGTCATACAAAGTGCAAGATAGTCATGAATTAACCAACGAATTGCCACAGAGAAATGAGCCACATAACAACCCTTTCAATACCCTGTAACAATGGTCTGAATATCCTCAGATTTATGTCCTGAAAGAAGTCCAATAAAGGTCTTAAGATAGGTCCGAGAACAACCCTTAATGGTAGCTTTAAAGCAGTCTCAATTTATCCGAAATGAGTCTTAGGAAAAGAGATCTGAGCCTCAAGAAACCTCCTTAACAAGACATTAGAGCAAGTGCGAACAACTTTAGGAGAACAGGTTCGAACTTCAGGCAAACATTAAGGATTAACCCTTTTAGTAGTGCCAGATAAATCACAGAATTACAATGTTTATCCAACGAAGAACCTCTAGGAAAGATGATAGATTATGCCCCAAAAACTCAGTGTAACATACCTCAAAATAGACTCGGATCAACACAGAAGAGAATGGCAATTTAGCCCAGGTATGCATGATTGTTCATGCCTCAAAATATATTCAGATCGTCACAGAAGAAGATAGCAACTAAGCCCAGAAATGATTTCCGAAATTCTACCCCCTTCATAGGAGTAATCATTTTGCGCCTGACTCAGAAGATAACTTCATAAGATCTGCATGACAGAGTGATTGCTTTCTTCCACTTTCCACTCTCTTGCTTGGGCTTGTCCTCATCCGAGCTCTGATACCATGTTAATTTTGAGTTGACATGTTCTCTTCTAAAGGTTAGTTACTTCATTATCTTATTATCAGTTCCATTAGACCATAAACAGTCATTTTAACCATCAAAGTATGACAATAACTAATGAAAGAATAAATGCAGAAGACAAGCCAAGACAATAGAACACAAAGATATGGCTCAAGACAAGGAAAAACCCCAAGATGGGGAAAACCCATGATCAATTCTTATTATTATTATCAAATGTTCAACATAGGAAGAGAGAGTACAATCATTGATTTGCCAATACGAAGATCAGTACTACTGTCCAAATTTCAAGGAAACTATCCCTTCAAGTCCAAGTCATGGTTAGATTTTACTTCATGTTGTTGTAACTCTCCTACTCATCTTTTCAGAGCATTGACTTCTCTTCACAAGATTTTGTGCACATCAATTAGCAGATCTAGACTAATATAAGCCTTTCAGTCCACATGATTCATGGAAACTAGGCTACCACCAAGCTGTAATGTCAACCAACCTCTCGGCCTTCTGTGACAAGAGATACTAGCACTGCGACTTACCTGAACCATGTTGTTAGGAGTGCAACTTGTTGTTGGAGAGGAGACCCATGCAAACATATACTGACAAACACCATCCAATAACCCTTGACAAGTGCGACTCCCTTTCCGCTCTAACTCGGTCCTCAAATGGATGATAAATGAGCGCAGAAACATTCATAGATAAATCCAGACTTCCTCCATACTAACCTCGGCCTCCTTCCTGAGGAACTCGGCCCATGAAGAAGACTAAACAAATCCCAATCTTTGCCCTTATTACCTTCACTAGAGATCTTCCCCCTCTGCAGCTATTTCAGAGAGAATAATGATATGGATGTGTGAAAATGAGGGTGAACGCACCTCTATATATACAACTCGATGGGGAACAAATGACGTAACAATTGGGGTTGATGAGCGGACATAGAGGAGAGGTCGAACTTGATAATTTGCATGTGAGAGAAGATAAATTCAAAAATCCATTTCTCCTTATCCAAATTTAACGATCTTTAGGTCGATTTTGGTCTTCTCGAAAAGAGGAATTTAATGCCATAATTATCTTCTTCGAAAGACCTACTAGAGTGGAATTTGGCCCTAGTTACCAATTTTAACAATTTTTTACACCAGACAACCAGCATGAGCATGTTTTTTGTTTGTATCCTGAAAAAAACCTCAATTTTCTACAATAGGCGTCATATATTCACACAAGTAACTACTAGTAGTTGTTGAGTACAACTTGGGAATCTTGCTTTCATTATAATTTGTTGCACATACAACAACACCTCTCATGTTAGATGTGTTAGTAAATGTTTGGATGGAAGATCAGGCCTAACCATTTGACATTTTATGCTTCTTTCTTGGCTTAAAAAAACCGGGGTTGTCTCATACCAAACATTTTGTTGTTTCTGGGAGCATTTGGCTTAAAAATATCAGGAGGACAAGTTGATTCAATTCCTTTTGGTATGCATCTGCTCATAGTCTGATAGGTACGCACTCTCTACAGGATACTTGTTGAGCCCCTTGACATTGCTAATCATAATTCTATAAAGAGTGCTAGCTCAATGGAAAAGTACTTGCCTTATCAATCTTATAGGCTGCTGATTGGTGGTTCGATTCCACTATGCCCTAACATGAATTAATCAATGATATTGTTTATTTTTTTATTAAATACTTTTATATATTTATTTATTTATATATTTATTTCAATGGACACATATTTATTTGTCATTTTTTGTCTGTAAAGAGAGAAAAGTGAAAAGCGATATTATATTGTCTAAAGAGAAAAAAGTGGTATTGTATTATCTAAAGAAAGAAAAGTGATATTGTATTGTCTAAAGAGAGAACCATGATATTGTATTATCTAAAGAGAGAAAAGTGATATTGTTTTGTCTTTAAATATAATTTTTTATTGTCTAGAGAGAGAATAGTTAGGATTTGGATTTGGATTGCACTTCCATCGTGTTATCCCTTTCCTCGAATCCGCAATCGAGAAGAGATCCTTTTAACATCGACACTACATTCACCATTGGGCAGATATCTATTACAGATTTCCATGGTTCATGGGTCCTTAGAGGGGATACACCCGAATACGGGGTTTCGCCATGACCATTATCTCATTAAATGTCAATGGGCTGGGAGTGCCCCATAAAATACGCTCTCTCTAGGGTTTGGTTAGATCGCATCAACCTTCTTTGATTTTAGATCTGAAGCCAAACAATTATTGTAACAAGAATTGGGATTGGCTGGTAGAGAGGTTTCATAAGAAACTTGACTACTAGAAACATAGATGGTTGACAATGGGGGGTAGGATAATCATGTTAAAAGCAGTACTCCAAAATATAGCAGTATATTGGATGCACCTTTTTCTACTTCCTAAGGAAGTTATTAAAAGGATATAATTGATCATGGGACACTTTATCTGTGTTGGGACACTACTTTCTAGGAAGTTTCACTTGGTAAAATGGTCCCTCATTTCTAGACTTATTGAGGAAGGTGGATGGGGCATCATAGATCCCACAAATTCCCACATGGCACTGATCGTTAAAAACATGTGGAGGGCAGAATCTGGTTTAGGAATATAGTCTCAAATTATCAAAGAAAAATATATGTTTGGGCAAACTTTCACACCATGGATTATTGGAGGGGCCAAGATGAAATCTATTTCATCATACATCTGGAGAAGTATGATGAAAAATATTCACTGGCTCTTGGGGTTGGTACGGTGGGAGGTAGGAGATGGCTCCAGGATCATGATCGAATTGGATGCAATCAAAGGTTTGGTGGGAAACCACTCTTTATCATTTCAGATCCTTAATTTCCTTCATGAGAAAGAGATTTTTTTCCTTAAACAAATATTCTATCATAATGTACTCTGTATTGACAGACAATCATGGACAAGAGTTGGGGATATACAGATGCCTGGGGAGTATATATGTGAATGGGAAGTATATATTGCAAATCTCAGAAATGCGGGTATATCACTTAATGATCAAGAGGACTAGATGACATTGGGGGTAACCTAAAAAAGGGGCTTCCGATGGTTAAGGACATATATATGTCATTGCAAAAGAAAGAGAAAGGGAACCAAGCACCATCGTGGGTTTAGGTCATCTAGAAAGGGAAACTACATAACAAGATCAAATATTTTTGCTAGCTGGCTATCCTGGACAGAACATTGACATGGAATAACCTTCAGCGTAGAGGGTACTCAGGCCCAGGAATTTGTCTACTTTGTAAGAACAACACTAAGGATAATGTGCATCTTTTTCTTCACTGCTCTTACGCGAAAGCTCTTTGGGAAGGGCTCTCAGACATTTTCGGCATTGTATCTCCTCATCATCATACATCATGAGGCATTGTTTGAGAGTTTGGTTCAAAACACATGACAGGTACAAATTTATCCCATTATATATTTTATGGTCTATCTAGTGAAGCCGTAATGCACTTATTTTTTATAATAAGCTTCCGATTGTGAGAGAGGATATCATCAAAATTGTTGCATATTTTAATGAATATGCACCATATAAGAATAGTAGCAAACCCCTAATTATCAAGTGCAGAGATAGTTGACAAACATATTCGGTGGTAATTTTCGATGTTGTTTGCTCCAGGAGAAGATGTGGATGTGGTGCCTACATATTCATAGAACTAGGGAAATTCTTTCACTTCTGGTGGGAAGGGGGAAAGGCACAAATAGTAAAATAGAGATTATTGCAATATGGGGAGTATTGATCGCTGCAAAATGGCTAGGATTGGATCACATGCAAATCTACGGTGATGCAAAGGGAATCGTAGATTGGGTGAAAGGATATAATAATTTCAATCCTCCCATATTAACCAATTGGATGAAAAGCATCATGACTTTGGTAAGCACATATCATCATATAAATTCTGATTACATTTACAAGCTAAGTCACCTGACACGGGGATTCGGGACACGTAGGATTCGAGATTCGTGGTGTCGGATTCGGACACGCTGACCACCCGGAACAGGACACGTTATATATTATTTTATTAAATATATATATATATTTAAAAAATATACATATATATATTAAAAATTAGATATTATCATATTTCTTACACAAATTTTAATTAATGATACAAATTTATTGATTTCAAACATAGATCTTCATCTATAGCTATTAGCATGCATAGTACATACAAAATTCAAATAAATGTCAGTGGTATTGGTCACATAAATGATAAATCTATTAAAAATTTAAATCGTGATTCATAGTTCATAACTGAAAGACAACTTACAACTACAAGATAGTAAGATAAACACACTGACAACTCTAGTTTTCTCATTAAGTCATCAAATCAAAATGTGTTACATAGGTAGTGTTGGTGCAATGCCAATGGCAAATAGAAATAGAAAATATAAAACAACTACAGGTATACAAGCCTCAAGGCATCAATCAGCATCAGAATCAACATCACTATCCCCATCATCATGGTCCCCACTGCTCTCCTCTACATCCTCCTACTCCGCTGTATCCATAGTCGCCTCTGCATCTGCTGGTATGGAGGTTGACCCCTCTAAGGCATCAAATCTAACAGGCTCTAGCACTGCATCATTGAGATCCATGTTGGCCAATGCCAACTCAATAGTGGTGTCCAGACCCATATCATCAGGAACAATGCTACTTGGGAGCGGGAGTGAAAGCGAGGAGCAGGAGCGAAAACGGGAGCGGGAGCGACATATTCAGAAGCTCTTGGTTTGGTGCTCTTGATTAAATATGAGTTCCATACCCTAATACATGACAAAATGCAATGGAAACATTGCAATCCATCGAATCCTGAATTCCTGAAAAACTGTTAAGTCTGCTGGATTTTGAATGAAATCTAAAATTCTACTTTCTCCATATGAAATCCAATGAGGCCGGAACCACTCTCAAACATCCTGAGTCATTTCATGGTAATGTTAAAAATTTAAGTAAAAGGATGAAAATGAAGATTAAGGAGAATGTCACTTTTACTTTAAGAATTTAACATTACCATGAATAGCATATCAATACTAGGGCCTAGACTTGATCATGAAGCTGCCAAAATGCTTTACTCCTTGCTCCAACAACACAAATCACTTGCCAAATGACAATTTTAATAAGCAAACACGCCCTTTTCATTCCCGCGCTAAGCTTAGCGAGTCCTGGAAACCGAACCTAAAATCGCGACACGCTTTTGAAAATTAGGACACGCCCTCGGACGCGACGTGTCCTGTGATTTGGACACGAATCCGGACTGAATCGTGTCGGATTCGCCGGATTCGGGATTCGCAGGGGGTTTAGGACGAATCTAGTGACTTAGTTTACAAGGAACAAAACTGGACAACAAGCTTGCTATCAAAGAGAGGTATTGATAAGGAACACAGTAAGTTTTTCTTTTCAGCGTATGAACAAGGAGCCATGATAAATGATGTCATGATCCCCTCTAGTTTTTTTTGGATAATGCAAGGAATTACAAGGCAATGGAATGAGGAGAACACTCCTGACATTTTGTAAGTTAAAAAATAGTTTTTTTGTACTTTGGACATTAGAAGGAAACATGTAAGATCCATAGGATTAAATAGTAAAAAAAGTATTGTTTTTTGGAAAAAGGTTCGAGTATAGACAAAATAAAAAACTATGTAAAATTTACTATCAGTTTTTATTAATATAAATTCAAAAGCGTTTTTTTCCTCTTAAAAAAGAATAGAATCTCCTTAATTCCAACTATTGTCTCTGATCTCTGGCTTGTGTTATATACAATTGATCCGAATTTAAACAGGAACGCAACAAATTACAGAGATAACCATATACACAAAGATGCAGCGGAAATAATACTTCATTTCATTAATGGAAAATACTGAAATATGCTTACAAACAGAAATGGAAATAAACTAGCTAGGGCGATGGTAGCTTATCTCTGAGAAGAGATGTGATGGCTACATGCCTCTGAACTGTGTTACAATGAGGCTCGAAGGCCTATTTATTGTTGAGAAACAATGGAAAACCCTTAACATTCCAAAACCTAACCCTAGGAGATGAAACGCCAAACTGTGGGCCCCGTTTGGGGGTAAATTGGTACATCAACTTTCCAGGGTCGTAACTTTGGCATATGATCTCCGTTTGACGCGTACAATAGCTCGTTAGAAAGATCTATCCGAGTACTACCACTTTGGGAGGAAACATGGGTCCATGGACCCATGTTGCCCCAGATTCCCAAAAAAACGTCGTTTAGGGCCTCAAAACGGCTCCAGAAGTTCAGGACTCGAAAAACTGCTAAAAATAGTAAACTGTGCTACAATTAAGGAAACTGAAAATGCTGAGAAAGACAATGGTGGGGGTCCAGGTGGACTTTGCAGGTGGCCACCAATATCCACCTGGATCATTCCTCCCTCCTTAGGAAGCAATGGTCCCCATTGCGTTGAGCTCCTCCATGAGATGAGGAAACTTCTGCTGAACTTGTTCCCTGGTGAGCCACTTGCCCTACTGAAGGAGTTGGCCTGCTTTGACAACTCGATACAGTTGGATATTCTGTTGGCGAGTGTTCTTGATCTGTGTGTCCATGATCTGATCAGTTGCAGCTTGTTCCATGCAATCTGGATTTAATTCTGTGGGTTTGAGCTGTTCTGCAATGTCGGATGTGTCTAGCAATGGTGGAAAGTATGGCCGAAGGCGGTCCACATTGAACACTGGGTGCAGGCCAAGGAATGGGGGAATGCTGAGCTCAAATGCATTGTCTCCCATAGCCTTAGTAATGGTGTAAGGACCATATCGGAGTGGTCTCAATTTCCGATAGGCTCCAGTAAGGCGTTCCTTTTGCAAATGCAACCAGACTTTGTCGCCCACCTGAAACTTGTGTGGCACCCGATGTTGATCATGTCGCTGCTTGTACTTGGCATTTGATTTCTCAAGGATGTCATGGACCTGCTGGCGAATATGTTGGATGCGCTTAATGAAGCTGGTGGCCTTATCTGTTTCGGACTGGACATGAGCTGAATTCATGTGAGTAGCTGCAAGTGGCATGGCCACATCAATGGGGCATAGTGGCTGGAATCCCAAACCCACCTGAAAAGGGCTATGGCTAGTGGAGCTGTGAAGAGCTCAGTTGTAGCTGTGCTGAACATAGGGGAGGCTCTCGTCCCATGTGCGTGGATGCTTTGAGTTATACATGCGCAGAATGTGCACAATCATCCTATTGACAACCTCTGTCTGGCCATCAGTTTGAGGATGGAAGGCTGTGGACTTCGTGAGTTTGGTGTCCAGCATTGACCAGAGACTGGACCAAAAGGTGCTGAGAAACCGACTGTCCCGATCTGAGATGATAGACTGTGGGATCCCAAAGTGCACCCACACTCGTTCAAAGAAGAGTTTAGCAGTGGCTTCTGCTGTGATATTCTTCTTGCAGGCCATCATAATGGCCATCTTTGAGAACCTGTCGACGACCACAAAAACACAGTCATTTCCATGCTTAGTGGAAGGAAGGCCTGACATGTAATCCATGGAGATGGATTCCCAAGGTCGACTAGGGGTAGGCAACGGGGTATAGAGGCCTTGCTTCTTAATGGTCGGTTTGGCAATGGCACAGGAAGTACATGATCGGATGTACTTCCCAACATTCTGTCGAAGATTCGGCCAATAGCAATAGTTTTGCAGTACTGCCACTGTTTTCTCGACCCCGAAATGCCCAGAAGCCCGACTGTAGTGTGCTTCCCAAATCATCTTGGCACGCTCGCTTGAAGGAACACAAAGGTGACCGAGGTGGCATAATAGGGCATCCTGGAGGTGAAAATCTGCAATCTGCCGACCCTCCAAGAGTGTCTGGTATGTGTGGCCGAATTCTGGGTCGCTTTTGTAGAGAAGTGGCCAATCAGAAGTCTCGTGCCCGCAAGAGTTGAGCACGGTGGTTAGCGCCATGATCGGTGGTCGACTGAGGCAATCTGCAACATTATTGGTGCTGCCCTTTTTATACTTGATATTCAAGTGAAACTGTTGCAGGTATGTAGACCACTTCTGATGGCGATCATTCTGCAATTTCCCTTGGGTCTGTATGAACTGCAGAGGTCGGTGGTCTGTGTGGATGACCGTTTCCTTCCCCAAAATGTAATGTTTCCATTGTCGGCAGGCTTGTACAATGGAATACATCTCTTTATCATAAGTGGGGTACTTCCGGACTGTGTCTGAAAGTGTTTCACTGTGATATGCCACTGGATGTCCATGTTGAGTAAGGACTGCCCCAATAGCATAGTCAGAGGCATCTGTCTCGACCTCAAATGGTTGTTGTAAATCTGGTAACGCGAGCACTGGTGCCGTGCAGAGGCGATCCTTCAACTCCCTGAATGCCTTCTGTTGAGATTCAGACCAAAAGAATTTTGCTTTCGCCCCGCCCTTGGTGACTTGACTCAAGGGCCAAGAAATATGAGAAAATCCCAACACAAACCTGCGGTAGAAGTTGGCAAGACCTAGAAAGCTGCGGAGCTCTGTTAGAGTGGTTGGAGAGGGCCAATCCTGAATGACTTGGACCTTGGCTGGATCGACATGCACCCCCTGTTCATCAATGATGTATCCCAGATACTGAACCTCGGTCATGCCAAAAGTGCATTTCTCCAAATTGGCACATAGCTTGTGTTGCCGCAGTGTTTGGAGAACCTGTCGGATGTGGTGGAGGTGCTCTTCCCAACTCTGGCTGAAGATCAGAATGTCATCCAAGTATACTACTACAAAGGAGTTGGTGAATGGCCGCAAGATGTCATCCATTAGCCTCATAAAGGTTGCAGGAGCATTCGTCAATCCGAAAGGCATGACCAACCATTCGAAGAGGCCCTCCTTGGATTTGAAGGCAGTCTTCCACACATCTGAGGGTTCAATTGGTACCTGGTGATATCCTGACTTCAGATCGATCTTGCTGAAATATTTCACCCCCTTTAGTTGGTCTAGGAGGTCATCAATCCGCGGGATCGGGTACCTATTACGGACAGTGATCTTGTTCAGCGCCCGATAGTCAATACAGAGTCTCCACGTCCCATCCTTCTTCTGTACCAACACTATCGGGCTCCCACAGGGCGAAGAACTCGGACGGATGTGACCTTTCTGCAGGAGCTCCTGAATCTGCCTCTTGATTTCATTGTTCTCCAGAACGGAGCGCCGATAAATTGGTCCATTGGGTAGCGGCGCACCTGGGGTCAGATCGATGGAGTGCTTGACTTGACAGTGCAGAGGAACCCCTGCCGGGGAGGTGAAGATGTCTTCGTACTCCTCCACAATCTTGTCCATCTGTAGCTGCCGTGCAGAGGGGCCCCGTTTGGAGGCCGCGGCCACTGTCTTCTTCTTCCCTTGAGGGCGTATCATCAGGAAAACAAATTTCCTGGTTTTGGAAATGATCTTACTGCATTGTTTTGCAGTAATCAAAGAGATGGCGACAGGTGGTGCTACCTCTGGTATCCTGAACAACTTATTTCCCAATGTAATAATAACAGCACGGGGCCTTGATTCATACACAGCATGTCGCTTCCACAAGTATGGTTGTCCTAGTAATACATCACAAACTTCAAGGGGAGCAATGTCACACAATACCTCATCCGTGAAGGGCTTGATGTTGTATGGAAGGCGACACTGCTGGCTCACGCGAAGATCTCGCCCTTGGTGAAGCCACCCAATGGTGTATGGTTGTGGATGTGCTGTGGTCGGTAAGCCCAACCGCTTCACGACCTCTGCCGAAATGAGGTTCTTTTGACTCCCGCTATCAACAATGAACTGTATCGGGGAGCCCTTTACCCACATCTGGGAGTGGAAGAGACGCTCCTCCTCCTCTGGATCTTCGGGTTCATTTTTCTGGATCTTTGCGGTAGCAACAGTGGCGCTGGGATCCGCATCAATGATCTGCTTCCCTTTTTCATACCCCTTATCGGGTTCTGACTCAGAGTCGGAACATGCATCTGATTCTGAAACCTTTAGCTCAGCCACCAGTGACTGCTTGGCCCGACACTCACTTGTGTTGTGAGTGGAGCTCTTATGGAACTCGCACCATTTTCCAGTGTCCTTTCTCGGCTTCGCGGCATTGCTCTTTGCTTGCAGCTTCGGCTGGTTGTCTTGGGCTGTCCCGCCTTGGCTTTGTCCTTTGTTCTGTGGTTTAGGGGCACCTTTCCCCTGCTTTGGATTCGCAGATCCAAAGTCTCGCTTCTTTTGTTTAAACTTCTGCTCGACCTTGACGGCATACCGGTATGCTGCGCCGAGCGAGGGGATGTTCAGGAACTGTATTTCTTCCTGGATGTACTTGTGCAGGCAGCCACGGTATTTGAGTATCAAATGTTGCTCTGAATCCTTGATACCCAACTTTGTGCGAAGGGTATGGAAAAGATTGGTGAACTCCGGCACGTCTTGGTCCCTTCCCTGCCGCAGCGTGGTCCACTTTATGTATTCATCCTCATAGCTTCCGACAGGGTAGTACTGCTCCTTGATGGCATCCTGGAATGAATCCCAGGTGGGTGCGGCTGAAAATAGTGAGCCAGTACTTTCATCCTTCTGCTCGCAGTAGGTTTCCCACCAGTCCTTGACGTGGGGGGCTGCTTTGAGAAGAGCAAAAACAATCTTTTCCCGACTCGAAAATTCATGAACAGAAAAATAACCCTCTAGCAGATTTAACCATTTATCTACGGCATCGGCGTCTATCTGACCCTCGAATATGGGGATTTCAAAATTAACTTGTACCTTAAAGGGTGTGGCGTTTCCAGAGGAGCTGCTGGAAGCCGATGCGCCGCTTCTGGGTAGCCGCTGAAGGATCTGCGCAAAGCTGTCCATCATCGCGTTCCGTTGTCGCTCGAGCGCTTCTTCGAGCAAGATTTTGATGGGATCTCCTGCCCCCTCGTCTTTCTTCTCGTCCGCCATGGGAGGCCGTCGGGATTTGCGAGGCTGGTCTTGCAAAGGTTCAACCAGTTCAAGCCCTAACTCCTTATATCCCGACCTTGTTGGGGACATGCAAAGAAAAACAGAGAAAAAGCAGACCGCTCTGATACCACTGATCCGGATTTAAACAGGAACGCAACAAATTACAGAGATAACCATATACACAAAGATGCAGCGGAAATAATACTTCATTTCATTAATGGAAAATACTGAAATATGCTTACAAACAGAAATGGAAATAAACTAGCTAGGGCGATGGTAGCTTATCTCTGAGAAGAGATGTGATGGCTACATGCCTCTGAACTGTGTTACAATGAGGCTCGAAGGCCTATTTATTGTTGAGAAACAATGGAAAACCCTTAACATTCCAAAACCTAACCCTAGGAGATGAAACACCAAACTGTGGGCCCCGTTTGGGGGTAAATTGGTACATCAACTTCCCGGGGTCGTAACTTTGGCATATGATCTCCGTTTGACGTGTACAATAGCTCGTTAGAAAGATCTATCCGAGTACTACCACTTTGGGAGGCAACATGGACCCATGTTGCCCCAGATTCCCAAAAAAACGTCGTTTAGGGCCTCAAAATGGCTCCAGAAGTTCAGGACTCGAAAAACTGCTAAAAATAGTAAACTGTGCTACAATTAAGGAAACTGAAAATGCTGAGAAAGACAATGGTGGGGGTCCAGGTGGACTTGGCAGGTGGCCACCAATATCCACCTGGATCAACAATGTTCCACCAAGTTTCAGGGATGGGGAAACACGGGAGTGGGGATACGCACAAGGGGGACGTATGTAAGCAAACCCAAAATTTAGGGAATTTTCGGGGAAATGGGGGACATCAAAGTCATAAAAATTATAAAATTATAAATTATTAAAAATTTAATATATAAAAATAAAATCTCAAAAATATGTCAATATCTAAATAGAAGATCTTAATAATTATGAAATATACATCTAAAGGCTAAATATGATCATCATTACATATTAGACTATTATCATTTACGAATTATCAATGATCATTTGACATTTCTGCATTGTAAATCTAAAAGTAAATTACTAAATTGAATCCATCATTTGACATTATGCAATGTTCCATCTAAATTCATCATTTGGCATGATGCAAGGTACATCTAAATTAAATTAATAAATTCATCCTTTGACAATTGAAATTATGCAATGCACATCAAATTTTCAAAAATGATAAAAAGTAAATTCATTATATGACAATGACAATGACATTATGTTGAAGTCTAAAATATCCTTAGAATACTAAACTAAAAGTAAACATAAAGAGCAGTGAGCAATGAAATACTAGTAAATTTCTCAAAAAGTACTAAATAATATTAATAAATATTAAGTTTTAATATATTTTTTTGTTATTGTTTTTAATTTCTTTTAAATTTTAAATTTTAACCTAATATAATTTTTTTGTTTTTAATTCAAGTTTTGACAAATTTTAAGTTTTAATACAGTTTCATTTTTTTTCATATATTTAAAAATTTGTATTTTTATTTTTTAGGTGTCCACCTATGTCCCCCTTGCGTCCCCTATGTCCCCCTTGCATCCCCTTGGTGTCCCGCCAGAGTCGCTTTTCCTCGCCAGAAAAACGGCCCCCAGAGTTTCCCCGAGTTTCCCCAAACAAGGGACTTGGGGAAACCTTTCCCCAAGAGTTTCTCCATCCCAGAGTCCCCCACCCTGCATCCCCCTAGAACACTGGTTATATATTAAGACACTAATTTAAGATTTTGGATAATACTGGATGGTTCAAAACACAAAACTCTGATGATGTGATTTTTACAGAATATTATTTTCTTACTTTTCACACAAACAATTTTTAAGACAATAATTTGAGACATTGCATAAAGACAATATTTAAAAAAAAAACCAAAATTTTCACATTTACCTAATACAATTGTTAAATTGCTATATAAATTAATAATATAACAAATGACATTCTATAAATCCACATTTTTACCTTATTTTTACATTTACCTGATACAATAAAAAATTACCATATAATACACTAAAAATTTATCATACAAAGTAATACAATAAAAAAATTTACCATACAAACTATGACAGAAAATTAATATTAATCCAAAAATCGCATCCAACCCGTATAGAAAGAACCATAGAAAGCAATTCTCAGTTTTCCCGCAATTAGATTCGTCCGGAAACACAGCGCAAGCCACTACGCTGCGGTTAGGCCACTTGATATAGTGGCGGAAGGCAAAAAGCATAACCATTGAAACATGCATCGCAAATAATCAGGAGCGTAAAATTGGCCTTACCAGATCAAAACATGCTGCTCACTTGTAGTCGCACTAGTCCAGGAAGCCTCTCGAGCAGATTATCAACGAGAACAACCATCTGGTTTTGGCGTCCCCACCCGTCAGTGATATCGAGCTTCTTCAATGTTTTGAAATCCCCCATTATCTCAACAACTCTCTCTATTGAAACTTGCAATGTCTCCGCATAAGTCAAATCCAACCACAATTCAGTGACATTGCTTCCACACTGCATTTTAATTTTAGAGACAAAATATGAAAGTTCGTGAAACAACACTCCATTTATTCTCAGACGACGTGTCGTCTCCACCTCCATCTCCAGAGTTGTAAGCTTCGGACAGTTTAACGTCAAAACCTCTACATCCACACGTCTATAAGCTTCGTTATACATAGATAAATGTGTAAGGTTGGGAGCGGAGATAACAGGCTTCCTTAGGCCAACGTAGTGGAATAATCTAAGATTCTCAAGGAACGGAGTATGAGAGATAAAGCCGGCAAGAGAATTATCTGTGAACTCCATGTCTGTGAAGGAGCATGTAATGAGATGATTGAATCCAGAGAAATGGGACGGAAGATGCGTAAGGTTGTAGTTCGAAAGGTTGAGAGTAATGAGACGAGTGCATGAAAAAAAGGCAGGCGGGATTTGCCTATCGGCACGGGAATCATAATAATCGACAGGATAATAGAAATAGTCAGTGTCATCAGGGTAAGTACAGAGAGTCAGGTGTTGGATGTAAGATTTTGAGAAACACAGATAGATCTAGATCTGTAAAACAATAACAAGCTTGCAAGGCAAAGAAGAAAGCGAGCAAGAATTGAGAAAGAATGAAAAGTTATTCTACATTATGAGGTTTAGTATAAATACATAAAAGCACCTAAGTTAAGCTTAGTTGTGCATGCAATAACTAAAGCTAACTAAAGCTAAGTGTGCTGTGCCGCATGCATGCAAGCAATAAGTTAACTAGAGCTAATCTAGGTGCATGTACACCAACACAACTAGTCTACAGCTAGTCTAAGTCTACGGCTAGTCTACAGCTAGTGCATGTACACCAACACCCCCCCTTAAGCATAACTTAGGTGAGTGTGATGAATGAGTCCCGGCAACACGGCCATTTTAGGTACCCATATACAAAAAATGAAGAAAGAGGAAAAACCCAGTGGGAAGAAAACCCCCCTCAAAATATAATGCAAAAATTGAAAAAAGAAAACTGCTAGGCAGTCGTGTCTTCACCCGGAGTCGATCACGCAGGAAGTGAAACTTCTGGTCAACGCTGCCACTGTACTCAGCGCTGCAAATCGATCACCGCGCCGCTGTCCGTGGTGCTGCCCAGCAATCGGACCAGCCGGTTCTCCACCATTTCTTGGACCGTATTGGCTGTCAACACCTACATCTACGAGCTCTTCAATGAGGACCTCAGGCCTGGTGGGACTTCGGAGGAAAACTGGGGGCTCTTCAGCGCCAATTCTACGCCCGTGTATGTCCTTCTCCTCAATGGCGCGGGATCGACTCTGGGCAACGACACTTCTGCTCAGACCTTCTGTGTCTACATGCAGGGCAACGGTGTGGTGCCGCTGGACTACGCTCTGTTCCGACTGCTCCCGCCCATCAAGGAGGCCGTTGACCCCAACACATTGCTCCACTATACCAACGTCTTCGATGCCGTGGTCGACGCGGCCTACTACGCCATGGCCTCGCTGAACTTCACAAACATCCCTGTGGTCGTGACAGAGACCGGTTGGCCCTCCATGGGCGACGCCAACGAGCCCGACGCCACCGTGGACAACGCCGATACTTACAACAGCAATCTTGTCCGGCACGTGCTCAACAGCACAGGAACCCCCAAGCTCGTACCACGATTCTCCATATGCAACGCAGTGCAGCAACCTGAATTCCATTGATCTTTTCTTCGCAAAACGGCTCCACCCCTTGGTTAGCACGTAGCTCTGGCTGCTGTTGCTGCCATTAAAGCCCGCAGGTGATAACGGCTTCAGGTTTTGCGGCGTTTCGATCTGCGGTGCTGCGAAAAGCTGAGAGAAGGACCGGGAACCGAAGTCTTCCGCCATCGTAGAGGCAACAGCAATAAGCGTTGTTGGGCTAGTTAAGGGGAATGAGGACGAGGTACCATCCTCATAACTCTTATCCTTTAAACCATCGGAGCCAGAGTTTAATGGAGAACTTTCATGCAAAAAAGGCGGCAGAGGGAATGAGCCTGTTGTTGGCGACTGTGCTGCCTGAGAGTTGGAGAGCAGAACAGGGGAATCCAGCAAGGTAGTAGAGCTGAGACCGGGGGGGATGGTCAAATAAGGAGACTTCAACCGGGCTGTATTCAATCTGGGTGCATTGAATCCCCCTCGGGCAGCCAATCTCTCCGCAAAACTACCACCACCGGTCCTCGAAGGCGGTTTATGGACCTGCCCAAAACCGCTCGTCGGCACCGATCCGGCCGCAAAACCACCTGAAATACTAAAAGGATCATTCTCTTTACCGCTCCTGCTGCTGTTCCAATATGAATTTCTCAGAGCAGGGTTCAAAGCCGAACTCAATCCAGGGTTTAGGGGAGGATTGAGGGTTTGCAGTGGAGAATGTAAAGAACCCATGGAGGTCAAAGCCGGATTCATAGCTTGGGCCTGACCAGATCCTGTAGCGAGGGACGCGGCCATGGCTGCTCCATTATCCTTCTTTGGCTCATTTCCCGTGCATGCAACGTTTGCACAGCCAGTGCCTCTGATGGTGCCCTCCGACTGGTTAGGGTCACCATCGTCGGTTTCTTGGAGACCTTGGACGTAGTTGGTGGCGTACAGGCTGGCGACATGCGGGTCCTCCGGTTCTAAGCTAAAGTTTTCACGGCTATTTCTATAAATTGCAATAGAATCCTCTACTATTCTAAGCATTTCATTTTGTTTTCCAAACAATTCTTCCAAAATTTTCCATACCTGATTTGGAGTTGAACATGATTCAACATGAAATAGCAGTTCTGGAGAAATAGATAAACATAGGATGCCGAAGGCCTCGTCCATGCGATTGAAATATCTTGATTTCTCCACTGCCGATGTTGGTTCAACTTCCGTTTCCATGGTTATTCGAAATAAGCCTCTACTTCTGAGATGAAGTTGAATCTTTGGCTTCCATTCGAAATAATTATATGGAGTGAGAATTGCCGATTGTGGAAACTCCAATTTAGACTCCATTCTTTGTTGTTGCTTCAATCTTCTGAACCTGCAAATAAAATTGCTTGTGCACTGATTACAAATCCCTGTGCTCTGATACCATGTAAGATTTTGAGAAACACAGATAGATCTAGATCTGTAAAACAATAACAAGCTTGCAAGGCAAAGAAGAAAGCGAGCAAGAATTGAGAAAGAATGAAAAGTTATTCTACATTATGAGGTTTAGTATAAATACATAAAAGCACCTAAGTTAAGCTTAGTTGTGCATGCAATAACTAAAGCTAACTAAAGCTAAGTGTGCTGTGCCGCATGCATGCAAGCAATAAGTTAACTAGAGCTAATCTAGGTGCATGTACACCAACACAACTAGTCTACAGCTAGTCTAAGTCTACGGCTAGTCTACAGCTAGTGCATGTACACCAACATTGGACATTCCTACAGGCTGCGTATCTCACCCATTGCCATACGCTTTCCCGAGTAAACTGCAGACAGTCATTATTGGTAATGTTTTGGAACAAATGAAAAGCCTCAATATCTGGCGAATGCAACAGAAGGAGGTTGGAGATTATTTTCTCCACCCTTGCAACAGAGAGTGGATCTGGATCTGGGTTAATACTGGGCAGAAGAAGAATGGGAGAGAGAGTGAGTTGGGGAATTTGGGTGTAGAGGAATCGCCATCTCTTCGACAGAACGGAGCATCCGACGGCTTCTCTGATTGGAATTTTAGAAAGGATGAGACCAAGCAATGGGTCTGGAAGGGTTGAAAGTATATCTGCAGCAGGCGGCATGATTGCAATTGACAAACCTAAGAGCAAGTAGAAATGAAGGGGATTTCATGAACAGGTAAGAGAAAGTAGAAATGAAGTTGGAGAAGGACAGAAGGAAACGTGTCGTTTACTGTTAATGCATGCATTCGATTTTCTGAAAAAGGAAGATGGATTACCTAATCAATTTGCAAATACTTACACGCTATGAAGATGTCAAATCAACGTATACGATACGATATACGAATCCCAGCCATGAAAAATCTGCCAACTCTTTCATAAGAGGGGATTATAATTGGTTTTTTTTTATACTGTATTAGCTTTTCTCACATAACAACAACCATTGAATACACATGTTAGCTACTTTAGGGAGGATCCAGTTTCAATAAATCAATTTTTGTTTTCCATTCAACTACATATTTTTTTCAAATTTAGAAAACCTTTGTAAAATCGTTCAATATGAAATGACTGGAAAGGAATTTTTCATCAGCTTTCGAGCCGAAGAAAATTCTGCCAACCTTTCCAAATCATTATTATACTCCAGTAAAGGTATAACAAGGAATGGAATGGATGGCAATGAAAATATAATCAATGGCCTGCTTAGTAGACTGTCACTGTTAACTTTGTGAGAATCTCAATGAACATAATGATTCCAATAAGAACTTTCTAACCTAATAGATGTTTGTCTTATTAGAGAAATAGTAGGTTTAGAATCCTTAATGCGAAAACTTTGAAATGAATACATTGAAATAGACTCTAAGAATATTATATATTCATAGTTTAAATATTAGATTGCAGTGATAATTACATCTTTCAATGAAAAAAATTTTGATATTGCTTAATCAGAGTTTGGAAAATAAATAAATAAAAATTTCATTCATTTTAAAACTATCAATTATTTAAATTTTAATAAAAAATTATAAGAAATATAAAAGAAATTGCAAATATTTATTTCGTTTCTTTTAATTTAAAGAGATTAATTTTATCTATTTTAATTAATAATATAATTTTTAATAAAAATATAATGTTTTATTAAAATGGGAGCAGGTTAAGAATTTCATTGGGAGAGCCGTAAAAAAGGTCGTAAAAAAGGTTATTCCCATATTCAACTCTTCATTTGTCCAACAATGAACTAAGATAATTGTGGCTGTGCATAGAAATTTTTCCCTTTTGGATACGATAAAAAAAAAAATGTTGCTAGAATTTGGTTATATGAGAAAGTGTACGTAACAATATTATAAAGGAGTAAGTTATAATCTCTATTAGGGTGTGAATGCTTTCATGTAGGATGAGATAAATGAGTGTTTTATTCCTAAGTTGTTATATTTATTTTTTTTTGTAAAAGAGGAGTTGTTATTTTGACTATCTCAATTTTACAGAGTGTTGGTTGTTGAACTTTAATTCATTCCACTTTAAATTTTGCACCCATCTTTTAGATTTTTTTTCCTCATATATTATACCTTTTCAATTATGAACTATCAAAATGCACAATTTCCCAATAATTGCTATCTAGCATGTAGAATTTGGCAAGGACTTTGTTAAGATGGGAGAATATGGGAATCTTCTTGTGTCACATAAATGTAATTTTAAGATGGAGTCTGATGGCCATCTTTTCCCAAAGAGAATACCAAAGTGTACTAAGTTTTACATGGTGGATAGGGATTAGCTTCCCATCCTTGATCGAATTATTAAGCATCAACGAAATCATAATCCTCTCATTTTGAGTAAAATATAAATCCAATATTATGGTGATGAATAATATCTGGAAACAGGAATAAAACAATGCACCATTTTTGAAAGGAGATTAATGAAAGTTTAGATGTAAAAGTAGTTGAAAAAAAGCTTGTAGATTAAGGGAGGTTGACATTCATAAATTTGAGTAGAACGTAAAACGAAGGGCATGAAAAATGTAAAAACGTCAACAAATTTTCATTTGACAGGCAAAGGGAATTTGAAATTCCAGGCCTGTATACCATGTTGATAGCTAAACAATACAATGTTGTATGCATTAATGTCTGGTTCATTTGAACTCAACATTTGAGTCTTCGGTAAATCCGCCCAGTGGAGATAGTAGATGTATTTTGAATTTTTGCAATGGGAAGATATAAGTAAATAAGAAAGCAAGTTTTATTAGGGTTTTGGTGTTTGGAATAGGTTTACAAGATTTTTACTAAATGTTGTCAATGGGTGTGTTTTTGCGAACTTTAACATAAAGTTTTTGTTTTTTTAATAAGCAAATTTATAATTTAAATTTTTTGTTTTTCTTAATAAATAAATTTCCTTTTTTCCTTGAATTTAAGAGAGATATATATAGTACAACATATTACATATTTCATATTTCAAGATAACGTCATTGAAACTTGAGCCTAGCTGGAACTTTATCATTAAACCCTCCAATCATTTGGAATACACTCAATTGACCTCTGTCTATGTTTTTTTAAGTCTATATGATGGGGGAAGGTGAATATGTGATTAGTTATTTAACTTTGAAAATTAAAGCTAGCATACCTTTAAGTGGGGACGGGAACATACAAGATAAGATAATAGAAGTTTGATATGTTATAAAAGAATAATAGGGTATTTTTTTGGATAGTATCTTGTGGTTTATTATATTTCATTGATAATTTAGGGTTTAATTATGTTTTATAAATGTTTTGGAGTTTAAATCTTTTATGGATGTACCTTTTATTTATGGTTTTTTAACTTAACTAATTTCTTCACTTTAATATTTCTTTCTGGTTATAGTTATTAGTAGAGTAGAGGAAGAGAGAATACAAGAGAACCATTAAGATTTAAGTAGTTCCATGTAGCTCCATGTATGTGCAACTTGCAACCTTACAACAAAGTAATGTCATTGGTTCTTCCTTCTACTATCATGTATAAAGTAATGTTTGAAACTTAAAAGAAGAGACATTAATGGTCCCTCCTTATTATAACTAGATGTTTTCCACGTTGGGGTGTGTGTCATTGAATCAAAACTAACTTTGGATCCAACATATAAGAATATGCAAAAAATTTAATACTATATAGTAAGATGTTTATTACTTACTAATCAATAACCTAATATGTCAATTATAAGAAAATACTAACCTAATTTACAAGAAAAAACTGACACACATTTTGCTTCCCAATTAGACTAAAATTATGTTTTTATAAGAAAAACGATAATTAGGTTTAAGTATTATATATTGAAATAATATCTGCAGCTTTGAAATTAGTGGATACCTTAGAACCTGTTTTTTTTCAAAGGAACTTAGATATAAAAAGAGGTTGAATTTATGCATTAGTATTTGCATGAGATGTATGCATTTGAGTGATCACTCTTCCCTTTAGCCATATGCTTTCTTCAAGCAATAATTTGTCTTAAAATATCCACAAAATTAAGGATCCCCACTCATATATCATATTATTTTAAACTTGCAAAAGTCTATCACATGGTCGTTTATATGTCTATGAATAAAACAATATAATTTGAAGTTGTATGGTTTTTACCATTTTCAACTAATTTCTAATAAATAAGATAGAAAAATAACTTTTAATAAATTAGATAAATAAATAAAAAATAAAAAGAATTCAAGAAATGATAATTATATTAAAAAAATAAAAATACTTATTATTATTTAATAAAAAATCATAAAATATAATTTAAAATTATATGATTTATATTATTTTTAACTAAAATGTAATAATAAATGAGATATAAAATAAAAAATAATTAAAAACAAAATAAAACAAATGTAAAGATTTAGAAAATATTACATCCATACCAAAAGAGCAAAAATAAATGTGGTCTCAAACTTGCATCATTATTAGTGATGAAATTACATAACTTTAAACTAAACTTCATCATATTGAAAATATGGTTATGGATAATATTAATCTTGTATATATAGGTGTGAAAACAACTCCATGATATATGAGTGAGTAGTATAAAAAATTTGGAAAATATGATGGCTAAAATTTTTAAATTTAAATAAAAAAAATTGATAATGAAATAAATAAAAATTTAATAAAATTTAATGATTTAAAATTTTAAGTTTTTTTTTTTTCTTATTTTATTTTTCATAAATAACTTTAATGTAAAAAAATTCTTTACATTTTATATTTCATTTTCAAACTTCAATTTTTATGCTCAAAATTAATAAATTTATATTAATGGCCTTAATGTGAAAAACCCTTTACTCTTTTATTTCACTTTCAAATTCAATTTGTTTTCCCAATTCTATCGTTCAAAGAATAGTGGGTTTACATTAAAATGCATATTTCTTAATAACTTTATGCACATAGTAATTGATGTCATTATTCAATAAAATGAAAATATGGTAATGTTGGCATGTTCTTTTGAGTAGGTAAAGGTTGAGTTACCAAATAGTATAGTATAGTTTATTGAATTTTTTCATATTTAAATTAATTTATTAGTTAAAATTTAAAATATTTTTATAAAAAAAAAATAGAGATAGACATTAATCAAACTTATATGTGAATTTATGATAAAAAGACGATAGAGTGGAGTCAGATAGGATGTTGTTTTGTAATTAAATAGTTGTAGAAATTATGTATTATATTCCTTTCATCAAAGTGCCCTGCAACCTTGGAGGTGTGAGTCTCTCTAATTAGTTGTAGTTGTTCACCTTTAGGAATGTGTAACTTATCTAGCCTAGATAAACCATCTTGGAGATGGTAGTCAACTTTGTTGTCACCATCATGCACATGATTATGGCTCTGCAACCATTGAAACACCCCCTTGAATTCTTCATCCTCTAGATATGCCCCTCTATATGCATCATGCGTGAATGAATCCATGTGCATCAGAGTTCCTAAAGCTATGATATATGATGTGGATGGCCTTGAAAGAATTTTGACCAACTTGCTTGTATTTCCCTTCTTGTACTTGATCACTAAATGAGACTATTTAGAAACCCCATCCACTTGTAATGTTTGCTTTGCTATAGCTTACTTTGGGCTTATAGGTACTATAGTGGCTAGTGATCTATGTGGATTACTGTGTCCTTTCCCATCAGATAGTCTTTTCACTTCTTCATAGCTTGCACCAAGGCATAAAGCTCCTTGTTGTAGGTAAGGTAGTTGAGCACTGCACCATGAATCACTTTAGAATGGTAGCATATAGGTCTTCCTCCATTCATCAAGACCACTCCCATATCATACCCACTCACATATTTCTCCACTTTGAAGGGCTACTGCAAGTTCAGTAATACCGGAACTAGTGCTTGACTGCTCTTCTTCTTAACTCCTCAAAATCCTTCTGTTAACCCTTTCCCCGCTAGAAACTCTTGCCACTCAATATTATGGCTTGGAGTGGTGTCGCAACCGCTAAAAACAAGGCTATAAATTTCCTTAGGTATTTTGCTACCCCAATGAAATTCCTATCCTCAAAATCATTAGTAGGCACCAACCACTTCATGATGGCCTCCATCTTGGTAGCATTTATATTCAACTATCTTCCACCTATCACATACCTCAGATACACCAAAGTCTACTATGCAAACTCACACTTCTTGATATTTTCTAGAAGTCAGTGCTTCTTTAATGCCTCTAGGACCTACCCCAGATGTGAGATGTAGTCCTCCCAGGTAGCAATGTATACGGGTATCATCTGTGAAATTTTTGTAACGCCTCACCCCATATCTACCCACTTTTACAAGCTCTCTAGGGTAAACATGAGATAAGTGTCGCTATGATATGACCCAACTTCTAAGTTCCAGTTATGGAAGTGGGCCCTACAAACCATAAACTTATTTCCATCCCACAGAGACTACAAATCACCCAGGAGCTTGACAACCACTCCAGGTGATCAATCCCTAAGCTGGAACTCTTTCTCACTGACTTAGATCTAACCCCACACCCTTAACACATTGTTCATGCAGTTATGAGGCTCCAACCGCACACACAAGTCTGCCTACCAATGGTTATGACCCAAATCCCTGAGTTTTGTGCCATCAATTGTGAGATATGTGCCACTATTTCAGGCTAGCCTCGAGACCCCTGCCCATAATTACTTATAACTTTCCAGAATAATAATTAAGATGATAACAATGCTAAACAATAAAAACTTGAGCAAGGTTTTGACCTAGACATGCCCAATACATGATAGACATTTCGTCAAACATATGGTAAACGTGAAGGCTACATGTCATGAATGCATATCTGATCATAAACTTTTGAACTTCATCTGAGAACCACCAAGAAGGCTTAATTCCCTCTCAATCTAGCTGCAACAATACTTGTTAGCCCATACATTCATCAACCATTGATAACCCATCAAATATTGAACAAGATTCATAGTGAGAACGCCTCATATATCCATGCATATAACCATAATAGAAACCATGAAAAATCAACCATAATATCAACATAATAACTAATACATGTGATCATAAATCACAATAGGGAAAATAACTCATATTAACATATGCAAATGCCAACCAAGTCAGGGACTTCCTCATACCACTTGACCATAAATTGGGCTTAACCAAATCTCTCTTTCAGCCAATCGCCCCTACACCATATTCCACGCATGAATGTGGAATCATATGGGTTAAACCAAAATATAACCAACAAGGGCTTCCAGAGGCCAAACCACCTCAACCCTCAAGCAAAGTGATTTCACCTAACCGGTCCAAAAATCACTAATACCAACTAGATTTGTCTCTTCCCAAGTTGTCCAGGGATTTAGGGACTCTTATCTCAACCCATAGCCTTCAAGGACCCAAGTTGTTACAGGGCTCCAAAGAACTACCTTCTCAACCCATAACCTCCAGGGACCCAAGTTGTTTTAGGGCTCCAAAGATTCTATCCCAACCCACAGCCATAAGGAACCTGATAACCAACCAAAAATCCAAATGGGAAACTGACTACATCATGGCTATCCAGGAAATGGCAAGGCAAGGTTGAAACCACTATCAATTCAGGAAAATATACATGCCAATGAAAACACATAACCAAGGAACCACAAGCATGTACCATGCATCCAAAAATCATCAAGGAAATCACACATGCAACCTCTTACCTACAAATTATCCTTTGTTGTAGTTGTTGATCCAAGCTTCTCTTCGGCTACCCACTAATTCCTTGTTTGTCCTTACTTGCTTTCTTCCAATCCAAGTGAATGCTAGAATGCTCTAAGTGTGCAAGAGTGTAAGAGTGTCTAAGGAGAGAACCAAAACTGAACTAACAAAAGCTGTGAATTGTTTCTCTGATGCCTTTTTATCATTGAGGTCCCATTTTCTTTCATTTTCTTTCATTTTCTTTCATTTTCCTTCATTTTTTTCTCTAATTTCCCTTGCACGCATATTTGTGTCTCTTCACCTTCCTTTTCTCCTATTTTGCTTTATTTCTCATCATTAAATGCCAATTATTGTCTCTTTGTCTTTTCCAATGCCTTTTCCAATTTCCATAGTCATTAATAAACCACAAGTATGCCCATTATAATGTTTACCTGACATTCAACTTGGAATATGTGTCCCATGACCTTGGTTTTATTTTATTTACATGGAAAATCAATTAGTTTTTATTACAAACCCCTCCCCATTGGGGGAACATATTCCTCGGTGTTTTATGATGCTTATAACCAGCAAAATCATGTTTCCCATGGAGCTTTATAACACAACTCGATGCAACATTTACAACATACCAACTACTGAGAAATCATGACCATCATATTACTTATTGGAGCTTTATAACACAATTCATTGCAATATTTACAACATACTAATTATTGGAGCTTTATAACACAACTCATTGCAGTATTTACAATACACACACACACACACATATCTATATATAAAATACATATATCAAACACAATTTCTCAACCAGCAGACAAGAAATCATACAAGGACTGCATCTGATCAACCATCTCCCATGTAGCTTCATTGGGCCCAAAGTGCTTCCACTACACTTTAACTTGCTCTATTACTTGATTCCAGAGAATGAGTTGTTTCTGCTACAAAATGAACTGAGTTTATGGCTAGAACTCTCCCTCTCGTGCCACCTACAATATAGACCAATCAATCACATGATCAACATCCTAGACATATATCTTAAGCAATGAAACATGGAAAACATCATGGACTTTCATTGTTGGCGGCAATGCAAGTATGTAGGCCATTGATCCAATCCTCTCAAGGATCTTAAAAGTCCCATAATACCGAGGTGTCAGTTTGTCACATGATCCAATCCTCAAGGAGCTCCTCTTGGGCTTGATGCGCAAGTACACATGCTCCTCAACTTGAAACTCCTTGAATTCTCTATGTTGATCTGCATAAATCTTCTACCTGTCCTGAGTTGCCTTTAAATTCCTTTTAATAACCTACATTTCTTGCTCCATCTCAATCAACATATATGATCCAATCAACACCATGTTCATAGATCATTCCAGTTGATGGGAGTATTACAACTTTGCCCATAAAGAGCCTCAAATGGACTCATCTGCAAGGATTCCTAATACCCATTATTATATGCAAACTCTACCAGTGGAATATACTCCTCTCACTTCCTCTGATGGTGCATGACATACATCCTCAACATATCCTCAAGAATAACGCTCTTAATGATCCAAGCCCCTTCAAAATATGCTCAAAAATCAAAGTGCTCAAATTCTCCCGAAACTAGTGCCAAATCATAGATATCATCGTTCTAATTCCAACGACGCTTAAATCATAGATATCATGTTCTGAAGTTTTTGACAAATAGTAAAAAAGTCAACTTGTAGGTTTGACTTGGTAGGGACAAATGCCATGTGGAATTTCGTACGCTGACATGGTGCTGACATTAACAGGGTGACTGTGCAATATGATTCTCAAACAAGCCAATCCCGTGAGGACAAAGTTTCTATTGGTTGGTGGTGATTGTGGTTGGGCCAACCACAAGCCACCACATGGCCGAATTAAGGGTTTCCATGTGGCCCTATGGAAGGTCACAATGTGGCTTAGTTTTCGACGTCAATTTTTTTTTTTATGGACTGACCGACCTCCCCGAGGTTTAACCCTGTGACCTCCGGTAGCACAAACCTTCGTTCCACCACTACACCATGTGTTGGTTCTTATTATACACAGGCTAACATTTTTATTTAAAGTTATATGTTGTCATTGTTGGGAGGGGGAGGGGCGGGGGGGTGTGTCGCCATCCCAACCCCGAGTCTTATGGCATATCACACGACCATGGAAAAAGGAGAGAGGGGTGGGGCGCAAAGCCCTAGCCCCGGGTTCCCTTGACTAACATGTAACCAACAACAGCAGGTGGAGAGATGTCCGCATTGAACTCGCAATCTCATTAACTAGCATATGACCTACAACGGGGACCGACGGGGTGTGTGGCCTCTGGCTCGCGCTCCCCAATCACATGGTTGCCATACAACCAACCCAGGGGCAGAAAAATGGGGCGCGCGACCCTATTGGTGCAACTAATCATCCGATAATTTGCACCATAATCGGTGGGTTTCGTGGCTGATCCCGCCACCTTGTTTTGTGAAATTGTCGTTGTGCAAGGCCGCCAAAGTCCAGATTCATTGCCAATTTTGACAAAAGGTCGATTTTGCAAAACAATTAGCAGAGAAATGAAGGAGACCTAACTTGGTCATTTTTCAACCTTTTTGAGCCCAAGAAGAGCCTACACAGGGGTTTTTGGATGTTTTGGATACATTAGCAGTGTTATTTTTGCAATTTGAGCATTGTATGTTGATGTGATTTGAGATTTGAGCATATAATTTAAGGAGCCAACACTGGAAGCTGGACCCAGAGATGTAGCCTAGGAGGGGTGAACTTCGTCATCAAATTGTTGTTTTGTGATGTTGCTTGTTGTTTATTTTTCACTATTTAAATCTGCAAAACTTAACTTAGTTTATATGCTTTTGCAATATTGATCCATTGCCCATAAGACATAAATTAGCTTGCAAAACTTTACAAGAAACCTTCAATTTTAATTTCAGATCAATTTAGTATTAGAGCATGGTTGTTTTGAAGGTTTGATAGTTTTTGAAGAGTTTTCTTGAATGATTACAAGGTCTAAATTGAGAAGAGGAGAAGGAGTGCTTGAAGAACCAAACCCTCAAATTGGTTCAAGGAGGTCACAAACTCGACAAACTCCACTAGTCATGGCACATGAAGAAGGATAAGAGCTTATGTCTGAGGATGAGAGAGCTTTTAGAAATGATTTCTATGATATGTCTGAGATGGTGAAAGTGTTGTACAATGAGAGGACAACAAGGTTGCAAGGAGAAAGTTCTAATCATCTAAAAGGTAATGGTGGTGATGGGAGAAAGCTTCCACCTCCACCTCCTCCTTCACCTCCATCTACACCTCCATCCTCACCTCCTTCTTCACCTCCTTCATCTCATAGACCTACTCCTCTTCCATCTCCAAAAGGACATGCTAAGTCTCCTTTGATTAAGTTTGATGTCAAGTTTGAATTGTCTATGTACAATGGGGAAGTAAATGTTGATAAGTTGGATAATTGGGTTCATCAAATTGAAGTCTATTATAGGATTTAAAAGATTGGTTATGATGTTACAAAGATCTAGATTAATTCTCTTCACTTGGAAAGTGCAACCCTCATCTGATGGGAGGCCATAACTCAAGAAGATTTGAATAAAAGCGGTAAAATTATCTCTTCTTGGAATGATTTTATAGCTACATTAAGAAGGAAATTTTATCCATTAGCTTACTTGCAAAAAGAAATTATGGATTAGAAAAATTTTAGACAAGCTAAAGGTCAGAGTGTCCAAATCTACACACAAGAATTTAGAAGAAGAGCTTTAATCTTGGGTGTTGATTTGTCTTCACAATATACTCTCTTTAGATACATAGGTGGATTTCATAGTTATTTTAGACATATTGTACTTATGTTTAATCCCACCAATCTAGATGAAGTATGTGTTCAAACAACTCATTTAGAATCAAGAGGCAAGAATGTTCCTTAAGAGACTAGCAAGAAACCTTCCAAATCTGGAGACAAAGGAAAGGGGAAGTTTAAAGGCAAAGGCAAAAAGAATGCTACAATCAAGAAAGAGGGAGATAAACTTACCTGTGAACATTGTTCAAAATAAGGCCATGATGAAGACCATTGTTGAAAATTACATCTAGAAATGAGACCAAAGAAGTTCAATAACAAGGGGAAACAAAATACTGCTATTACAAACTCAACAAGATCTAGGGTTTGATTTATGTGATGAAACCAAAATCACAACCATGGGAATGAAAGATATAACTTCTAATGCAAGTACTAGTTCTTCTAGTAAGCCTATTGAATCTCAAAATGATAAAGAAAGAAGTGAGCTTTTTCATATTAGGGTCATTACAAAACATACAAAAGTTGATACATTGTTTGATAGTGGATCCCAAGTCAATCTTATCTCTGAAGCACTTGTCAAGAAACTTAATCTAGAAACTACACCTCATACTAAAACCTACCCTTTGGGTTGGGTATGTGATGACGCCAAATTACAAGTGACTAGAAAGTGTAAACTCAAATTCGCAATCACTACAAATTTTATAGATGAGGTAGAGCTTTATGTTTTACCACCTGATATTTGTGGGATTGTTTTAGGGAGTCCATACTTGTATGACCGAAAAGCCATATTTTATCGTCATGAGAATGAATATCATCTTTTTAAAGATGGAGTTGAGCATATTGTTAGAGCACATCGCAAGAAGATGAATTATCTCTTGTTAGTGTTGGTCAGATGAAAAGGCTTATAAATGATAGTAAGAATTTTGTGTTGTTGATGATTAAAGCTAAAGATATTGTTGAATCTAAAGCTTTCACAAGATGTGATTCTAAACTCAAGCATGAATTGGTTGAAGTTGTTAACACTTTGACAAGATGTTTCAGGAACTTGAAGGGTTGCCTCCAAAAAGAGGAATCCAACATGAGATTCACTTGCAGTAGGATGCACCACTTCCAAATATTGGCATGTATAGAATGTCAGCTTTAGAGAATGCAGAGATCAAGAAGAAAATTCTAGAGTTGCTTAACAAAGGGGTCATCAGGCCTAGCACATCTCCTTGTGGGTCTCTTATTTTCTTGATTCCAAAGAAATATGGTATATGACACATGTGTGTGGATTTCCGAGCTTTGAACAAGATCACGATAAAGAATCACTATCCTCTTCCTTACATTGATGATTTTATAGATCAGTTAAAGGAAGTTGTTTACTTCACTAACTTATATTTGAGAAGTGGTTAACATCAGACAAGGATTGCTGAAGATGATATTTGGAAAACTGCTTTCAAGACAAAACAAGGTTTGTTTAAATGGTTAGTTATGTCGTTTGGGCTTTGCAATGCACCTACAACATTCATGAGAGTTATGAATGATGTGTTGCGACCATTCCTTGATGATTTTGTCATAGTTTACTTATATGATATTCTGATTTTCAGTAAGACTCGTGAAGAGCATGTGAAACAAGTTTTAGATGTCTTAAAAAAGGAAAATTTTTATTTGAAGATGTCTACATGTGAATTTGGGAAAACCTCTTTGGTTTATTTGGGTCATATTGTAGGAGGGGGTGAATTGAAGATTGATCCCTCAAAAGTAGATGTCATTGTGAATTAGCCTAAACCCAACAACGCAACAAAAGTTAGGAGCTTTTTGGGAGCAACCCAATATTGGAGAAAAAATATCGCTAACTTCTCACTCATTGCAACACCATTACATGCTTTGACAAGTGTGAAACATGTCTTTCAATGGGGAGGCAAGCAACAAAAAGCCTTCGATATTTTAAAGAGAAAATCAGTACAACACCAGTTCTATCACTTCCAGATCTTAAGAAGCCATTTGAGATTCAAACTGATGCAAACGATTATGCTATGGGAGAAATTATTATCATTATGAAGCCTTTACCAATGTAGTAATTAACTATCTAACTTATGATAAAGAGTTGTATGCTTTGGTACAAACCATGAAGAAATGGAAGCATTATTTGATGGGTATTTAAATGGTTATTCATACTGGCCATCAGCCTTTGCAATATTTACAATTGCAGACTAAGCTACAACAAGCTAGACATTTCAGATGTATGGGATTCCTACAACAGTTTCATTTGGTAATCAGGTGTAAGAAAGGTATATACAACAAAGTTGTACATATGTTGTCAAGGACTATTGTTAATGCATTTGTTACTCTTTAGCATACTCAATCATGCATGAAGGTTATATTGAATAGTATGATCAAGATGAAGATTTTAAAGATGTTTATGCAACTTTGAGTCAAGGCAATCATGTTGAAGAGTTGGATTATCATGTTCATAACAAGTTGTTGTATCATCTTGGCAAGTTATATGTTCCACAGGGTGAAAGAATCAATGTCATAAGGGAAGCCCACATTTCTCTTATTGCTAGTCACTTTGGTGTAGTCAAAACAGTTGCTCAAATTCAGAGGTATTGTTATTGGCCTCACATGAATGAAACAGTTTCAAAATATGCGAGAGGATATTCCATGTGTGCTACTAGCAAGACAAGTAATAGGAAATTGGGTTTGTACACTCCACTTCCTATTCCTTCTCGTCCTTGGGAAAGTATTTCGATGGATTTTGTTGGGGGACTACCAATGTCTAGGAAAGGTCATGATTATCTATATGTTGTTGTGGATCATTTCAACAAAATGTGTGTTGATACCATGTAAGAAACAAGTTACAACTGAACAAACCGCAAAGATGTTCTTCCAAAATGTATGGGTTCACTTTGGGTTACCCACTTATATTATTTTTTATCGAGATTCTCGATTTTCAGGAAGTTTTGGTTAAGTTTATGGAAACTCATGGACACAAATTTCAAGAAGAGCACCACATTTCATCCATCGAAGTAGAGTAGTTAGATACCTCTATTATGGTGCCTCTTAAAAAAACATGTTATGTTTCTATATCTCTAAAAGCTGGCTAGGTTTTTGGACTTACCAGGATTTGATCACCGATCGATGTTGATCCTCTTCTTCGTCCTCGTGACGTTCTGTTCTGTTTAGGATTATAGTTTTGTGATTATAGTTCAATAAGCTCAACCTACATGAAGAATGGAGAATGGGGAATCAGTTTGGAGAATAGTTTAGTAAGCTCGACGTGTAGGGAGAATGGAGAATCGGTTTGGAAGCAACAACAATGGTTTGCAGGTCGAAGGTGCACGAGAATGGTTTTTTCCTTCATGGGCTCGCAGTAATTCACCCACCCACCACCCACTCCATTAATGTGTAGCCAACGGATGGAGACGAACGTCACATCAAATCTCGGGTGGAATCCCTAGATACTACCATACGAAACTTGATGGTCGTGTCTGACGAAGAATTTTGATGTTGTGATTACCGGTGGTTGGAGTCGGAAGTTTTTCCAGATGGGAGACATTCCCAGACAACTTTGTCGCTTGGGTAGGCTGCTCCTTATAGCCCACATTAACCTTTTTTTGTTATTAATATTTTTGAAATGTGATATATCAACTCCATGTTAAGAATGGAATAAATTACATATCTCCCTCACAATAAGATAGAAATTGAAAATATAATAACATTTTTAATGTAAACTACCTATTTTTTCTACATAAAGTTGATACATAATTATCTTCTGTATACCACACTTGTTGGTTCCAAACTAGGTCAAAAATTTCTTTTCTTTTATATGATTTCTACGAAAGACTTTACTTAATACATAATTATCTTATTTAATATGAATATTGAAACATTTTATTTATAAATAACACTAAAATATTTTTTTGTTTTAAATATTGCATGTCTATTAAATATCATATAATATCAATAATGTTATTTTAACATATATTTTTTTTCTGGTAGGTAAGCACCCACAAGATTTGAACCAGTGACCTATCGCAAGGAGTGCCTTAACAATGCACCCATTCACCATCAATCCAAAACCCTATGAGCATTTTAACATATTAATTAGCTAATAAATTATATAAATCTCTTATAATAAAAAATAATTTAATTTTATAATAAAAAATAATTTAAAATAATTTTATTTTCATTTATTTTATTTTTATGTAAAATTGATGTAAAAAAATATAAAAATCTGATGTTGTTATTTGCAGAGAACTAGGACTCGCATATCTAAGTTGAACTTGTCAGGTTCCAAAAAGGAAATAAATAAATAAATATGTATCCTCGTTGTTTAGGTTGGAATTAGTAATATTTATGCAGACTCTTTCCAATTCAATATCTGAGCATCGCTTTCAGTGCAGCAGCATTATGAAGAGCTATGCTGAACTAGTTGTCTAATATCGCAAAGGGATTTTACTCTCATGGGGAAGATTACTTAGGTTTGGTCTGTACACATGACCTATGAAAAATTGATGTAAACTTAACATGAAAATCGAAAATTTTATTTATAATTAACATTGATATTATTTATTTTAATTTTTTAATATAAGTGTTATTGATTATTTTTAAATAGAATATTATATGATAATATTATAGTTGTTTTTTTTTAAATTTGGTAGGAATTTATTGAAATTATAAGTTTGATGAGTAACTTTTTTTACAATCAAAACATTTTAGGGGTTTTTGAGATGTTTAATCTATATATACTATAAAAAAAAACCAATTTAAATAACACAAATCAAAATTTGGCTTCAAATTTTTTTACTAAACTCAATACTAAAATACAGAAAATCACACTAAAAACAATTCTAATAACATCTATATAATATTAAAAATTTCCATCGCATAAAATAATCTATTACATGTTCACACCGGCCAGAAAACATAATCCACCCTCTATGTTTACATCTTCGCTAAACTGCTTTATAAATTCAAACTTCGATTTTGAAAAACTTCTAGTAAATCCGATTTTATTGGTATGGTTGGTGACAGACCTGGAATTTGACGTCCTGTAGGATGTATTTTGTGTTTTAGAATGTATTTGACGGTGGCTGAAAATTTTTCCACGTCACGTTTGACGTGTCCTATAAAATTGCAACCCGTCGTTTTGACGTCTAGTTTCAGAGTTAACCCGTCAAAAACTATGGTACTGATACACAATGCTATTTAAATTCTACAACATTTGACTACCTAGTAGCGAGGGTACCTAATAGTAGTAACTCTCTCATCTACCATATGCTAGTATCTAAAAGGAGTAACTCTCTCATCTACCATCTGCAGCTTTGGCCATACTTTTAATCTACAACTACCATTACCATTAGCTACTGGTTTGTACTCAGTACAGAATTAGAGACAAATGCGGTTTTAAAGTTTGCTTGGACGCCACGCTAAACCTAATCTGATGAAATGTGCAAATTGCAATATTTAACTATTCATCACCCAGGTTCCAAGGACTGCGTGCATTCTCACTATCGTTTTCACGAAAATGTTCACTGTCCAGGTCATTCTCACTGTTGTTTTCACGAAAATGATTGACAGCTGAATTAGTGGCAACCGTTTATCAACAATCTACATGAATTTGAAGTTATCTACCTGATTTCCCGAGAAAATGGAATGGTGGCTTTGTTCCATGATTGATCCATTAGAATGGAGGAAGTACAATTACAGGCAAGGAAAAAATAGACAATGGGCATGTTCATGTGTCATCACTGAGGTAATACACTTTCTTCTTTGTCCTCACCATTACCCCAAGGCTTATTCTTGCAAGTTGTTGCAGTAATCCTTGTCGTTTGATTGGCTTGGATGTTTCTTTCTGGACATGCGGCTCTGGTGCTCCCTGGCAGATTGAAGATCTCCAGTTGAAATTTGAGGAGGCCTGGATGCTCAACAAGGTTAACTTATTAGCAAGAAACCCAACTCGCCATTTCAACTAACTCTGTAAAAAAAATTTCGACAAGTTTTTCAGGTCAGATCATAACACTAAATTATTTTCTGAGTAGAGTTTAATTCGAGTGTTTTCTTATTACATGAAACAACTTTATAATGGTGTATAGATTTTATTACCTCACCATAATCCTGCTTGAGGACCCAGAATCTCGGAAAATGCTTCAGTACTATGAGACAATGTAATACTTTGAGGTAGTGCTGAGTGAAAGATTTATGTCCCGACCCTAGTGAACTCTTCAACGAAATCATGCCCATTTTCTATGAATAGCAGGGATGTATAGGAACACCACTTAAAACATTTTGGGTGGTTTTGAGAGAATAGGTTTCTCTCATCCAATGGTTCTCACGCCTCGTCTATAAAACCGTGGGTGATTTTTTTAAGTCTAGAGTTTGTTAAAAGGTCCACTTTGTTAATTACTTTGTTGTCAACTAATTGAAAAGATCCCTACAATATTGCTGCTTGCCACAAAGTGATCCACACCTCTACAATATTGTTGCTTGCCACAAAGTTATCCACACCTCTTTAGGTTGCAGTAATTGTATTTAGTATAGTTTTATCTTTTTATATAATGTAATGTTGTGAGCATGAAATCAATATAAAAATTAGATAAACTTGTACTTAGCAAAGGAATGTAAACCATGTAAACTAATAACTTTATTTAATTACAATCACAAAAGTGGATTCTACCTGGTTTTCTTGATATTATATAAGGTAAAATAATAATAGTTTAAGTTTATTTTTGATTTGTTGTAGCCTTTCTAAGAGAGTATCTTAAATGTAAGAACAACCTGCATCGTGAACTCTTTTGACGGATTTCCATGCTCATAATAGTGATTGCATTTATTATTTTTCTTTTCTAGTTGATGCACTCCCAGCCATGAAAAATCTGCCAACTCTTTCATAGGAGGGGATTATAATTGGTTTTTTTTTTATACTGTATTAGCTTTTCTCACATAACAACAACCATTGAATACACAGGTTAGCTACTTTAGCGAGGATCCAGTTTCAGTAAATCAATTTTTGTTTTCCATTCAACTACATATTTTTTTCAAATTTAGAAAACCTTTGTAAAATCGTTCAATATGAAATGACTAGAAAGGAATTTTTCATCATCTTTCGAGCGGAAGAAAATTCTGCCAACCTTTCCAAATCATTATTATACTCCAGTAAAGGTATAACAAGGAATGGAATGGATGGCAATGAAAATATAATCAATGGCCTGCTTAGTAGACTGTCACTGTTAACTTTGTGAGAATCTCAATGAACATAATGATTCCAATAAGAACTTTCTAACCTAATAGATGTTTGTCTTATTAGAGAAATAGTAGGTTTAGAATCCTTAATGCGAAAACTTTGAAATGAATACATTGAAATAGACTCTAAGAATATTATATATTCATAGTTTAAATATTAGATTGCAGTGATAATTACATCTTTCAATGAAAAAATTTGTGATATTGCTTAATCAGAGTTTGGAAAATAAATAAATAAAAATTCCATTCATTTTAAAACTATCAATTATTGAAATTTTAATAAAAAATTATAAGAAATATAAAAGAAATTTCAAATATTTATTTCGTTTCTTTTAATTTAAAGAGATTAATTTTATCTATTTTAATTAATAATATAATTTTTAATAAAAATATAATGTTTTATTAAAATGGGAGCAGGTTAAGAATTTCATTGGGAGAGCCATAAAAAAGGTTGTAAAAAAGGTTATTCCCATATTCAACTCTTCATTTGTCCAACAATGAACTAAGATAATTGTCTATGTGCATAGAAATTTTTCCCTTTTGGATATGATAAAAAAAATTTTGTTGCTAGAATTTGGTTATATGAGAAAGTGTACGTAACAATATTATAAAGGAGTAAGTTATAATCTCTATTAGGGTGTGAATGCTTTCATGTAGTATGAGATAAATGAGTGTTTTATTCCTAAGTTGTTATATTTATTTTTTTTTGTAAAAGAGGAGTTGTTATTTTGACTATCTCAATTTTATAGAGTGTTGGTTGTTGAACTTTAATTCATTCCACTTTAAATTTTGCACCCATCTTTTAGATTTTTTTCCTCATATATTATACCTTTTCAATTATGAACTATCAAAATGCACAATTTCCCAATAATTGCTATCTAGCATGTAGAATTTGGCAAGGACTTTGTTAAGATGGGAGAATATGGGAATCTTCTTGTGTCACATAAATGTAATTTTAAGATGGAGTCTGATGGCCATCTTTTCCCAAAGAGAATACCAAAGTGTACTAAGTTTTACATGGTGGATAGGGATTAGCTTCCCATCCTTGATCGAATTATTAAGCATCAACGAAATCATAATCCTCTCATTTTGAGTAAAATATAAATCCAATATTATGGTGATGAATAATATCTGGAAACAGGAAAAAAACAATGCACCATTTTTGAAAGGAGATTAATGAAAATTTAGATGTAAAAGTAGTTGAAAAAAAGCTTGTAGATTAAGGGAGGTTGACATTCATAAATTTGAGTAGAACTTAAAACGAAGGGCATGAAAAATGTAAAAACGTCAACAAATTTTCATTTGACAGGCAAAGGGAATTTGAAATTCCAGGCCTGGTTGGTGATTATTAATTTGCGTTAGAGTTTAGAGAAATTAGATAAAAAAATTTAATGATTTTCCATCACAAAAATTTAATGATTTAAAAAAAAATTAATAATACATTGAATACTATTTATTAGATTTGATTGAGTATAAAATCTAATAATTGAAATATACTACCTGCTCGATTACTCCACGAATATTGATTGCCATCGATATCAAGGAGTGCCTGGCGGCGGGATAGATGACCATTTGACGGACACGGTACACCCCCTTGCAGAGTTTGCCGGGTGGAAATCTCAAGAGAAGTACGTCCAGGCCTGGAATTTCAAATTCCCTTTGCCTGTCAAATGAAAATTTGTTGACGTTTTTACATTTTTCATGCCCTTCGTTTTAGGTTCTACTCAAATTTATGAATGTCAACCTCCCTTAATCTACAAGCTTTTTTTCAACTACTTTTACATCTAAACTTTCATTAATCTCCTTTCAAAAATGGTGCATTGTTTTTTTCCTGTTTCGAGATATTATTCATCACCATAATATTGGATTTATATTTTACTCAAAATGAGAGGATTATGATTTCGTTGATGCTTAATAATTCGATCAAGGATGGGAAGCTAATCCCTATCCACCATGTAGAACTTAGTACACTTTCGTATTCTCTTTGGGAAAAGATGGCCATCAGACTCCATCTTAAAATTACATTTATGTGACACAAGAAGATTCCCATCTTCTCCCATCTTAACAAAGTCCTTGCCAAATTCTACATGCTAGATAGCAATTATTGGGAAATTGTGCATTTTGATAGTTCATAATTGAAAAGGTATAATATATGAGGAAAAAAAATCTAAAAGATGGGTGCAAAATTTAAAGTGGAATGAATTAAAGTTCAACAACCAACACTCCGTAAAATTGAGATAGTCAAAATAACAACTCCTCTTTTACAAAAAAAAATAAATATAACAACTTAGGAATAAAACACTCATTTATCTCATACTACATGAAAGCATTCACACCCTAATAGAGATTATAACTTACTCCTTTATAATATTGTTACGTACACTTTCTCATATAACCAAATTCTAGCAACAATTTTTTTTTTTATCGTATCCAAAAGGGAAAAATTTCTATGCACAGCGACAATTATCTTAGTTCATTGTTGGACAAATGAAGAGTTGAATTTGGGAATAACCTTTTTTACGGCTCTCCCAATGAAATTCTTAACCTGCTCCCATTTTAATAAAACATTATATTTTTATTAAAAATTATATTATTAATTAAAATAGATAAAATTAATCTCTTTAAATTAAAAGAAACGAAATAAATATTTGAAATTTCTTTTATATTTCTTATAATTTTTTATTAAAATTTAAATAATTGATAGTTTTAAAATGAATGAAATTTTTATTTATTTATTTTCCAAACTCTGATTAAGCAATATCACAAATTTTTTCATTGAAAGATGTAATTATCACTGCAATCTAATATTTAAACTATGAATATATAATATTCTTAGAGTCTATTTCAATGTATTCATTTCAAAGTTTTCGCATTAAGGATTCTAAACCTACTATTTCTCTAATAAGACAAACATCTATTAGGTTAGAAAGTTCTTATTGGAATCATTATGTTCATTGAGATTCTCACAAAGTTAACAGTGACAGTCTACTAAGCAGGCCATTGATTATATTTTCATTGCCATCCATTCCATTCCTTGTTATACCTTTACTGGAGTATAATAATGATTTGGAAAGGTTGGCAGAATTTTCTTCGGCTCGAAAGCTGATGAAAAAATCCTTTCCAGTCATTTCATATTGAACGATTTTACAAAGGTTTTCTAAATTTGAAAAAAATATGTAGTTGAATGGAAAACAAAAATTGATTTACTGAAACTGGATCCTCCCTAAAGTAGCTAACATGTGTATTCAATGGTTGTTGTTATGTGAGAAAAGCTAATACAGTATAAAAAAAAACCAATTATAATCCCCTCCTATGAAAGAGTTGGCAGATTTTTCATGGTTGGGAGTGCGTCAACTAGAAAAGCAAAATAATAAATGCAATCACTATTATGAACATGGAAATCCGTCAAAAGAGTTCACGATGCAGGTTGTTCTTACATTTAAGATACTCTCTGAGAAAGGCTACAACAAATCAAAAATAAACTTAAACTATTATTATTTTACCTTATATAATATCAATAAAACCAGGTAGAATCCACTTTTGTGATTGTAATTAAATAAAGTTATTAGTTTACATGGTTTACATTCCTTTGCTCAGTACAAGTTTATCTAATTTTTATATTGATTTCATGCTCACAACATTACATTATATAAAAAGATAAAACTATACTAAATACAATCACTGCAACCTAAAGAGGTGTGGATAACTTTGTGGCAAGCAACAATATTGTAGAGGTGTGGATCACTTTGTGGCAAGCAGCAATATTGTAGGGATCTTTTCAATTAGTTGACAACAAAGTAATTAACAAAGTGGACCTTTTAACAAACTCTAGACTTAAAAAAATCACCCACGGTTTTAAAAACGAGGCGTGAGAAGCATTGGATGAGAGAAACCTATTCTCTCGAAACCATCCAAAATGTTTTAAGCGGTGTTCCTATACATCCCTGCTATTCATAGAAAATGGGCATGATTTCGTTGAAGAGTTCACTAGGGTCGGGACATAAATCTTTCACTCAGCACTACCTCAAAGTATTACATTGTCTCATAGTACTGAAGCATTTTCCGAGATTCTGGGTCCTCAAGCAAGATTATGGTGAGGTAATAAAATCTATACACCATTATAAAGTTGTTTCATGTAATAAGAAAACACTCGAATTAAACCCTACTCAGAAAATAATTTAGTGTTATGATCTGACCTGAAAAACTTGTCGAATTTTTTTTTACAGAGTTAGTTGAAATGGCGAGTTGGGTTTCTTGCTAATAAGTTAACCTTGTTGAGCATCCAGGCCTCCTCAAATTTCAACTGGAGATCTTCAATCTACCAGGGAGCACCAGAGCCGCATGTCCAGAAAGAAACGTCCAAGCCAATCAAACGACAAGGATTACTGCAACAACTTGCAAGAATAAGCCTTGGGGTAATGGTGAGGGCAAAGAAGAAAGTGTATTACCTCAGTGATGACACATGAACATGCCCATTGTCTATTTCTTCCTTGCCTGTAATTGTACTTCCTCCATTCTAATGGATCAATCATGGAACAAAGCCACCATTCCATTTTCTTGGGAAATCAGGTAGATAACTTCAAATTCATGTAGATTGTTGATAGAGGGTTGCCACTAATTCAGCTGTCAATCATTTTCGTGAAAACAACAGTGAGAATGACCTGGACAGTGAACATTTTCGTGAAAACGATAGTGAGAATGCACTCAGTCCTTGGAACCTGGGTGATGAATAGTTAAATATTGCAATTTGCACATTTCATCAGATTAGGTTTAGCGTGGTGTCCAAGCAAACTTTAAAACTGCATTTGTCTCTAATTCTGCACTGAGTACAAACCAGTAGCTAATGGTAATGGTAGTTGTAGATTAAAAGTATGGCCAAAGCTGCAGATGGTACATGTCCTTTTAGATACTAGCATATGGTAGATGAGAGAGTTACTACTATTAGGTACTCGCTCGCTACTAGGCAGTCAAATGTTGTAGAATTTAAATAGCATTAAATTGTCTTGTGTATCAGTACCAAGCCCAGAGTGGTATTATAGTTTTTGACGGGTTAACTCTGAAACTAGACGTCAAAACGAGGAGTTGCAGTTTTATAAGACACGTCAAACCTGACGTGGAAAAATTTTCAGCCACCGTCAAATACGTTCTAAAACACAAAATACGTCCTACAGGACGTCAAATTCCAGGCCTGAGTACGTCCATTTAGTGTCGACGGTTCTTGAAACATCAACATCATATTAGTGGAGGGGGCGCGCTGAGGGTTGCCCCCCGCCGCCATTTCACAACGCCTTCTGACAAACTCGTTCAAGTTGGAGTACGCATGACAAAGTTTTCCAAGTAACTTCGCTAAGAGTACCGGTTGCCGTATTATGTAGTATTTACTTTAAATAATTAATTCGAGTTTGAAGCCATAACATTTTACCCCAAGGTTATAAATGAATGAGATAACAATAAAATATCAACTATTTACCATAACCAGCTGGAGCTGGTCAGGCCCCTTTTCTCTCATGTACTTAGGTTAGTGAGTGATCTTTTATTTCCCTCCCTATAAATTTCAACATCACTACATATACACACTCAACAATTTTTTTACTTCAAAATTTTCTTTAAGCATCGTATCTTTTATCACCCAATTATATATACTTCAAACTTTTCTTTTAAGCATTATATCTTTTATCACCCACTTATATATATAGAAGTATACATATGGACATATTAATATGTCAATATATGCCTATATATATACTAACATACTATGTTCATAGTACTTTATATATATAGTCAGTCAATATGTCAATACATATAATGCGTAGTCCCTAATTTTTTTTAGAGTTATGAATGATAAGGAAATTAAAACTTTTAAGGATTAAGGGCTACCAACACTCTAATTAAGATTTAAGCAATAGTATTTTAATATGACGATGGATTAGTAATTTTAATGGTTAAAGGTTTATAATGATGACGATGGATTAGTAATTTTAATGGTTAAAGGTTTATAATGATGGGTTATTAACAATTAGATATTTTGGAAGATAAGGGATAAAATCATTATGCTTAAGTATTTTAGAAGAATAGTATTTTAATACGATGATGGATTAGTAATTTTAATGGGCAAAGGTTTATAATGATTGGTTATTAACAATCGGATACTTTGGAAAATAAGGGATAAAATCATTATGCTCAAGAAATTTAGAAGAATAAGAGATTTTATAGTTGTCCTCTGATAATTAAGGGTTATATTATTTTGGATATAAAAGTTAGAGTTATAAAGATTAAGATTTATGTTATAGATTATGAAGTTTATTAGATTGAGGTCAAGAATCATATAAGTTATTATTATTTAGGGGATAGATGTAAGTGATAAAGTGTTAGAGGGTGATATACATAATCGATTAAGACTGAAAAGTTGTGATCATATTTAAGGGTAAAAGATTAAGCTAAGTATATTTGTTTGTATATGTGTCTATATATATATATATGAATATATACCAATATATTATGTTAGTATATATTGTACATATCGAAATATTATATAGATATACATATATTATGATATCATGTTGAGATATATAATAATATATGTTTTATATATTGACATATTATGTTGGTACATGTGCATATATATATTGAATATATTTGAATATATATGATGTCAGATTTTAGATTTTTGTGATACATATTGCAAATGAGAATGTCTTTCGGATTAATCACATCATTAGGATTTGGTCGACGTTTCAAACCAATTAATGTGGCTCATCCTCAGGACAAAGGTGAAAAAAATCAACCAATCCTACATAATAAATAGCAAGGATACATCAAGGTCCATAGTTAGCCATTAGGAATTAGTTATTAAATTAATTAAAATAATATTTCGTTATAAACTAACTGTTAAGAATTAGCATAGAGATTTAATTCATATATATATATATATATATATATATATATATATATATATATATATATGAATTAAATCAATAATATTATAAGGGGTTAAATTGCATAGAAAATGTTAGAACTAGAGAATCATAATAAGAATATTCATTAGAATAAGTTTAATATTCTTTTAGATATTAAAATCAATTAATTCATTAATTTAAAAAAATTATATTAATAATTTAGAATAAGAAAAATTATTAAAATAAGCTTGATATTCTTATTGAAATTGAATTAAAATAAAATAAATATATTAATTTAAATTTAAGATTATGTTAAGAATATATATATATATATATATATATATATATATATATATATATATATATATAAAGAGGAGGGGAACAAGGAAGTGAAATCAAGAAGAGATGGTCAGAATCCAGCTTCTACTTAATTTCCAACCATCATCCCTGTTGAGATTGATTACATGCTTCTCAATCTAAATAGCCTCTCTTAGCTTCCTATGGTGGAAGTGATCAACCCTAGTGATGACTCTAGAATCCTCAATGCAGACATGGTGCTTGGATTTCTCCGACATTTCTCCGCATGTTCAACTAGAGCTGATGAGTTGGAACGATTGTGCTTAATGTCTGTTGTGTGCTCTTGGATTCTCTGGTTAATGGAGCGACCAGTTTCTCCAATGTAGGGGATCCCACAGGAACAATGGATCAAGTAGACTCCTTTCACGTCTTTATGGTCTACAAAGTCCTTAACAGATTTAAGAGAATTTATAATGGTATTAAGGGGTTTGAACGAAGCAAAAAAAATGTTCTTTTTAAGAATATGGGAAATCCTGTTAGTTTGAATCTTAATTGGACAAGATTGGAAAATGACAAAACAAAAATTAATCATAATTCAATTAATAGGAAAATGGAACCATAAGTTTGAAGCATTTCACATGTTTTGAAAATAAACATGTAGTTGATAAATTAAAATAAATTTATATTAAGTACTTGTTTTCTCCTATCTTCAAAACATGTGAAATGCTTAAGAATTAATGTGTACATTTTCCTCTTAATTGACTTAGGAATAGTACAATTTTCAGGATGGCCCAATGATGACCCACACTAATATATTGACATGTAAAAAGTATATGTTGGGATCTATACAAATATATATACCCACGTAATGTGTTAGTATATATATTTAGTGTATACCTATATAATATGTTTGCATATATATTAGTATATCTTTTGGTATATGCAATAACACATAAACCCTCCTCCCCCACACACACATATATATATTATGTTGGTATATATTTTATTTTCCAATTTGTCCACACGAGGAAAATCCCCTAGTACTTCCCCTCATTTTGACTATGGTGCCCATGGTGAATCATAGAATCTTTAAGACAGAAGGTCGATCATTAATAAGGCTTGAAACCATTAACATAATGTTACTACTTGCTAAGAGCTTAGCAAGTCACTTATGGGAAATTGAAATCGAGTGATGGGAATAATAATGCTCCTCCCAACCACTCGAATAAGGGTGGTATATATACAAGCATATATACCATCATAATATGTTGGGGGTGATAGCATGGAGTTGGGTTACACTTTTTGGCAAGAGAGGACGCATTTAGGTGGAAAAAAAGGGCTCGATTGAGCAATTTAAGTGCTCGATCGAGCCATTATTAAGCGCTCAATTGAGCTCCTCGAGAGCTAAAAAACAACTCGATCAAGGGTTAAAAACAAACCCTCCATAGAGCTCTAGCGCTCGATCAAGCATTATTGCTCGATTGAGCCTTTATTATTATTATTATTATTAAAATGCTTTCCTACGGTTTTCACATACCGCATGACAAATAATAGCTCGAACGAGCATATTTGAGCGGCACGACCTAGAGTATTGGAGCTCGATCGAGAAATTGCAGTATGGGGTGATCCAACCAACCTCGCCAACGACCACGCCAATGTCCTAAAGGCTCAAATGAAGGTAGGTATTCTATACATTTAGTCATTTTTATTTAATTTTTTTTGCAAAATTAAATGAATTAATTTGAGAAAAAATACTTACCATACAAAAACCATGAAACCACAAAAATCATCAAAGAAACCCTTAAAAACAACTTAGAAAATGATCCAGGTGGATATTGCTAGCCACCCACCTATTCCACTTGGACCCTCACCATTGTACAATTATTTCTTTCAGTTTCTGTAATTGTAGCACAATTTACTATTTTTGGCAGTTTTTCGAGTCCTGAACATCTAGAGCCATTTTGAGGCCCTAAGCGATGTTTTGTTGGAAAACTGGAAAACATGAGTCTTTGAATGATGTTTGCAGTGGAAATTCGTAGTTCTCGAATATATATTTCTAACAAGGTATCGTGCATGTCAAACATAGATCGTATACCAAAGTTATGACCCTGGGAAATTGATGTACCAATTTCCCAACTGGGCCCATAATTTTGGCGCTTCATATCCTAGGGTTAGGTTTTTGGATGTTTATGGTTTTCCATTGTTTTTCAATAATAAATAGGCCTTCGAGCCTCATTGTAACACAGTTCAGAGGCATGTAGCCACCACATCTATTCTCAAAGATAAACTACCATCGCTTAAGCTAGTCTATTTCCATTCTTTAGGTAAGCATCTTTCAGTTCTTTGATTTTAATGAAATGAAGATTTATTTATATTTGTCTCTTTGTTTATGTTTATATATGTGTTATGTTTCATTCCTGTATAACTATGGATCAATGGTATCAGAGCGGTCTACTCTTTCTCTTTTTTTCTTTGCATGTCCCTAACAAGGTCAGGGTATAAGGAGTTAGGGTTGGAACTGGTTGAACCTTTGCAAGACCAGCCTCGCAAACCCCAATGGCCTCCCATGGCAGAAGAAAAGAAAGATGAGGGAGTAGGAGATCCTTTCAAAATACTACTCGAAGAAGCCCTCGAGCGTAAAAGGAAAGCGATGATGGACAACTTTGCCCAAATCCTTTAGCGGATGCCCAAATGCGATGCATATTCATCTAACAACCACTCTAGAGGCACCACTCCCTTCAAGGTACAAGTTAACTTTGACATTCCCATATTTGAAGGCCAGATAGATGCATTCGTCGTAAATAGATGGTTAAATCTATTGGAAGGATATTTTTCACTTCATGTTTTTTCCAATAGGGAAAATATTACTTTTGCACTCCTTAAAGCTCCCCCCCACGTCAAGGACTGGTGGGAAACCTACTATGAGTAGAGGGATGAGAGGGAACCCTCACTATTTTCAGTCGCACCAACTTGGAACTCTTTCCGAGATGCCATCAAAGAGCAGTATTACCCTGCCGGAGCTATGAAGATAAATACATAAAGTGGACCACGCTACGACAGGGAAGGGACCAAGACGTGTCAGAGTTCACAAATATTTTTCACACCCTTAGCACAAAGTTGGGTATTAAGGATTCTAAGTAGCATCTGGTACTCAAGTACTGTGGTTGTCTACACAAGTACATCCAAGAAGAGATGGAGTTCCCAGACATCTCCTCGCTTAGCGCCACCTACTGATACACTGTCAAGATCGAGCAGAAGTTTAAACAAAAGAAGCGAGACTTTGGATTTGAGAATTTGAAGCAAGGGAAAGGTGCCCCCAAACCTAAGAACAAAGGACAAAGCCAAGGCAGGGTGACCCAGGACAACCCATCGAAGCCGCAAGCAAAGAAAAACACCATGAAAATAAAGAAGGACATAGGAAAGTGGTGGGAGTTCCATAAGAGTCCCACTCACAACATAAGTGAGTGTCGAACCAAACATTCACTGGTGGCTAAGCTAAAGGCTTCAAAATCAGATGCTTGTTCCGAATCTAAGTTAGAATCCGACAAGAGGAATGAAAAAGGGAAACAGATTATTGATGCGGAGCCTAGCGCCATTGTTTTCACCACCAAGAACCAAAAGAATGAGCCCAAAGATCCAGAGGAGGGGGAGAATCTCTTCTACTCACAGATGTGGGTGAAGCGTTCACCGTTGCAATTCATTGTCGATAGCGGGAGCCAAAATAACCTCATTTCAACAAATACCATGAAGAGGTTGGGCCTACCGACCACACCACACCCACAACCATACACCATCCGATGACTTCACCAAGGATGAGATCTCCGTGTCAGCCAACAATGTCGTCTTCCCTACAACATCAAGAACATAGTTACCGATCAAACAAGAAAAATGACCTAATACCCGTTTTTTTGAGGTAGCAAAAATTACTCGATTTTGAAAAGTGGTGATTCAGAATAAACATTTTTTTTTGGAGCATATTTTTGGCACTTTAAATTTTCTTATGTATCAAGTATGAACATTTTTTTTTAAATGTTAGTGATTTTAATGCTGATTTTGAAAAGTGTTCATGCAACATGAAGACAATTTTTTTTAGAAGGCTTATTTTCGACACTTTAAATTTTTTATCTATCTAGTATGAACATTTTTTTTTTGTTATTGATTTTCATGCTGATTTTGAAAAGTGCTGATGCAGCATCAACACAATTTTTTTTAGAGGGCTTATTTATGACACTTTAATTTTTTTTATGTATCTAGTATGAACATTTTTTTTTGTTAGTGATTTACATCTTGATTTTGGAAAGTGTTAATGCAATATTAACCCTTTTTGTTTAGAGAGCTTATTTTTTACACTTGAAATTTTCTAATGTGTTAAGTGTAGAATTTATTTATTTATTTTTATAATGTTGGTGATTTTCATGTTGATAATAAAACATAAATAAATAAAATAAAAAATAACATGACAAAAAAATCAAATCAAAAAAAAAAAAAAAGAAGAAGAAGAAGAAAAAAAAGTAAAAGAAAAATTAACTTGTAAAAAAAACCTAAAAAAAAAACAAAAACACAAAAATAATACAAGTAATAAAACATAAATTAAAAATTAAAAAACATGAAAAAAATCAAATATAAAAAATTTATAAGAAGACAAAAAAAACTATAAAATGTAAAAAAAAAAAAATTAGTCGTAAAATTTTAAAAATAAAAATAAAAAAAATTAAAAATTAAAAATTAAAAATAAAAAATAAAAGGGAAAATATTGAAAAAATACAACACAATTTAAGGAGAAAATTAAAAAAAAAAAAAAATTCTTGTTTGAAGTTAAGAAAACAAAACAAAATAAAAATAATTGCAAAAAAAATTAATGAAAAAAAATAATAAAATTAAAATTAAAAAGAAAAAAATTAAACATTAAAATAAAATTTATTTAAAAAAAAAAAAATAAATATTAAACAGAAAAATTAGAATATAAATCATTTAAAAAATAAATAAATAGATAAAAATGAAAAAAAAAATATGTGATTCCCAATCCTAATGGATCTAGAAGATAGCACACGATATTTCAAAATCAAAACATGTGCAAAAAATAAAGTGACTAGAATCGAACAATAAACACCCTTTGTATCATGGTGGCATGTATATCGTTGTATACATAGTAATTTCACGTCCAACCTTATAAAACCCACCATACGTAACTTCAAATATCTCCATAAAAATAGATTGCGAACTTGCTACAGATACTATGCATAGGCACGTAATTTCAAATATCTCCATAAAAATAGATTGCGAACTTGCTACAGATACTATGCATAGGCACAAGAATCTGTATAACTTGGCAAAGGAAATGATACAATGTAATGTCAGCATGAACACAAGACAAAATTAAAAAAATGGAACATGAAATTTGTCCATATATCATTGTCATGACGATGGAATCCATATGACGTTGCAAAGAAAATGCTACGGATTAATGTCAGTTTGAACCCATAATATAATTAACATAAAACACATAAACTTCACGTGCAAACAATTAAGCAGTTTTTTTGAAAACACATAAACTTCATACATTCTTGAGTGTTTAAATTACAGATTTTCTTGAGTGGTTAAATTATAGATTCACTGGCAGAGGAAGGCAATGGCCATATCGATTTGCAAAATCTTTCTCGGATTTGTTAGATATCTATGAAATATGGCTTTTCTTCGACTTATTATGGATACTTTTTCTTTATTTCTTAGTTTATTACTAAAAAAATAAATGGAGGGGAACTTGTACCAAATGAAATTGTTGATTCCGATTTCACTAATAAATTTCTTTTTTTTAAACCATTTTTGACTATTTAGTAATATTAATTTGATTTAACATGTTGCTATTTGAGAAAAATAGAAAAAAAAAGTAATTAATAATTTTTTTGGTCCAAGAGAGAGAGTTTTAGATGCAGTTCAATTTGAACCAAATAAAAGATGACATTTATGGCAAATTTACCCAATGCCAAAAACCACAAAATTGTTGTTCCTTTGATAGTATCCCAAAGAAATACTGATGAGAACCAACTTTTATCGAGCACTCGATGATGACAACTGAATAGTCCCATCTCCCTTAACTTCTTCAATTTCATTTGGTTGTCATGGATATGGAGTATTACTTAACTCTGCTACATTATTTATGCTATTTGGTTAGACCAATGTTATTTTGCGATAGTTCTCATAAAAAGTAAAAAATAGTAAGAAAAGTACGTGAATTTCAAGCCCTGCTTGCAACGAACCCTTGATCAAAACAGTTTGTCGTTGAGTTAGTGTGTCATTAGGCAGAATGTGTTTATTTAGCAACACCGCTTCTATATACTGGGCGTGGCCTTAGTCTTACAGACCACATACGAGCTCTTTAGCCAAACCTCATCTTGGTTAACCATCCATCAACCTGTCTTAAGTGGGATCAACATTTTACTTCTTGAACCGTAAACGTCAGATACAATGTTCTAAGGGTGACACAATGATCAATGGTAAAGTTCTTAGAGAGATCATCATGAAATCCACCATGAGGTTGCTCCAAAATGTGTCTAAGACATCAACGCCTTTGCATAAGGCATTTGGCTCCTCCTTTGGGGTGGGAGGATTTCCAAAACCATGGGAATAGAATTCCAGTACACCTACTATGCAAGGAGAATCCATAAACACGACACATGGTTAGGAAAATATCATGATAAGTAGTATTGCAAACTGTTTATTATGGAAAAGTGGAATGTGTAGAGTTGATAAGTAATATTTTGAAGCACAAAACATTAGTAATACTAAAATTTGAATAGAAATATTAAATAAAACAAATTAAAGAAATTTTAGTAGATATATGAAAATATTAAATGAATAAAATTTATCAAATTAAAATATGTATTAAATTTTGTTGACTAGCTAAAATATATTTGTGAGGTCTAATAGTTGTCCATGGTTGAAATTTAAGAAATAGGCCACAAGTTACTCATTTGGTAGACGAGTGAAAGGAAAGAGAAGTTGCCTAGTTGTTGCATAGGTGAATATAGGGCATGTATTTCATACTTAACATCGTGTTCATTTTTAGCACTCCCCCTTAAGCTTGAATTCACTAAAATAATGGTAATTTCATGAGGTATGGTTGCAAAGAAACTTTAGGGTTGCAAGACTGAAGTGTTATCTATGGTATCATTCAAGTATTTGTTGAAATCAATCATTCTCAAATCTTCTCTTAGTTACTCAAAATTCTCCTTTGATAATGATTCTGTGAATATGTCTGCAAGTTTCTCCTCTAACTTTCAAAGTTCCAACTTTATTTCTCATGCCTTAAATAATTCCCTTTTGAAATGGTATCTTAAGGCAATGTATTTATTGCATCTATAAAATATTGATTGTTTTAGAGAGATATAGAGGATTGGTTATGAAAAATATTGTTGTTCCCTCTTGTTTCTCTTAATTCAAATCTAATTGTATCCTTATTAACCATATATCTTGAACATCTCTTTCATTTGTTCCCACATACTCTACTCCTTCTTTGGAAAGTGACAAAATGGGTTGTTTCTTTGAATCTTATGAGTTAGCTCTTGACCTAATTCAGAACACATATCCAAATATGCACTTTTTATCATCTATATTTCTCCCAAATCACTTTCTATGTAGCCAACTAACTGAGTAGTCCTCTCTCTCGAGGCTTCCTAAATTTTGTTATTGTTTTTATTTTCATTTTCATTTTTTTATTTTTTTTAATTTATTTTTTTAACTTAAAAAAATGTTTTTTATTTGTTTTTGTTTTTTTGTTTTTGCTTAAATTATGTTAAAGTTTTGAAACATTTTCCAATTTTTTATTTTATTTTTATTTTTTGTTTAAATTTTACTAGTAAATTTTGTTTTTTTGTTGTTTTTTTACATTTTATAGGATTTTTTTTTTTCTTATGTTTTTTAATTTTTATTCTATGTTTTATCACTTGTTATTATTATTTTTTAAATTTTGTGGCTTTTTTTTTTCATATTTGAAATTTTGTTTTCTTGAATTTTTATTTTTTTTGAATATTTGAATTATTTGATATTTATAAGAAATATTTCAACGTAAATCACATGTAGAAAATATCTCCCGACGCGTTTCGAACCAACTAGTGTGGTTCATGGTCAGGACAAGTTGAAGAAACAGATCCAGCTTAGCATGTTAAATAGTCTGAGCAGAGACTCCAACGGCTAACTTGACCAACGGCTAATTTTGACTTTAGGACCAGGGTCATAAAAATTATTATGGAAATTAGTTATATTAGGTACCCAATAAATATTTAAAATAATTTAAAATGGTGTTAATGGTTACTTAAAAAGGTATTAATAATTAAAAATTATAAGTTATATAGTATATACATGGGAATTAGTTATGTAAAGGACCTATCTTATAATAAATAAATATATATATATATATATATATATATATATATATATATATATATATATATATATATATAAAGTAATATTCATAGGTTGTCAAGATAAAAGATAGTTAGAATGGATAAAAATATAGGAACGAGAAAATTAAGTCAACTCAAATATCTTAAAAAAATAAAAAAATAAATAAAAATAAAAATAAAAAATAAAAATAAAAATAAATAAATAAATAAATAATGAATAAATAAATAAACAACGAGAAAATACTATCAAGTTAACTTAAAAAAAAGAAAAAGGAAAGACGAGCGACACATTCTAAAAAAAAGAAGGATAAGAACAGGATCAAGAGAAAACTACAGAGCTAAAAAGAGAAACCCTAGGAGGAAGGAAAAGACAAGGCTCCAAGGAAAAAGATCCGCGAAATTAAGGGAAACATCGAAAGCTAGAAAAAGCAAGACTAGGAAGAAAGGGTAGGGATCCAACAGCTACTGATCTTCCAGCCGTCATCTCTATTGAGATTGTTCGGTCTTCTTTCAATTTCAATAGCTTCCCTGAATTTACGGTGATGGAACTGCGCAACCTTGGCAAGAACCTTGGCCTCCTCAATACAAACCTGATGCTTGGTCTTTTCCGCATGCTCTGCTAACGCTGAAGACTTGGTTCTCCCATGTCTTAGGTCAGCTGCATGTTCACTGATCCTTTGATGGATGGAGCGCCCTGTTTCCCCGATATAGGGGGTCCCACAAGAACAAGGGATCAAGTAGACACCCTTCATGTCTTTAGGGTCAATGGGATCTTTCACCGATCGGAGGGATTTGCGAATAGTGTTGAGGGGCCTAAAGGTTGAGGGAATATCATACTTCTTAAGAATCCGAGCAATCTTGTCCATGGTTCCCTGGACATAGGGAAGATGGACACCTAGCCGGCGCTCTTTAGGTTCTTTTTTAATTAACGAGTTTTTAGAGGCTTTAAGGAAAGCCTTCTGACCTAGGCACCTACTATAGCCATTCTCCACAAAGACATTAAGGAGATGGGATTTCTCCCTATCGAAGCTCTCCCTATCAGAAATCCTCAGGGCACGAGTAGCGAGGGTGTTAAGAACACCCAACTTTTGAGCAGGGAAATGATGGGAATCGACATGAAGATACTGCTCAGTAAGCGTTTTCTTTCGGAACACTGAGTGGGAGAGTGAACCATCCATATTCTTATATATAAGAATATCCAAGAAAGGGAGGCAACCAATGACCTCTTTTTCCGTAGTGAACTTAATGGCAGAGGACTGACAGTTCACTATGGAAAAAGAGGTCAATGGTTGCCTCCCTTTCTTGGATATTCTTATATCTAAGAATATGGATGGTTCACTCTCCCACTCAGTGTTCCGAAAGAAAACGCTTACTGAGTAGTATCTTCATGTCGATTCCCATCATTTCCCTGCTCAAAAGTTGGGTGTTCTTAACACCCTCGCTACTCGTGCCCTGAGGATTTCTGATAGGGAAAGCTTCAATAGGGAGAAATCCCATCTCCTTAATGTCTTTGTGGAGAATGGCTATAGTAGGCGCCTAGGTTAGAAGGCTTTCCTTAAAGCCTCTAAAAACTCGTTAATTAAAAAAGAACCTAAAGAGCGCCGGCTAGGTGTCCATCTTCCCTATGTCCAGGGAACCACGGACAAGATTGCTCAGATTCTTAAGAAGTATGATATTCCCTCAACCTTTAGGCCCCTCAACACTATTCGCAAATCCCTCCAATCGGTGAAAGATCCCATTGACCCTAAAGACATGAAGGGTGTCTACTTGATCCCTTGTTCTTGTGGGACCCCCTATATCGGGGAAACAGGGCGCTCCATCCATCAAAGGATCAACGAACATGCATTTGACCTAAGACATGGGAGAACCAAGTCTTCAACGTTAGCAGAGCATGCAGAAAAGAGCAAGCATCAAGTTTGTATTGAATAGGCCAAGGTTCTTGCCAAGGTTGCGCAGTTCCATCATCGTAAATTCAGGGAAGCTATTGAAATTGAAAGAAGACCGAACAATCTCAATAGAGATGACGATTGGAAGATCAGTAGCTGCTAGATCCCTGCCCTTTCTTCCTAGTCTTGCTTTTTCTAGCTTTCGATGTTTCCCTTAATTTCACGGATCTTTTTCCTTGGAGCCTTGTCTTTTCCTTCCTCCTAGGGTTTCTCTTTTTAGCTCTGTAGTTTTCTCTTGATCCTGTTCTTATCCTTCTTCTTTTTAGAATGTGTCGCTCCTTTTTTTTTTTCTTTTTTTTCTTTTTTTGAGTTAACTTGATAGTATTTTCTCGTTATTTATTTATTTATTTTATTTTTATTTTATTTTTCCTTATTTATTTATTTTTGTTTTTATTTCTTATTTATTTATTTATTTATTATTTATTATTTATTTATTTATTATTTATTTTTTATTCATTTATTTTTTTTTATTTTTATTTTTTAATTTTTTTTTAAGATATTTGAGTTGACTTAATTTTCTCATTCCTATATTTTTATCCATTCTAAGTAACTTTTATCTTGACAACCTATGAATATACTTTATATATATATATATATATATATATATATATATATATATATATATATATATATATATATATATATATATATATATATATATATATATATATATATACATATAATTTATACATATATTATAAGATAGGTCCTTTACATAACTAATTCCCATGTATATACTATATAACTTATAATTTGTAATTATTAATACCTTTTTAAGCAACCATTAACACCATTTTAAATTATTTTAAATATTTATTGGGTACCTAATATAACTAATTTCCATAATAATTTTTATGACCCTGGTCCTAAAGTCAAAATTAGCTGTTGGAGTCTCCGCTCAGACTATGTAACATGCTAAGCTGGATCTGTTTCTTCAACTTGTCCTGACGACGAACCATACTAGTTGGTTCGAAACGCGTCGGCAGATATTTTCTGCATGTGATTTACGCCGAAATATTTCTTATAAATGTTATGGATCACAGAAGCCTCAATTCAATCATTATTTGATATTTTTATTTTTTTTAGTTTTCTATTTTTACAAGTTAATTTTGTTTTTGTTTTTGTTTAACTTTTTTATTGTTTTTTTTTTCTTTTATTTTTTAAGGTTTTTTAGTCATATTTTCTTTCCATAATGTCATGTTTGAAATATTTTGAAAACTTAATTTTTTTTTGTAGTCATAATCTTTGGTTTTAATTCCATGGTTGAAAATTTGTCAATATTTTAATGTTTTTCTAAGTCATGAATATTTTATCTTTAATGCTATGGTTGAAAACAATTATAAGTATTTTTTTCTCAAGTTCATTCTTGAAAATTGTTGGTAATTTAAAGGTTTTCAGAGTCATGATATTTTATTTTTAATGTCATTATTAAAAATGGTTGAAAATTAACCCTGAAAAAAAGACGTTATTCCATCATCAACATTTTTTTCAGAGTGTTTTTTGCACACAAAAATTTCGTTAAAATTTGGTTTTTACTGCCATTTTTAAAAAATTTTGAAAATGTACCAAAAAAAATGTTATTCCAACATCAACACTTTTTGTTTTCAGCCTGTTTTTTCATGTTTTGGGGGGTTTTTGGGCTAGAGTACCCATTTTGAGGTAATAGTTCTCGTTTGATCGGTAACTATGTTCAAGCCCTTCACGAACGAGGTATTGTGTGATGTTGTTCCTCTTGAAGTTTGTGATGTATTATTAGGCCAACCATACTCGTGGAAGCATCATGTTGTGTATGAGTCGAGGCCTCGCACTATTATTATTTATTTGGGAAATAAGTTATACATGATACCAAAGGTAGCCCCGCCTACCGTCATCTCTTTGATCTCTGCTAAGAAATGCAGTAAGATCATCTCCCAGACTGGGAAATTTATTTTCTTTCTAATTCGCTCCCAAAGTAAGGAGAAGATTGTGGCCACATCCATGGACCCCAGGAAGGGTTCCTCCACGCAGCAAAAGCAGGTGGGTAAGGTCGTGGAAGAATACAAGGACATCTTCTCCACACCCACAGGGGTACCCTTGAACTGTTAGGTCAAACATTCAATCAATCTGACTCCCAGAGCAGCTCTACCCAACGGGCTGATATATCACCTCTCCATTCTAAAAAATGAAGAGATCAAGCAGAAAATCTAGGATTTGCTGCAAAAAGGGCACATCTGACCAAGTTCCTCGCCTTATGGGAGCCCGATTATACTTGTACAAAAGAAGGATGGGACTTGGAGGCTCTCCATTGATTATCAGGCACTAAACAAAATCACTGTCAGGAATGGGTATCTAATCCCATGGATTGATGACCTTCTGGACCAACTCAAGGGAGCCAAGTATTTAAGCAAGATCAATTTGAAGTCTAGCTATCACCAAGTTCCAATAGAGCCCACAGATGTATGGAAGACTGCCTTCAAATCCAAGGAAGGCCTTTTTAAATGGTTGGTTATGCCCTTCGAGTTGACAAATGCCCCTGCTACTTTTATGAGGCTAATGGATGACATCTTGTGGCCCTTCACAAACTCATTCGTGGTTGTTTATCTGGATGACATCCTCATCTTCAGTAAGAGTTGGGAAGAACACTTGCAACACATTCGACAGGTCCTTCAAACCTTGCGACAACATAAACTGTGTTGCAACTTGGAGAAATGCACCTTTGGCATGAGCCAGGTCCAATATCTGGGTTACATCATAGATAAGTGAGGTGTGCATGTGGATCCAACTAAGATCCAAGTCATTCATGATTGGCCAACCCTCACCAGTCTATATTCATTTTGTACTAATGAATGATTCCATTCAAATTGCCTTGAACTCCCTAAATATAATGTAAAAGAGAAAACCTCATGATCACGAACATGAGGCAATGAACTTCGAGTTATGACCATGATAGCAACCCATCCCTATCCTCGTGTCCACCATCAGAGGCATTGAACTTGGAATTAAGACTACTCATGTTTTATTTGTTGTAATTAATCTCCAAGGAATCAAAACTTGATCAATATATCAAGGACTCCATCAAGGAATAGATATATCCCAGTGTGAAATAAAACTTATCTCTGTTTTATGAAATAACTCGAGTGAGTGGAATGAATGGTGGGAAACACTTACTAGGGAAAGGAAGATTTTTGGTCCGTCCTTATTTCTATTATTATTTTTGCTTGTTAGAATGGAGGAAAGTGTTTAAAAAAATTCTAAAAATTATTTAAAAAAAAATTGATTATGTTTTAGTTTTTTTTTAATATATATTTAGTTTTAGTATTTTTTTTATTTTCTAAAAAATATATTTATTTTTTGGTATTTTTTAACAAAAATTATATTTTGTTTTTATCAAAAATGGATTTTAAACATTCCATTCATGATAAATTTGTGATTTTATGATAGAAGTTTAATTAATATATAAAAAGTAACTTAATGCCATGTGTTGTGTCTCTCAGACGGGTATTATACATCTCTTCCTTTCTAAGTTATAAAATATGCTTAGGTTTTCTTAATGCAATAAAATTAATTCTTCTCTTCATTATATCTTTAAATGTTCAACTTGCACCTAATAAAACAATAAATTTAAAATAGGTTTTCCTTTTTCCTTTGTAGATCTTTGTCTCCATTAATCTTGATACTAATAGATTAATTGTCTTATGGTGGCTTTGAGTGGTCACTCCCATTAGTTGCATGCTTTTTAGTTTTTTGTTAGTGACATTTCTTAGGCTTGATAACATGTTATGTAATTTATGAAAATGTGTTATTGTCCATTTTATTGTTAAATATTAATATTAAATATGTTGGTTTCGAAAATGGTTTAGCAAAAAGTTCCCAAAAGGTTTATAGATTGTATTTTATAATGTAATGATTCATTGCTTGATGAAATCGTTTTGGATTTATTTTTTTAATGATTCATCGTTTGATGAAATTTTTATGGATATAGTTTTTAGTATATTAACTTATATGTGATAAAGTCAAAAGTCACCTCTTTTTGAGATTTTCATTAGTCAATTGCCCTTATGGCCATCAAGTTTACCATTCGGTCCCAGGTTAAGGAAATATAAGAGTCATGAAGTGGCATTATCCAAGCACTTAAATCTTGAAACATGTTTTTTTAGGTCACATTATACTTCCTTTGTGTGTAAATTCTCCATGAAAATAGTCTCATGGAACATGAGGGGCCTCAATAATAAAGGAAAACAAAGACTCCTAAAATAAAAATAGTATGAAAAACACCAATAAATAATGTTGATATAAGAAACAAACATATTGAGTGAGGTTCTACCTCATATAATTAACAAATGGGGGAAGAATTGCCAAGTAGTAGTGATTGATGCTTAAAGATACTTGGGTGGAATGACTATTATTTGGAATGATGAGGACATCAAGGTTACCAATATGTTTACCTCATTTTGCATTATGGCAATACAATTTTAGTTAATTGACATCAAGGACTACTACCATGTATCCAATGTCTATGACTCCCATATCGCAAATGGAAAACCTCTATTTCTCAATTCTATTTCCATCACAAGTAATTTATACTCCCCATCTCCATGGATTTTTGGGTGTGACTTCAATATTATCAAGTGTCTCGAGGAAAAGAAAGGATGAATCACAATGTTTACCAAGAGATTTTGTAAGCTATACCATCAAAGCCCTAAAGTGGTCTCCCTTAAAGTTCTCAAGAAATGAGTCTTCAACCCACACATGTGGCTCAATGAGATGTAATACATGTGTGTTTGGTGACTAACTTAATACACTATTCTAATAACTCCATAAACTTAAGTATTTCACTCTGTCACATAAATTGACTGTAGTGTGACATAAGTAAGCCAAGAGTAGACATGAAACCCTCAAGCAACAAACATTCCCCAGATCCTCAATTAGGTGCTTAAATGATCAAGTGAAAATGCAAGGGGGAAAGAGCACTTCTTGATTTAACCATCACAAATATGTGATCAAGTGTGACTAGGAGTGTATATATTCATATGTTTTCCAAAGAGGGAGTGAATACATGAGTTACCATTCATTGGGCCTTATTTTTCTTTTTCATATATATATAATGTTTTCATAAGTTTGGCACAACTCATAGATATAACATTTAAATGAATTTTCACTTCAACCTTAGAGTTTACACTTAGATAAATCATTATAGTGTATCTTTAATGATTTTGGTTTTCACTTTTTGATTTTCTTTCATCACAAATGAAAAAAGGGGAAATATTTTGCCACAAATATATGAATGCTTAATCATAAGGGCTTCATGCTATGAAAACAAATTAATGATGGTATTCTCTATGAAAACGATGGGTATTCTTGAGAAAATCTTATGCTTGTGGATGTCTTCTCCCTGGTTGAGAGGGAGTGAGGATCGAAACCATATTATCCATGTGTCATGTACTATGGATAGGACTAATAATCGCAAGCCTAGTAAAAACACCAGTAGGGAGAATGGTGGATTGGATAAACATCTGGGACTAATATTCTTTGAGAATTTGTACTTTGACTAGGACTAACCATCACAAGTCATGTACATTAATCCAATATAAGAATAGTCATGAGGATCGACATTTACTGGTCTCAAATATTATGGTAGTGGATTAGGAAATGACCATGTGAGGACACACCTAGTGAACATCCTGGTGGGGTAAGTGCCTGGAGAGGTAGTGGTGTCTAAATTTATGCCTCCCAACATTGTGCTCTGATCTAATAGAGAGATAGAACTTGTTAGTCAAAGCCTTGTTATTTTGACAATGTTGGCTATGATCATGTAAATCAAAGTTGATTCCTATCAATCCAGATCCCTTCTTATATGAATATTTCAACTTGAGAGACGTTTTTGTCTCATTATGTATACCTCCCTAGTTTAGAGAGAGTGACATCATCTTCATTATCTTCATCATTGCCACCATCATCGTCATCATTATTGTATCATTTCATTATCATCATAATCACCATTCATGTTGTCATCATCATCATGATTATGGACATTGTTGTCAATTTTTCATAATTATAGGTGTCGTAAGAAATATCATCAACCCAAAAAATGTTACAAGTGCTGAAAAAGGGTTGTTAGGACACATGATATATGTAAGAGAAATAGCAACTTTATTTTTGAAAGATGATCATCATCACTATCATTATCATTGTCATTATAATTTTCATCATCCCTTTTGTCATAATTAATGTAATTTATATCATCATTTTTTTCATCTTCGTCATAAAGATCATAATCATCATTCATATCATTATTGTTGTTGACGATGACCAAGATGAAAATAATGATAATGATGATTAGATGACGATGACTTGGAAGACAATGCCAAAGATAACGATTATGATTATTGCCATGAAAACATTTAAAATTTGGGAAGATTGGCCAAGTTCCTTAGCATCATCATCATCATTTTCATTATAACTACAAATGTCTTTATCATCATTGTCATTATCATAACAATCACGATTCATGTCATCTTCATTATCATCATCGTTATAATTATTGACATTGTCATTAGTGGTTCATAATGGTCAATGCCATAAGAAATATCATCAATGCAAAAAATATGATGAGTGTTGGAAAAGGGATGCAAAAGTGAACAAAAAAATGGGGGCAACAATAGACATAAAATTGGATGAAGAGTGGACACAACATAAGTAGATGCAAAACAAGACGGAAAAATTCACACAAAAGTGGATGAAAAAGTAGATGCAATAGTTTATGAAAACTTGAACACAAAATAGGATGCAAATATGGATGAAAAAGTGAAAGAAAACATGTGTAAAATAGTAGGCATAAAACTTAGCATGAATTGTGGTGAAACAAATGTGGATACAACAATGAATGCAAAAAAGAACTTAAAATTTGATGCAAAAAGGAGGCAAAATTGGATGCAAAAAGGGATGTAAAAATGGATCAAAAACACGGGTGAAATAATGGACACAAAATTAAATGCAAAATTAAACACATCAGAAGTAGATGTAAAAGCAGATGAAAAATAGGATTCAAAAAACATAAACAATATTTGATGCAAACTTGGACACAAAAGAGGATGCAAATGTGGACACAAAAGAGGATGAAAATGTGGGTTGCAATGATAGGCACAATATATGGCACAAATTGTGGCACAAAAAAAGTGGATGAGAAAGTGGATGTAATAATAGACACAAAAAAATATGCAAACTTAGATGCAATAAGAGAAGTAAAAGTGGATGCAAACATGGGTGCAACAGTAGAAACAAGATTTGATGAAAAATATGGATGCAATGGAAGTAGATGCAAAAGAAGATGCAAAATGAGACACAAACGCAACACAAAAGTGGATGCAAAAATAGAGTCAATATTTGATGTAAAAGAGGATGCGAAATTGGAAGCAAAATTAGAAGCAAATGTGGGTACAATAGTAAGTAAAAAATATGGCTCAAATTGTGTCACAACAAAAGTGTATGTAATGATAATTGCAAGAAAAGAAGCAAATGAAAATGAAAAATAAGATGTAAAAAGGGATGAAAAAGTGGACGTAAACGTGGGTGCAATAACGGATGCAAAATAGGACGCAAAAGTTGATGCAATAAAATTCAATGCAAAAGTAGATACAATATGAGACACAAAACCTGATGCAAATATTGACGCAAAAGTGGATACAAAAATGGATGCAATCTTGGATGCAAATTTAGAAGAAAAATGGGTGCAAAAGGAGGTGCCAAACTAGGTGCAAATTATGGCACAAGAAAATTGGATGCAATAGTGGACACAATAACAAATGAAAAAGAAGATGTAAATATGGATGCAAAGCAAGAAGTAAACATGGATGCAACAAAAGTAAATGTAAAATTAGATGCAAAACTAGACACAAACCTCGATGCAAAACTTGGTGCAAAGGGGATGCAAAAATGCATACAAAAAGATGATTTAAAAAATGATGCAAAAGTTGATCCAAGTGTAGGTGCAAAAATTGGATGCAATAGACGACGAAAATGTTGGTGAAACAAAATTAAGTGCCAAACTTGATGCGAAACATGGTGCAAAGGATGGCACAAAACTTGGCATAAAACCTAACGTAAAACCTGGTGTAAAATCTTGTGCAAAACCTATTACAATACCTGGTGCTAAACTTGGTGTAAGACTTGGTGCAAAACTCGGTGCAAACTTCGCATCACGTTTTGCACCATATTTGATAAATTGACACAAATAGCACCAAAAATGGGCTCTAGACGTGAAAAAGGAAGCAAAAAGGGACGCTAATCACAGGGTTTTGTTGTAGTGATTCAATGGTTTTTCTCCTAGAAGGGTTCCACTTAAATTTTGTGTGCATTGTGTTGTCTATGTGTTGAAGGTTCTTTATTGTTTAATGCGTTAAAAATTAATAAATACTAATTGTAATAATAAATATTAATTAACCTCCCCTCTCAATATTTCCAACAGGTAGGTGATTTGGATGTCGGCTTGACGGAACTCTGGTAACTTCTTATATCCTTGTTTTGTAGCTCTTATCAATGAGTATTTTTAATCTATGTTTCAACTAAGTGATAAATGGTTAACATCTAACTTTGCAATAACTCTTTTTGCATGTCTTAATGACAAGATTCCAACCCTTAAGTATTTTTGGGAAATAGCATTTGGCCTCTCCCTGTTATGGCCTTTGGTCCTGTTTGGATCAAATTTCCCATGGTGAAATTAGCTACCTCATCACCTGCATAAGGAACGAAATTCCCTATTTTTGGATTATATGGTTAAAATCATATGGCTAAACTTCCCAATTACCCTTTTCCTTTATGCCAATTCTCTGTTCCTTGTGCAATTATTAGCCCTTGGGAAAGGATTTCAACTTCATAAGTCTGGTTGAGGGCTTTGGTCTTTCTAATGGTAAGTTCAACTCTCCTACTAGATATTAATGCTCCGGCATGTATATTTGGTTTGTTTGTCTCTCTCTCTCTTTCTATATTATTATGTTTACTAATCCCAGAGCACTATCTGGACAAGGTTTCCCTATGGTCCTCCTACATTGGTCCTTTGGGTAACATGGCATTGAGGGTGTTCATTTCAGGTAAAATGTTTCAGGATTTTATGCGTCGTTGATTATGATAACTCTCATATTTTAGTCTTTAACATCCATATGACATCCAACAAAATTGCTTTGGTTATGCCCCAGGTAGAGCTTGACCCCTACCTTTTCTAGACCACTAGTGTTATAGGCCATTTTGTCACATCGGTCAATAGGCCTGCAAACTGGATCAATCCACATCAATGAACAAGTCGTCAACATCCCTACACAAAGCCCTAAGCATGACCTTTCCAAATCTCTGAGTTTCTGGGTCTAACTACTAAAAATCAATGCTTTTAAACCCCATCGCACCCCGCTCTTTTAGCCACATATGTTCAGCGTTGGTTGCTCCTTTCTACACCAACACCAATCAACACTAGTTTCTCCTTGTTGGGGGTGCGTTGGTTCTAGAATCGAGAAAATTAAAAATATTTTTGAAGCTTCCTCTTCCAAAAGCTTCCAAGGGTTGGTTTAGTGATTTACTGTGGATAAGAAACTTGAGTCCTATTTGATCCTACCATGGAGATTTAATCTCTTATCCATTGAGCTCATCCAACCATCATAAGTGGATCTCGAGCTTATTATGGTAAATTCAAAACTATTATCCCTCTCCTATAAATTTATTGCCATCCATAACATTAGGGTTGGATTTTGGAGACTAATCATGCCCTCATGTTGCTACCTTGAATCTAAGAGAGTCATTATCTTCATGCATTAAAATGATATTGAGGTGTGCTTTGTGACAAGGGAAGACAAATCAACTTGGGGAGATCTCTACAAGATCAACGACTATTCTTGGTTGTAAACTCTCTCCTATTTTTCCTATATGTGTTGTGTTACATTTACATTCATGTATTTCAATGCCTTGTTGATTCATTGAATAGAGTAATTGAATTATTATGCGTAGATGTTATGGATTCTTGTTTTGTTTTGGTTGTATGTGCAGGTTCTAATTATAGCATTTGGAGTTACGATTGGAGCTTACAAGCCAAAAGAAAAGTAAAGCTTGCAATGGATTCCAAGTAAGCCTCTTTCCCATTCTCCAATTTATCCAAGGGAAACTCTGTATTTTTTTCTTTCTATTGTTCTATACCAATCCACTAGGTCTATGGAAAAAACTTTTGCCTACAATCGTAAATTTTGTATACCAACTAGCAAGTATATATTATCTTGCTATTTTTTTTCAACTTGTTCCTATTATATCAATAGCGTAATGACATCCTTTAGTTCTCTAATAAGCTTTCATATCTTTTTTCTATGTAGGTGCTACTCGAATTCTTTGGCTCCTTTTTCTTACAACCTTCTCTTCAAATCTCTAGCACAAGACCCTGACTTTGTTTGTGCTCATTTATTATCTTAGGTCAAATATGTTGTGACCCTTCCGAGGTTTAAAAGACAACCCAATTGTTCACCCTTAGTCTCAAGGACTCAATTATTCATTTTATAGGTATACAAGGGATAGTCATTTGTGGATATTGTTTTAAATATTTCACAAGTAATGTTTACAATTGTTTTGAGTGGAATTTTTTTTACTGTCACATCTAGTCATTACTGTAATGACATTATATATATATATATATATATATATATATATATATATATATATATATATATATATATATATATAATGTTTGCACATATTATTCTTTGTCTTTAACGTAATGACTTTGATGTGTTTTTCTGAGTTTCTTTTTATCTTTTCTTAACTCATAGTGAGGATAGAATAGGTTTAATGCGATTGGCAATGATTTTGGCAATAATTTTGTAGAGGCAATTACAAAGAGAGATTGGACGAAAATCATTGAAGGAAGTGGGGTCATCAGATTTGGGAATCAAGGCAATGAAGGTCTGATTCATGGGTGGATGTATGTGCCCAGTGGTCCGGCTCTCCTCAATGACTTCCAATAAGTCCCCACCCAGCAGATCATAGAAGGCAAGGTAGAACTCCACTGGCCAACCATCTGGCCCCGAACTTTTATCTTTTTTAAACCATTTGAGAGTGCTTTCCAGCTCTTGTATAGTGACTGGTTGATTGAGGTCTTCAATGTCCTCCTGTCTAACAAACTGAGGAAAATGTCCTGCAAGATTGATGATGTCAGGTAGATTGATAACATTCGGCGCAGTGAATAGGTGCTTAAAATGTGTTACCCCCAAATTAGCAAGTTGCTGATGTGTGGTAGCCCAACCATCTGGTTCACTTGGCAGCTTCCAAATGGTATTTGATGCCTTTCTGCCATTTGCGAGATTATGAAAATATTTAGTATTGTTGTCTCCAGCTTTGAGCCAGATGGCTCTGCTTTTGAGTCTCCAGATCTCCTCCTTTTCTTGTAGAATCTTAGTTTTTTGCCCAAGTAACTGGTTCAGTAATGATTTTGAGTCATCGGATAGATAGCCAACACCCCTTTCATCAGTCAGTAGAGCTATCTGTTCTTCAGTGTCCTTCAACCTCTGTTCATCTCTGTTCCGCTTTGATCTCGCCCAAGTCTCAGTCATCCCTTTGAGCTTCTTTAGTCTATCACAGAAATCCATCACTTTCCACTGTTCCCTCAGGGGGGGTTGAGATGCCCAGAACTCCGAGACCATCTTGATAAAATCCGGCTCTTGGAGGAATCTAGCAAAGAATTTGAATGGGGAGCGCGGCTTCAATTTTTTATCGCTGACCTGTAGTAGAATCGGATGGTGATCTGATAGACCCCCAGTGCTGACCCATTGTCTGTACAAGGGGAATAATTGTATCAACTCCTCATGCATCATATATCTGTCTAAGCGCCGCCCCAGAGCAGCCTCACCTGTTCGCTGATTGTGCCAAGTAGGGAGTTTCTTGTTCATGGGGATATCCACAAGATGATGTGCATCAAATAACATACTCATTTGATCCGCAATAGGGTCGCTCTGTGCATGATGTCCCCAGGATTCTCCAACCCCTAAGGAGAAGTTGAAATCGCCCCCCAACACTGTATTCTGAGTGATATGGTTGCCATTTAGAAAGTTTTGCCAGAATGAAAGCCTATTCTGGTTGGGCCCATAGATGTTGATAATCCTGATAGGGATGCCCAAATCGCCCATGAAAATATCCATGCCAAGAAAGCCACTGCCCCCCCATACAGAGAGTGGTCTGCTTTTTCTGGGATTTATACCAATGAGCAAGCCTCCAGATCGTCCACACGCATCCAAACCATATAAGATCCAACCAGGGAGCAGAGCTTGAAGGCTCCATACCGCCACCTCAGATGTGCAAAGGGTTTCCTGTAGGAATATTATATCGCAACTTGATTCATGCAAAAGTCTTTTCAGAGCCAGTCGTTTTTAGGGTTGGCTAGTCCCATGCAATTGTAGGAGAGCCAGATCATGGGGAACCGTAGGTCAGGGGCTCAATAGCTCTAAGTGCCCATTCAATGGTATACTGTCGCCCCTTGGCGATGTCCGCAACAGCATTTTGCTTTGCTGAGTTGATTTTAGATGGTCTGCCTCTCTTTGGCTTACGGAGGCGTCCAGGGGATGACCCCAATCCCAGTATTCTAGATCGTGCCCGGGGTCTAAGGTGATAGGGGTGTGATCTGGATCCAGCCGGAGAGGAGGGGGGGTCAGGGAGTCCCAGTTCCAATTGGTGAGAGGGTGGTGTGGTGGAGAAAGTGGGGGGTGGAGGAGCAATGGTACAAAGGATGGAGGGGAGGGGGGCATGATCTGTGTGGGAGGTATGCAAAGAAGAGTAAACAACAGACTGCAAAGCATCAGAAAAATTGTGAGAACAATTGGGGGTGGAAGCATTACCCGGATGAGTAGGTGCAGCCTCCGCGGTCTTGGAACGGGTACGTGGCGGCCCTGGTGTAGAAGAAGCCTTCCTTCTAGTATGCTTTTTGGCGCTATCTCCCGGCTTCTTGGATGGAGTCTCCTGTTGAGTCTGCTCCCCTTCCGTAGGATTATTCGCTCCAGTATTTTGATCCACTGTAGCCTGCTGTTGAGGGCCTTTAGTATCCTCAGAGGTCACCCCCGAGTTCAGTGGACAATCCTTATAGAGGTGACCAATTTTATGGCATCTTCGACATCGGAATGGTACACCTTCGTAGTCCAGCAGTTGTTTGCGCGAGACATGGTTGTGGTGTAAGGTGATTTTCTCCTCTAATCCCGGCCTAGTGTCCAAATGAACAAGTATACGAGCCATAGTCCTGATTCCCGATTTCTCATAGGATCTGTCATGCTCCAGGTAGGTACCTAGAGTGTCCCCAATTCGCTTAAAAACATATGGGGTCCAAAGGTGCCAGGGCAGACCAGACAGTCGCACCCAGATGGGTCCAGCCCCCAGTTGTTCACGTTCCGGGTCGAAAAGAGGATCCCAACGCTTGAGCATGACTGGCGCAAGCTCAATATGCCAATATTGAGAGAGGATCCAATGTGTGTATTCGGGTCTATGGAACTGTAATGCAAACCAACCCCTCGTGAGGACCATGATGTCTGGAAGTTCTTTAAGTAGGGTACCCCATATCTCCTCCACCCAGAGCTTGAGTCGTTCCACAGAGTAGGTACGGCCCCTAACCCTACCGACCAGGACTTTTCGAGAGGTTTCCATCACGTCCAGCAGCAGTGCTTCAGCCCCAAAGGTGATGTTGAAGTCTGAGTCGATAGTTCGAAGGCACCTCCCTTTTTGCAATTTTTCTGCGCGCTTACCAAATGGGTGCTCCTTAAGTAGTTTACGGCACGGATCTGATGAGCTGATCCAGCTGTGCGAACCGGAAACGGTGGGGTAGTAAAACATCCCAAGCGTATCGGAGAGCGAGGTACAAAACTGCTAGTGCCAGGAAGAATGGATTGGGAGGAGTGGGATGGGAGTTGTTGGTTTTGCGGCATAAATGAAACGGATGGTGATTGTGAGACAGATGGGGGCAGAGGCAGTGGAAGCTGATGCAAGGTAGGGCAGTTGGGATTCGGAAGCGGGGTATCGAATGAAGGCGAGTTTTGTAAGCAAGTGCCCAACAAATGTAACGTCGCAGGGGATAGGGGCGGGCAATCAAGGGCCGGAGAGTCGACCAAGTTGTGGTCTGAGGTTTTCTTCTTCCCTGTGAGCGGCAGATGTGGATGTTGTGACGAGGCACCTGTCTCATAGCCCAGTTCAACACTCCGTGGTTTCATAAGGGGCCTCTTCGTATGCGCCCAGATGTCTTGGTGCGGCGTGGGGTCCACCTCATAGTCAACAAGTTCTTCATCTCTATGCTGTCTGTCGGTGCAGAGTATTCCAACGAGTCTTCGACCAGAGAACCGTCCAGCAGAAAGGTAGGGGGGCCGGTGAACCAGTGTGTCCCAGGGGGGACCGCAGAGTATTATATTGCGCCGAGAATCCCGTGAGAAATTGTCGTGTAGCAGACCGTCAGTATTCCCTGAACCCAATGCTCGAAAGGTTTACCGCCATGGATAAAGTCGAGTCTGTGCAGGAACAAGGGTTAGGGTTCCGCCATGGTTGCGCCTTCGGAGGTCGAATGGGGAAGAACCTACGAGTCTTGATGAAGGATTCTGGATATTGTTTTAAATATTTCACAAGTAATGTTTACAATTGTTTTGAGTGGAAATTTTTTTACTGTCACATCTAGTCATTACTGTAATGACATTATATATATATATATATATATATATATATATATATATATATATATATATATATATATATATATATATATATATATATATATATATATATATATATATATATATATAAATAATGTTTGCACATATCGTTCTTTGGCTTTAACGTAATGATTTGATGTGTTTTTCTAAATTTCTTGTTATCTTTTCTTAACTCGATAGTGTTAGAATACACATTATTCAATTTATATCTTGGGATCAGCTTTCCCATCTTGGGGTCAAATTCCCAGTACTTTTCCCTCTAATTATATCTAATATGAATTTGATGTGCATAATGTTTTATGAATTGTGTACATGCTATTTGATTATTTCCAAATTTGAATTATTTTCAATTCTACTTTCCATAAAAGTTTATTTGTATACATATAATTTGTCACTAATTAGCATAATTTGTACTTTAAGAAAACATACCTCTATTAACACATCATACATTGTAGTTATAAAAGTTATTACTTTTAACTTATATCATTCAAACTTCATTACATTTTCAATCTATAGTAACACAAATTAAGGAATTAATCAAAGATATAATAATTATTTAGTTTTATATATTTTAAGTTTAAAATAGCATTTACTTTTGATTTACATATACTTATTTTGTTTTTTAATTTTTATTTATCTTTATGCTTCCTAATGCTTAAAATATTATTTTTATAAAAATAAATAAATTTTAATTAAGTCATATATAGAGTATTGATTTATTTATCTTTTATTATGTCAATAATGTGTGAGCGATGTGTCAACTTAAATTTAAAGCAAAAGTATACATTTTTCTTATCTAAACGATTACTAAATACAATTTAAATAACAATCACTCAATACAATTTAAATCATAAAAAAATAATGTTTACCAATGATAGTGTCAATTAGCAAGACATTATTTTCTTTTTTCAAATTTGATAAATATCTATATGGTGAGACTGTTTCTGTCACGCTCCTACACCTGCGGTAGTCTTTCAACTGCTTATAGCGAGGTGCGGCACTACCAATCGTTTTCTTTTCACCAATACTTACGATTGTAGACTACACCTAACATTCTACTTATCCTACTTAGTTTGTGTTTCACAACCAAGTATTATTAATGTGTTCCTTTATACAAGTGAAAGCCCATAACATTCACATAACCAGCATTATACAAGAGAAATGCACAACAGTATAAAGGGAGGGTCAACTCCCTGCAATATGAGTATGACCGAATCAATATCTTATACAATCTTCACTTTTACAAAGTACAAGTTAAATCTTGGGAAACCCCAAATTTACACTTAGCCAATTTTCACAACTTTGGCAAACTCGGTTGCCCAGCTCGTCGGCACCTCCGCACGGTCGCTGCACGACTCTCCAACCCTTCGTTCACCTTGTCGCACGATCGTGTTGTTGCCTAACTCGAGCGTGCCTCCAAGCCGCCACACACGGGCACCTTTGCCCGAGACACACCTCCGTTCACAATCTCAACACTTCACCAAAAGTCACACTGTGCACACTTGCACGACGGGTGGGCACTCACCCGAGTCACCCAAGAACCCGTGCCAATTCGTCGCACAAATCAGGCACCCACCAACGTTTCACCGTCGGGTGCTCCTTCGCAAAATCCAGGCGCCACACACTCGTGCACGCCCTTCTCGAACCGACGGGCGGCCCTGCCCACTCCCTTCACCCAAGACCAAGATGTGCGTTCACTTCCGTGCGGCTTCACCCAAGAACAGGCGCATCACCAAATCTGTGCCCTCCTATCTTGTTGTGCCACCTTCTAGTTCTGCGCACTCTTCTTTGTTGAGCGAAGTTCGAATGTGTTCAAATGAGCTCTCATGCGTGCTAACTTATATGAGTGGCAGGGCGAAGTCTTGGCTACCCAGCCGACTTGCCCACGCCCTCAATTCCATCGCAAAAGCCTTCGAACATGTGTCGGCCTTGCTACCATTGTAGGTCAGCCCCGCAGGTGTTTAACCAAGCTCCCACGCATATATAAACATCATTCTCCCCTCCTACACATTGCATTATAACATAACACCGCTGCGTTGATGGTTTGAGCTCGCACTTCATTGTTTCGTCATCGCACTTCAAGCTGGGAGCGCACATAAGGACTGTTGGTCCTTACATCCTCCTCCACCTGAAGTCGTTGTCGTCCTCGACAACATACCATCTTGGTAGCCATCCACCAAGATCATCAGCAACTGTATCATCCATGATGTCAACTCTTCCACATAACTGCAAATGTCCCTGCAACATATGTAGAACCACTGTCTCCATCATGTCTCATCCCAGAAACCATCTATCACCAAGATCACCATACCAAGGTATACACCTCATCGGTATGTCACACACCGGAAATCATCTCAACCAATGACCATCGATCATCCTGTCACAATCTCCACATGCTGCTCCCCATCGTGGAAGGTTGGTCCCTCCATCTCAAGCTACATGCTTCCTGCAACATCTCGTGTCGACCTCATCATGTGTTGTCCTCATGTGAACTGCTGCTATGATACTCTAACATAATGATAACACATCTCAGCACACTGTCGACCCCCATGTTTGAACTAGTCGGGTGATCAGTCCAACTGTCACGCTCAAATCATGAGAATGCACATCCTCATGCCATCATCAGTCGTTTCTCAGAACATCCCGTCACATCATCAACTCGATCAAGAATCCATCTCCATACAAGTATAAGCCATGCTCAGGTCCATGAAGTAGTCCTCATCTCATCTGCAACATGCTGTCCATGATGTTTGGTACCAATGTGCTGCCTGAAATCAGCCACATCTATCCCAACATCATCATCCATATGTGTGCCTCCTCAACATGAAGAGACCATCTCATCAAACTCCGACTCTCGATGTGCCACATCTAGGTCCATGAAGCAACCTCCATCATATCTGCAATGTGCCATCCCTCAAGTCTACCATACAAACAAGTATACACCTGTCTCATCTATCCATGTGCTGTCCATGATCATAGATCAATCAGCTCCCATGTGTCAAAAGTAGTTGAGTATCGGCTCAACCCATGCCCAAGTGTAGTCACCAAGGCATCATCATCATTGTAACCCCATCACTTCAAAGTGCCTCATATCGATCCTCCACATCAAGTCACTCTTTCAAGCCATTCCCATACATGTACTTGAAAGTATGCACCCCATCCTGCATCAAAGTCTCTGACCTCAACTCCTCAATGCATCAGATCCTCTAAGTCCACCATATATGAAGTCCCTAAAAGTTACAACCTCATGTCATCATGAGCTCCAAGAGTCATCTCCAACCAACATCTCAGCAAGCATACAAGTCTCGTCCCAAAGGTCTCTGCAAGATCCCTCAGCTCTCCATGTAGTAGGAATGCTCCATAGTTTGCTCACAACTCCATCCAAGTCCATGGCCTTGTTGTACAAGAGTGCACAACCTCTCCATCGGCTCATAAGTAAAACATCTCCATGTCACACCAGCAAATCCACCTACACAACATCCTTCCCTTGGAACTCCTCAATGGATGCCCATAAGTGACACCTCTACAACTGCTCCTGCATAAGACTGCCATGCTCCATGTCTCCAACCTGATGTCCATGACTAAGTTGCCCATGTAGTCCAGCTAAGTATACCCATCACAACAATCAGTCATCCTCACCCAAGTCTGTAATCTTCGATATAGTGAACTCGGTCACCCAACCATATCATCATCATCACGAGTCCCTTCCATCATAGCTCCCCCACTGAAGGTTTCACCAAGACTTGCTCTTGGTCTCGGCCATGAGAAGTCCACCCAAGTATCATCATACCTCAAGTGTGTGCCCTCCAATCTGTCCATGAGTCATGGCGGGCACATAGCCAATTCTCCATGTGGCTAAAGCATGACCCAATCCTTCGCAATAATCACCATGTTCCTCCCTTGTCACGGGCCTTTACCATAAGGTCACAAACAACCCCAACAAGTCCTGTAACAATCAACAATCCTTGCTTCTCCATACAAGGTCTCATCGTAGACATCCATGGTAAGATCCTCCCTAGCATCGGCAAACTAACTTTACCCTTTTCTGCATACGTTCCATCTACCAAATGTTCAAATGAAACACAAGTATCAACAATACTTACATCATCATCATGAGGCTCCTCCATGTGAGTATCCTCATCCATCCATATCTGCAAATTGCACGATCCTGGTCCAACTTGATCAATCTCAAGTTCGTCCTCCATTGTTGTCACGTCTGCAACATCTTCAATCATCACGACTTCCTCTTCCTTGTCAGCACAATCTACAACTTCATCTTGCTCCATTGTCCAACCAAGTTGAAGAAGTTCGTCTTCAACATTATTTTCCAAGACTTCAAGTTCCTTTCAAATCCAGGTATTCTCTTCTTTCATCCGCTTCAACCTGTATAAGGTAAGCAAGAGCTTCCCTTTGCATTCTTCCAAACCTACCATGTCTTGTCGTTCAGCTTGACCCAAGCACAAAGCTTCTCCTCTGCTAAACCTGTTTCACCATTCACCTGAATCACCCTGATGTTCCACCTGTTACCTTCAAAACTTGAACTTCCTGCGAAGTCTTCAGTCTTCGTAGAATCAGCTCCTTGATTTAGCTCACCAACTCTGATACCAACTGTCACGAAGTGCAGGTGTGTATCAGCTTCAACGGTTCAACAGCAGCACCAGATCCCCAGTACTAGCTCTGATACCAACTGTCACGCCCCTACACCTGCGGTAGTCTTTCAACTGTTTATAGCGAGGTGCGGCACTACCAATTGTTTTCTTTTCACCAATACATACGGTTGTAGACTATGCCTAACATTCTACTTATCCTACTTAGTTTGTGTTTCGCAACCAAGTATTATTAATGTGTTCCTTTATACAAGTGAAAGCCCATAACGAGCATTATACAATAGAAATGCACAACAGTATAAAGGGAGGGGCAATTTGCTGCAATATGAGTGTGCCCGAATCAATATATTATACAATCTTCACTTTTACAAAGTACAAGTTAAATCTTGGGAAACCCCAAATTTACACTTAGCCAATTTTCACAACTTCGGCAAACTCGGTTGCCCAGCTTGTCGGCACCTCCGCACAGTCGCTGCACGACTCTCCAACCCTTTGTTCACCTTGTCGCACGATCGTGTTGTTTGCCCAACTCGGGCGTGCCTCCAAGTCGCCACACACGGGCGCCTCTGCCCGAGACACACCTCCATTCACAATCTCAACACTTCACCAAAAGTCACACCGTGCACACTTGCACGACGGGCGGGCGCTCACCCGAGTCGCCCAAGAACCCGTGCCAAGTCATCGCACAAATCGGGTGCCCACCAACGTTTCACCGTCGGGCGCTCCTTCGCACAATCCGGGCGCCACACACTCGTGCACGCCCTTCTCCAACCGACGGGCGGCCCTGCCCACGCCCTTCACCCAAGACCAAGACGTGCGTTCACTTCCATGCGGCTTCGCCCAAGAACGGGCGCATCACCAAATCTGCGCCCTCCTATCTTGCTGCGCCACCTTCTAGTTCTGCGCACTCTTCTTTGTTGAGCGAAGTTTGAATGTGTTCAAATGAGCTCTCATGCGTGCTAACTTATATGAGTGGCAGGGCGAAGTCTTGGCTGCCCAGCTGACTTGCCCATGCCCTCAATTCCATCGCAAAAGCCTTTGAACATGTGTCGGCCTTGCTACCATTGTAGGTCGGCCCCGCGGGTGTTTAACCAAGCTCCCATGCATATATAAACATCGCTCTCCCCTCCTACGCGTTGCATTATAACATAACACCGCTGCGTTGATGGTCTGAGCTCGCACTTCATTGTTTCGTCATCGCACTTCAAGCCGGGAGTGCGCATAAGGACTGCGGGTCCTTACAGTTTCCCTCTCAACCTCTTATAATTAAGTGTGTGTTATCAATAAATCAAAATATATGTAACTATATACAAGAAATCAAGACATTAATTATTAATTGATTTTAGATGTAATTAAAAAGAAATCAAAATATATATAAATATATAAAAGAAATCAAAACACATCCATCATTAATGGTTTAGTGTGAATTTAGAGACATCAGTCATTGATTATTCAAGTACAAACTATGATCGTTTTTTAGTAATACTTCAAATATTAATATTTAGTTTAAAATTTGAATTTTAACTATATATATATATATAACTCGTTAAAATTCAATTTTTTTACTAAACATTAATATTTTAAGTGTTACTAAAAAACGATAATAGTTTGTACTTGAATAATTAATGACGGATGTCTATTCAAGTACAAACTATGACTGTTTTTTAGTAATACTTAAAATATTAATGTTTAGTAAAAAAAAAAAGAATTTTAACCCCATATATATATATATATATATATATATTTGATTTTTTTCCAATAAATTGTATATATTATATTTAGTTTTTTATAATAGGTGTGAAATCTTAACTTCATAAGAAAAAATATACCTAAACCACCGCCAAACAAAATTTAAGTGATAAATAAATAATGTGAATCAATGATAATTTAATGTGCAAGACATAAGGTTTCTCCCCATTTTATGAAACATTTTTATGGTTGAAATGTTTTCTCTTTCAACATCCCATAATTAGGTATTAATTAACAAGAAATATATATATATATATATATATATAAATAAGAAAGAAAGATGTCAAAAGACATTAATCTGGAAGTTGGATGTAATTAACAAGAAATCAGAATATATACAAATATATAAAAGGAATCAAAACACATCAATCTTATATGCAACAAAACTTTTTCTGTTGACAAAATTTTAATAAGGGTGCAATAGAAATTTTGGTTACGCTGATATTTTGCCCAAATTCTAAACCAACCTATATTGAAATGCCAACTAAAGAACTAAAGTTTTAGTCATTGACTATTCAACTACATGTTATGCTAACATTTAAATACAAGTTAATCTAATAGGAAATAAACCATTTAAATACAAGTTAATCTAAATAGGAAATAAACCTAACGACCACCAAACAAAATTTAAATCCTAAATAAATAATGTGAATCAATGATAATTTAATGTGTAAGATATAAGTTCTCTCCCCATTTTGTGAAACATCTATATGGTTGAAATGTTTCTCTCTCAACATCCCATAATTAAGTGTTAATTAACAATAAAACATATATATATATATATATATATATATATATATATATATATATATATATAAAGAGAAAGAAATCGAAAGACATTAATCTCGAGATTGGATGTAATTAACCAGAAATCAAAATATACACAAATATATAAAAGAAATCAAAACACATAAATTTTATAGGCAGCAAAACTTTGTCGGGTGACAAATATTTAATAAGAATGCAATATAAATTTTGGTTATGCTAATATTTTGCCCAAATTCTAAACCAACCAAATGCTAACTAAAATTTTTGTCATTGATCATTCAATTACATATTATGCTAACATTTAAATACAAGTTAATCTTACAGGAAAAAGTTTTAAATACAAGTTAATCTTACAGGAAATAAACTTTTTCCTGGTGATAATTTTTTAATAAGAATACACTGAATGTGAGATGGTAGTTTAGTTAAATCTTATTATGTAATGATTTATTTTAGTTAAAGTATTATTCCCTCGAAAAAATAAACGAAAATCACCCGTCCAAAGCATTAAGTGGTCAACATATGTTAAATATTATTTATTTATTTTTAATGGCTTAATTTAAAAATTTAATTAAAAAAATTAGTTCTCAAACATAAAGATAGTAATCAAATTTTTTTATCGTAACACTGGTCTTATAAGACAATATTTCCTTCATAATCATACGACACCACAAAATAATACATTAAAACAACCTGAGAAAATAATTATAAAAAACACATAATGCCAAAAAAAAAATGGGATTATTAGCAAAATTCTTTATGAAATGAAGAGATTTAATTGAAAAGAACAGCTTTGAATTAAAAAGTACTGCGGAGGAAGTTATATTGCTTTTTTAAATCACTAAGGCTTTTCTTGGAGAAACTAAACCAGGAAGACAATAATGTCAGTCAAAATCTGACATTATAGTTGATAACACTATGCTATCTGTTTGTAATGGAAAAAGATTTTCCGAAAGTCCAGATTGAAGGGCAAAACATCCAGACATTCATAAGGTAATGCATCCAACGTTACATCAACCGAACGGAGATTGATCTGCTAATATATATTTTATCTTCAGACGTGAATAAAAAGAGATGTGTATTGCAACAGAGCGAGAGAGCCTTGTTGCAACAACGCGAGAATTTGCGGCCTTTTTAGTTTCTGTATGTCACATATTTTCATTCAGATACTAAAAGCTCACACATATTCTTGCTTGAGTGGACGCACTTCCACTCTCCAAATTCAATAGCTTTTTCAAAAAGGCACGCACTTTCTTCTTTACCGCGGATTGTCGTTTGGATAAACATGATGGTAATTCCGTTTGCATTATTTCAAGAGCGCTTAAAGCTCTCCCAACCGCGGATTGTCGTTTGTATAAACATGATGGTAATTCCACTTCCATTATTTCAAGAGCAGAAGCGCTCTTCAGCAACTTATCCAATATAGTTATTTCCCATTTATCAAACTTGTATATACTTACCTTCACTTTACGAAGATTACCTGGTAGAGGGATTACACATGGTACTGGTAGCGTTGGATCTCTTACTAGCTCCTGCATTTACATACCATGTACAAGTTAAAATTGCTCTTCTCGTTAATACCGAACACATTATTAATACACAAATTTATGGTCAGATAGTACATACACATTATACCATATCAGCACATTAATCCATCACAATACAATAATTGATACACAAAATTATGGTCAAGATATTATATACTTTATACGATAGCAACACATTAATCCATCACCATTACAATACAATAATTCATGGATACATGTGTTATACGATAGCAACATAGCAATACAATAATTGATGGATATATATTATAGGATAGAAATTCAGTCATATATAGAGGGAGTGGATGGAAATTCAAACATCTAACCCCACACAATAATTCATGAATAGATAATTATTTCATTAGGCAGGTATGTTTATTTTGAAATATTGTTCTTAGAATTTAATTATTAATAATTTTAAGAAGATGGTAGAAATTTAATACTTTTAAAATATTTTAGAATATTTTTAACAATAATAAAAATCAAAGATTAATATTTATCTCAAAAATTGTTATATGAAATGAAATCATGATATTTTAGGCACTTGGTATTGGTAAGCCATGATTAAGACCATAATGTTATAACAAACTATATTTACAGATTAAAAATTTTCATGAATAAGTAGGGAGGAATCAACTTATTATGGATTGATACATATCATCATTTACCATCCATTTAGTTTATATGGTTCTACTAGTAATAAGTAACAATTGTAGAGATAGACAAACCTAGGTTGATTATTCTTTCTTTTAATCTAGATCTTTATACTATGGTCAAGATATTGACATATTCCTCTCACTACTCCACAAGAGGGGTGTTCAAGACTTTTATTTAAAACAAAATGTCGATTTGGTCTTAAACACTTAACTTTAAATTTAACTATTTTAAATTAAGACAGAAAGAAAAATAAACTGGTACATCGTCTTAAATTAAGATAAAAGAAAAAACAAACTGTTACAAGTCATCTCACACTCCACATGATTCATCCCATTAGCGCAGGTTTAGTTCATCTCTAGCTCCCTTCCTCTACAAGAAACTAGTATGGTGACATCATTCTTTGGTTTTGAAAATTTTAGGTGTTTGCTCTTTACATTCAATCGAGGAACATGAGACTTGTTCTTGCCGGGCGAATAATTTGTTCATTTTGTGCCCGACGCATATGGTCCTTCAAGCATTTCAATGCCCCTCTATGTTTGACCGATGAATAAGAGACTTGTTCTTGCCAGGAAAATCGTCTGTTGATTTTGTGCATAACGCAAGTCATCCTTCAAGCATTTCAGTGGCCCTCTGTGGTCCTCCAACATGTGCCCTAGGTGTCAATTATGGTGGTTAGGGTTTTCTATTGCCTTATCTATATCAATATCCATGTTGTGATAGGCAACAATTAAGTACCTTATATTGTGTTTAGATTGGGCCCATCATGGAATGTTAACATGTGGTATGTTAACATGTGGTGGGGGTTTTGGTTGGGGAAAAATTTGGTTGAAAATTTTGCTAATTGATGTTTTTTTATATTTTCTAAAATAAATATTGGTTTATATGGTTAAAAAATCTGCTATTTTTACATGTATATATATGATTAAATAGATATATTTGCCAAAAAATTACCAATTTTAATAGTAAATTACATATTTTTTTATTAAATATTCAGTGACATTCTATATGTATGACTTTTCAAACGATAATAGTCGTCTATAATATTGTAAATAAGCATAATATTTGAATCCTTAAATAATACCCTCGTTTTAGTTGATTAAATATATCAAAAGATCGAATCACCACTAGTGTAAAATAGTGTAATATCATTGAAGACTACACAAAAGTATCGTAGAATGCAGGAATAACAATAATTCACATTTTAGCCATAGTCAACCATCCTCATTATGAAAGGGACGTTGACATCCACGTTGCCACAGGGATATTATTCAATTGTCAGTTCATCGTAGATTACCTAGGTAAGATTTCTTGATTATTTGGAATGTATACAATGTCTATACATCTCCAGAAAAACACTAGATCCACACTGTAAGGACCTGCGGTCCATGCGACGGGCAGGGTGAACTTCACCGTGCGAAGACAAGATGAGGCGCAGCTAAAACGGGTGAGAAATGACATGCAAAGTGTATGTGGGTGAGTTTGGTTGTATGTTTATAGGCAGGCGAGCTGGGCGCTCGACCCGCGGACCGACTGAACGAAGGAATGTGATGGGCGAGCTATGAGGGGGCGGTCCCATGAGTTGGGCAGGCTGACCCACCTCTCGGGCAAGCAAGCATGGTGTTTGAGAGTCGACAGAGCAAACGTTGAAGGTCGGCTAGGTGGCACGACCTCACCACCCAACCATATACATAGACGGGCAGGTGGGGAACGAAAGGCATTCATTCGACAATGAGTTTGATCATACGAGCTACGGAGTTGGTGGAGAAAGGCACAGATTGTAGGTGCGAGTGGGCGCAGGTCTATGTGCCCGCACATCGAGTAGGCACGTCGGTGAACAAAGTTTGGGCAGGCTGCGGGTGCTTCGTGCACGCCTGGACGACGGGAGATTTTGCGGTTGAACGGGTGACCGGCGTAGGCGCGCCGTCCATGACTGTCGTGTGGACGGGTGAAAGGTGCGGCGGGCATGAACTTTGAACGAGAGTCGATTGGCACTTCAGCGAGTTGGGTGAGGCGGCACGGTGGGTGTGCCCAACCAACAAACGAAGGGTGAACGGAGGTGTGCAGTAGGCAGTCGTGCACGAAGGCGGGTGAACGGGTGACCGGGTGCATGCGCTGTGCACGTCTGAACGAAGGCAGGTAAATGGGCGACCGGGTGGGCGTGCCTTGCATGCCCGAACAGAGAAAGGTGACTCATGCGGTGAGGCGACCCGGGTGAGGGCGCGCCATGCACAACGAAACAGTGGTGTGCCGGTTTGACAAAACGAAGGTGTGACTCGTGTGGAGGGCACCCAAGTGTGGTGACACGGTTACGACGAGGAGCGCCCAAGTTGGGCAAACGACATGGTTGAAATTTGGCTAAGTGTAAACTTGGGGTTTCCAAGGTTTAACTTGTATTTTTATGAAAGTGGAAATTATATATTGATATCGGGCAGACTCATATCAGGGAGTTGCCCCTCCCTTTATACTGTTGCAATTGTGTATATGTGTTAATTGCTGATGATAATAAATGTGTATGGGTGTTCATTTGTATAAAGGCTAATCATAATACTTGGTAACGAAAATAAACGAAGTATCAAATGTAAAGGCATAGTCCATGAACATAAGTATTGGTGAAAAGAAAGTGTTCGGTGGTGCCACACCTCGTTGTAAGTGGTTGGATGATTACCGCTAGTGTAGGGGCATGACAGTTGGTATCAGAGCAAGGCTGAAGAATTGAAAGGGAGTTCAAGTTTTGCATAAGCTGGGACAAGTTTGCAGAAAACTTGGTAAAGTGACAATGGTGACAGGTGAAGTACAAGTGAAGGAAGTTGTTAGGGTCCCACCCTAACCCCCTCATTTATGTAAGAGGATCGAGTCATAGTTATAGTTAAGTAAAGAGTCAATAAATCCCATAGTAATAATTCTAAGTGGTTAACCCACATTTAATGAAGGGACCACAGTTAGTTGCAAATGGGCGATGGTATTAGATAGATGGTATTAATAAGAACCATGGTATTGACCCATGATATTGCATGTATGAATCCAATATAAAGGATAGAGACTCCCCTCGAGGAGCATCATGACTTATTTTGTAATTGAGCTTAGCTCTATTGGAGGTAGCCCCCTCGAAGAGGCAAGTGAACATTGCTTTCTAAATAATAAAATACTTGTTATTTCTCATTGTTCTATGCTCTGGGTATATTTCTTCACATATTTGGTATTTTGGTATCGTCTTGCAGGTTAAGAGCATAACAAGTGGTATCAGAGTGCTTTCCAGGGCCGGTGGGATCTCCAATTTTTAGAAAAAAAATTGGCTAGAGACGTGTTCCGACGTCTTTAAACCACGAGATCTGTCATTGAGCACATAAACCTGCAAATTTGGGGAGGCATGCACGTAGGAAATACAAGAGGTGGTCATGCTTGTTGGACTCCCTTGTAACCCTTATGGGTACGCCTTCGAGTAGTAGCACATTAGATAGAACCGCGCACAGACTATCTTCCAAGTACCCTCTGGGTATATCGGAAGCCCCCTAGCTCCCTTGAAACCTCGCCATAGATAAACTGTCGGTCATCTTGCTGCTACAGTACACGGAGAACAGCACTCGAAGAGATTACTCGCGTGTACGATAGGGTAGTCGGGTTGTATGGCTAAGGGTACAGTTGATCCTCCTTGGTTAGTGCCCTGAAAAATTCGGCCGAGTACTACTGTCAGACCCTTATGTATATTGCGATCTGTAGCACCTAACACTCCTGCAAACCATAGTTCCCTTCTCTATCTCTGGATCACGCATAACCTTTGCCAGATCAGATCTCGCAAGAGGGGTTTTGTCGCCGCAGCAGCAATCAATTCCGCCGTTCAAATCTATCATATCAGCGATTCAGATCTATTAGATCTATCAGATCCGTAGCAGCAATCAGTTCCATCATTCAGATCTATCAAATCAACCATTCAGATCTATCAGATCCATCAGATCCGCCATCCAGATCTGAGTAGTTGTGTCGGTTCCTATACGTGGGCATGATTTTCACAGGACTTTTGGTAGCATTGACATTTCTGGGATTCGGCTACTGCAATATTCCTAAGTAAGGAGTAAAACTCCATTCGGAGTAACAAAAAAGAAGAAGTCTGAGACCCCCCCATGGCACTTATTGGTGACTTAGCCCATAAAAATTAGGACGACGAGCTGAGCAAGGTGGTACCATTCAATTGTTAGTGCAAAAAAATTTGGGTAGTCCCAAATTTGAAGTACATCGGATCGATGCATGGTACGAACTAGAGCTCAAACTATGGCGAATGAGAGGATGGATAGCCTTAAATCACAATTGAAAGAGGTCGTGTTGCAGCTGCAGAACTTAAATGCAACACTCTCTAAGGGCAAGGTGGAGGCACGCGAGGAGGCATATATTGGCAATGAAAACAATGAGGGTGAGTCTAGCCAGTCTCTTCACCTCTTTGGCACCCACCAACAATCCCATCTGCGACCACCCAAGCTGGACATGTATAAATTTGATGGCTCTCACCCGGCTGCATGGATAGCACAAATGGAGCAATATTTCACACTGAATTACATCCTAGATAATGCGACTCAGCTTAGTGTGGGTATCATGTACTTGGAAAATTAAAGATGGCAATGGTGGCAATGGCATCAACGTTGCTATGGAAGGCCCTTGACTTGGGAGACATTCAAAAAAGCTCTTATGGATCGCTTTGACCATGAATCTAACTTTTTGGGTCGTCTCACTAAGCTCCGACAGATAGGAACAGTGAACGAATATATTTCCGCCTTTGAAGCCTTAGCTTTCCGCACTGGAGGTCTACATGATGAGTTCTACATGGAATGTTTTGTCAGTGGTCTCAAAGAAGCCATACAAGCCCATGTCCGCCTGCACCATCCTAGCTCATGGCCGCATGCTTGCAGGATAGTTCGTGAAGTCGAACGTGCATTAGTGGCCCAGTCCAATTCGCCCAAATTTCATTGCCAAGGGTTGCCCCCCATAGGCTCAAAGCACTACCCAAACACTCAAGGTTCAAAAGGTGTCACCAACAGAAATGGTAGAAAGAAGAAAGCAAGGATTATGTTACTACTGTGATGAGAAATACTCCCCCGGGCATAAATGCAAGAAGCCCAAATTCTTTCAAATTGATGCTACTGATCCTAATTCATCGGAGGAAGCCCCACCACTTAAGGAACCAGAGGAGGAAGAAGAGGACAACTAGCAGGACAATGTACATTAAGAACTAGTTATCTCGCTGCATGCTTTGGCAGGGATTTCTGCGCCCCAAACCCTTAAAATCAGAGGTTTTATTAAGCATCGCCCAGTAGTAGTCTTGATGGATAGTGGAATTACACATAATTTTATCCATCAAAGAGTCGTGAAAGCAATGCATTGTTTTGTCCGAGCAATTTCTAACTTCCAGGTCCAAATTGTTGATGGGGGGATAGTGAAATATGAAGGCCGCTGTGAAAATGTCAAACTTCAAATGGGGGATTATTAGTTAAAGACCCACATGTTTGTCATACACATGGGAGGGTGCGACATTGTCCTCAGTGTTGAATGGATTTGCACACTTTTCCCAATCACAATGGATTTCCAGGAGTTATATATGAGCTTTAAGCAGAACAACCACACACATACCCTCTGCAGACTCTAGGCGGGAGCTCCCTCTATCATCAGCTCAATTTGGATGGAAAAATTGTTAAAAAAGGGCCAACATGGAGTCATAGATCAATTTAATGCCATCTAGACCTTCAAACCCAATTCTCTTCATATTCATCCTGTGATGCAACAAATCTTAAACAACCATCTGCCAGTCTTTGACAAGCCTCATGAGCTTCCACCCTCGCGAGGGGAACATGATCATAGCATTACTTTGGTCCAGGGGCCCAACCACCAAATGTGTGCCCATATAGATATCCGTTCGCCCAAAAGAATGAAATAGAAAAAATAATCAAGGAACTCTTGGAAGCAGGTGTCATTCATCCCAGCATTAGTCCTTATTCATCGCTAGTGGTCACGGTGCTCAAGAAAGATGGGGAATGGCGTATGTGTCCAGACTTCAGGGCCCTTAATAAGTTGACAGTCAAAGATAAATTTCCCATCCCAGTTGTCGATGATTTGCTGGATGAACTAAATGTGGCTCAATTCTTTACTAAGCTCGACCTTCGCCCGGACTACCACCAAATTCGCATGAAAGAAGTAGACATTCCAAAGACTGCTTTTCGAACTCATGAAGGCCATTATGAGTTCCTGGTCATGCCGTTCAGTCTTTGTAATGCCCCATCCACTTTTCAGAGTCTTATGAACCACCTACTCAAACCATATCTCAAAAAATTTGTCCTTGTTTTCTTTGATGACATCCTCATCTACAGTCACACCTGGGCCACACATCTTCAGCATGTAAATCTTCTCTTGCGACTGCTCCACAAGCATAAATTATCTGTCAAGATGTCCAAGTGAACTTTTGACATGGAAGAAGTTGAGTATTTGGGCCACAACATGGGGCGTGAAGGTGTCAGGGTGGACCCCAAAAAGATCCAGGAAATGTAGGATTGGCCTCAACCTAAGACCTTGAAGAGCCTAAGAGGATTTTTGGGTCTCACAGGCTACTATCGCAAATTTGTCCGCAATTATGGTCGCATTGCCAGGCCCCTCACTCAACTCCTTAAGAAAAATTCATTCCTCTAGAATGATGAAGCACAACAGGCCTTTACAGCTGTCAAACATGCCATGTGTTCCGCTCTAGTCTTAGCACTACCCGACTTCACCAAATATTTTGTGATGGAATGTGATGCTTCGGGTATAGGTATTGGGGTGGTCTTAATGCAGGAAGGTCAACCCTTGGCCTTCACGAGCCAACAACTAAGTGGGAAGAATCTGGGACAATCTACCTATGAGAAGGAGAAGATGGCCATCTTACATGCAGTAGATACCTGGTGACCATACTTATTGGGGCGACATTTCCAAATCCACACAGACCATCAAAGCCTTAAATATTTTTTGGAGCATTGCTTATCCTCACCACAACAAAATAAATGGCTTGCCAAAATGCTGGGATATGATTATGAGATAATTTACAAGAAAGAGCGTGAAAATATTGTAGTAGATGTGTTATCCAGCCAATTTGAGGAGGAAAGTACCCTGCTCGCAATTTCCCTTCCCATTCGAGAATCTATTGAAGAGGCTCGCAAGGAATGGTTTTCACATCCCTAGCTCTCCCAACTCATTAATCAATTGCAGGCAAATCCAAATTCCACAGCGGGCTACTCGTGGCAGGATGATATTCTTCACTACAAGGACAGAGTCGTAATATCACCAACATCCACCCTCAAAGGCCGCATTTTGGCAGAGTTGCACTCATCTCCAACTGCCGAATATTTAGGCTTTCACAAGACGTATACTCGCACTCGAAGATCATTTTTTTGGACAGGCATGAAAAAGGACGTTCTTGCTTTCATAGCTGAATGCGACGTCTGTCAGTGCCATAAAGGAGAAACAGTCAAATCCCCAGGCACATTACAGCCATTGCCCATCCTGGCCTCAATATGGATGTAGGTTTCTATGGATTTCATTACGAGTCTTCCAAAGTCAGGAAACAAGTCAGTCATCATGGTGGTTGTGGACAGACTTTCTAAGTATGCTCATTTTTGCGCTCTACCCCACCCTTTTACATCGACTTTGGTCGCTCCATCTTTCATGGATCAGATCTTCAAATTGTATGGCATGCCCACTTCCATTGTGTCTAATCGTGACCTGATCTTCACCAGTAACTTTTGGCAGGAACTCTTCCGGCTACAAGGTACCGAGCTACAACTCAGTACTTCCTATCATCCAAAAATTGATGGTCAAACTGAAGCAGTCAACAAATGTCGGGAGACCTACCTTAGGTGTTTCACTTCAGAAAAGCAACATCTTTAGGTACAGTGGTTACCTCTAGCCGAATGGTGGTATAACACCAACTATCATGCTACCACCAAAATGACTCCATATGAAGCAGTTTATGGTCAAATCCCTCCTTCCCCTACTTATTATATCATGGGATGCTTGAAGGTACAAGCAGTGGATCAACTCCTACAGAACCGCACAACCATGCTCGCCCACCTTAGAGAGAATCTTCATCAAGCTCAAAATCGCATGAAGCAACAAGTATATCAACATTGCTCAGAACGCCAATTTCAATAAGGGGATCAGGTATTTTTGAGGCTGCAACCATATAAGCAAACATCACTCAAAGACAATAGTTGTCAGAAACTATCTCCAAAATTCTACGGACCGTATCAAGTACTTCAACGCATTGGAGAAGTTGCCTACAAGCTAGCTTTGCCACCCACTGCAAAAATCCATCCACTCTTCCATGTCTCATGCCTCAAGAAAGTGATTGGGAACAATTGCAGAATTCAAACCAGTCTACCTGAATTGGATGAAGAAGGGTCAATCTGGCTCCAACCTGAATAGGTTCTTGACACACGAGAATGGCGCCTGCGTCACCGCATGATCAAGGAAGTCCTCGTCAAGTGGAAAGACACCTCTCCGGAAGATGCAACCTAGGAACCAGCCACAATTCTTCAGCAGTTTCCGCAGCTTCAACCTTCAGGACAAGGCTATTCTTATGTGGGAGGGCATGTTAGGGTCCCACCCTAACCCCCTTATTTATGTAATAGGATCGAGTCATTGTTATAGTTAAGTAAAGAGTCAATAAAGCCCATATTAATAATTGTAAGTGGTTAACCCGCATTTAATGAAAGGACCACAGTTAGTTGCAAATGGGCCATGGTATTAGATAGATGCTATTAATAAGAACCATGGTATTGCCCCATGGTGTTGCATGTATGAATCCTATATAAAGGATAGAGACTCCCCTCGAGGAGCATCGTGTCTTATTTTGTAATTGAGCTCAGCTCTATTGGAGGTAGCCACCTTGAAGAGGCAAGTGAACATTGCTTTCTAAATAATAAAATACTTGTTGTTATTTCTCATTGTTCTATGTTCTAGGCATATTTCTTCGCATATTTGGTATTCTGGTATCGTCTTACAGGTTAAGAGCATAATAGAAGCTGATCTCACTGACAAGTGGAATCAAGGGTTGGTTCAATTGCACAGGAACCTGGTGGATAGTGAAGAAGGCTAAATGGCAAAGATGGTAGAAGAACCTATGGCAGGTGACTCTAGCCATGATGCGGGTGAAGCTTTCCGGTACAAAGTGTTGGAACAGGTGAGTAAATGGAGTTCTGACTGGGTCTCGATGAAGGCTGAGAATATGAAGATTCGGGAAGGATTTTCAGAGCTGAGGAAAGAACTTGAAGAACTCAAGGACCAATGCAGAAGTACGATGGGTGTTGAACTCAGGGAACTTGAGAAGGAGATCCGACAAAATGGTCATGGTCTTCAAGAACTCTTGGATGAGAGAGTTTGACTAAGGAAGAAAAGTGCCATGGTGGAGGCCGAAATCAAGCAGCGTGAGGAGGAGATAAAGAAGAAGCTTCTTTGTAAGATGGTTGTTGTAATTGAGCAAGATGAGCTTGACTACATTGACAGACTAGGGACTTACTACTGTGACAATCCAGAGGATGTTTGGGAGCTTAGTTCTACGGAAGTAGTCAATGGACACTTGGTTGGTGCACTTGAGCGGAATGTGATGGAGGACAAGCTTGAAGGATGTCAAGTTGAGCCAGGATCGAAGTTCTTAGAAGAGCCAAGCAAGCAAGTGAAGTACCTTAGGAGGAATGTCAAATTGGAACACAAGCCAATGAACACTTCTAAGGCCGAGTTTTTGAAGAAGGTTGCTAATGTGAGACACAAGATAAAGCCAATAGAAGGAGGTGATGCCTTGAAGCTCAGTTTTGTGCAAGTGACCGTGAAGGGCAAGAGATTTGCAGCTTTGGTGGATACGGGGGCTACTCATAGCTTCTTAAGCAGGAAAGCAGCAAAGTCTTTTGGGAAGAAAGCTGAGATGGAGAAAGAGTGGAGTGCTTTCAAACCAGTCAACTCTACCATGAAGGCTGTTACTGGTGTGATGGAGAACACTCAGGTGAGAATGGGCTCGTGGTTTGGAAAGTTGGACTTAAGGATCATGGACATGGATGATCATTCTATGGTGCTGGGGAAATATTTCATGAAGCTTGCACAAGCCATACCAATGGTGGACCGTGACATTCTCTTGATCACAGCTGAAGGAAGAACTATGCTGGATCCGATGAATAGAAGGAGTTGCTTGGGGTATAGACCAAGGATGAATTCTATGACTTTGTATCCCAAAGATCTGAATGTGAAGCATGAGGATGTGGAGAAAAGAGGACTTGGGAGTATGACTCAATCAACGAAGGAAGGGAAGTTGATTGACTTCGTTGTAAGAGCGAGGAAGAAGGAAGCAAGTGGGAGATAAATCTCACAAATCCTGAAGCACTTGGCAGAGACATCTTCTACTGAAGATCTTCACAATGGAGTTGCAAATGAAGGGAGTCCGAGTACTACTTCAGAGGCAGTGGTTGGAGAAGATTATGCAGGTAGAGATCTGGCTGGTATAGTGGAGTTTTGCAGGTATGCTATGGGCATATATGACTTTTAGTTGACGAAAGACAAGCTTGGTGAGCTTGGGTGTACATGTGAGGAGGTTGAGGCTATGCACAGATACTTGAGGACACAACACCAATCTGATACATGGGTGGATGAGAGTCAGGGATGAAACTTCTTGGCCCTCCTTTCTTGATAGACAACCTTGGAGATAGGTTGGTGCAGGGACCTTGATTTGAAGGGGCTGCACCACCTTGACAAAGGGGCCTTGGAGGAGGCTTCTTTATGACAGATTTGCAGACTTGGATGTGGATGACCAGATGTTGTGATGGGTCTACTTGGCTAGATACTATGGAAAACTAGAGTCATGGACATCAGGTTGGAGACATGGAGCATGGCGTTTTATGCAGGGACATTATGCAGGAGCATGTATAGAGGTGTCACTCATGGACATCCTATGGGGAGTGTCGAGGCAAAGATGTTGTGCAGATGCTGATGTGACATGGAAATGTGTGTGAGCCAATGGAGAGGTTGTGCACTCTTGTACAACAAGGCCATGGAATGGATGAACATGTTGCGTATGGGATGGAGATTCCATGGACCTGAGCATGGGGTTAGAGCAGATTCCTAATGAGTCCGAGATGTAGCAGAAGTCAGAGAAAGACTGATGATGACATAAGGATGTGCATTCTTATGATGAGAGCGTGACAATTGGATTAGCTACCCAACTAGTTCGAGTCATGAGGGATGTCAGTGTGGAGGGGTGTGTTGGCATTATGTTGGAGTATATTGACGACAGTTTACAGGATGGGACAACACATGATGGAGGCATTCGTTTTGCATATGTTGCAGGGGTATTTGTGACATATGGACTGGTTGATATCGTGGATCAGAATATGACTGTTCGGATGATTATCTTGGTGACAGATGGTTACCGGGATGGGATATTGTCAAGGAAAACAATGACTTCAGGTGGAGGAGGATGTAAGGACCTGCGGTCCGTGCGACGGGCAGGGTGAACTTCACCGTGCGAAGACGAGATGAGCCGCAGCTAAAACGGGCGAGACATAACATGCGAAGTGTGTGTGTGTGCGAGTTTGGTTGTATGTTTATAGGCGGGCGAGTTGGGTGCTCGACCCACGGACCGACCGAACGAAGGAATGTGATGGGCGAGCTGTGAGGGGGTTGTCCCATGAGTTGGGCAGGCCGACCCACCTCTCGGGTGAGCAAGCATGGCGTTTGGGAGTCGGTTGAGCGAAGGTTGAAGGTCGGCCAGGTGGCACGACATAACCACCCAACCATATACATAGACGGGTGGGTGGAGAATGAAAGGCATTCATTCGACAACGAGTTCGATCTTACGAGCTACGGAGTTGGTGGAGAAAGGTGCATATTGTAGGTGTGAGTGGGCGCAGGTCTATGTGCCTGCACGCCAGGCATGTACGTCGGTGAACAGAGTTCGGGCAGGCTGTGGATGCGTCATGCAGGCCTACACGACAGGAGTTCGTGTGGTTGAACGGGTGACCCGGGTGGGCACGCCGTGCATGACCATCTTGTGGACAGGTGAAAGGTGCAGCGAGCAGGAGCTTTGAATGAGAGTTGGTTGACACTTCGGCTAGTTTGGTGATGCGGCACAGTGGGTGCGCTTGACCAACAAATGAAAGGTGAACGGAGGTGTGCGGTAGGTAGCCGTGCACGAAGGCAGGTGAATGGGCAACCAGGTGGGCGCGTCATGCATGCCTGAACGAAGGCGGGTAAACGGGCGACTGGGTGGGCGCGCCGTGCACTCCTAAACGGAGAAAGGTGACTCGTGCAGTGAGGCGACCCAAATGAGGGCGCGCCGTGCACAACGAGATGGTGGTGTGCCAGTTTGACAAAATGAAGGTGTGACTCATGCGGAGGGCGCCCGGGTGTGGCAACACGGTTACGACGAGGAGCACCCAAGTTGGGCAAATGACACGGTTGAAATTTGGCTAAGTGTAAACTTGGGGTTTCCAAGGTTTAACTTGTATTTTTATGAAAGTGGAAATTATATATTGATATTGGACAGACTCATATTAGGGAGTTTCCCCTCCCTTTATATTGTTGCAATTGTGTATATGTGTTAATTGCTGATGATAATGAATGTGTATGGGTGTTCATTTGTATAAAGGCTAATCATAATACTTGGTAACGAAAAATAAACTAAGTATCGAATGTTAAGGCGTAGTCCATGAACATAAGTATTGGTGAAAAGAAAGTGTTCGGTGCTGCCGCACCTCGCTATAGGTGGTTAGAAGATTACTACTAGTGTAGGGGTGTGACACACACGGTCTAGGTGTGCTTCATCTATATTGGTCTATCTCTATAAATTTCTTGTTCTAAGATTTAACACGAAGCCTCATGGCTTTGCCACTGGGCCAACCATTTCCTAGAGAAGTGGGGTGAATTGAGACCATGGCACATGGACTTATTTTTTCTTTTACATGGACAGGGGTTTTGCATCTCAATGACTCGTACCTGGTATTGATGCCCTAATTGTTTATCTTCATTTGTTCAAATATAAGGGCAAAGCATATTCCTGAAGTAACAAATTATGCAAGCTACAAAGATGATTGAGCAGATATCGTCGATCCTAGGATGAGAAACAATGAAACAAATAATTTTGAAGTCCATTATTCATACCTCCATAGAAAGCATTGATTGCATTGCCTTGTACCTGCACAATGTTTCTGGTTTTCCCTCATTCCTTACACCATGGGAATTCAACCAATTTCTCAATGATGTTGTCAGCACAAAAGTTGAGGTCACTTATCATGCAAATCTTCGTGGTCAAGTTTAAGCATGTGTGGAAGTCAATTATTCTCTTAATTTATGGTTTTTTTTTACAATACCAATAATAATAAGCTATGTTGCACAAGTTTCTGGTACACCGATACTTCGCGTACGGGGAACAAGTATTCGGTACGGCTAGAAGCTTTGCCTAAATTTACAAGAAATGTCAAGTTGGGAGCAACAATAATATAATATATTAAAATTTAATATATATTAAAAATAAAAATAAAATATTTTATTTATTTCCATCCAAAACTTGCCAATCAAATTCCATCTTGCAAAGAAATATGTAAAAGATTGAACTTTGAAACCCTACCAAAAAAATCAAAATATTAATCCATCAACGATTTCCAAATCAATTTCCTTCCCAGCAAAGAAACATGTGGAACTCCCAAAAAAAAAAAAAAAACACACACACACACAATAAGATGACATTAATAAACACACTATTCTTTCTATTTCTGACCATGATTGAAATTCGTTAAAGCTTAAAGATAGGTTTCAAGAGAGTGACTTATTTGCAATTGTTGAAATTCAAAATTTGCAACAGAAGTTGCCAAGGAATGACTGGAAACTGTCTATATTTTGTCGAAACCTTTGCTACATCTCCATGTCTTTGTAACTTTACAAAGTTCATGCAGTCCAGCCCCCTGAACTGGCATGTATCACTTAGAAAATAAACAAATGGTAACTTCTCTGCTCAAAATAGGTACCCAAAACATAAAAAATAAGAACCCAAAATAAGCATCAGAAACGTCAAAATCTATTGCAGTGAAGCTCCCATAAAGCTCCAAAATACCCATTGAAGCTCCCAATGATTTTGGAGTGTTTCCTACCATCTCCCAAACTCCCAAGAGTGGGGGAGCATGGGGTACATACCCTCCAATGCCTGGGAGAAATACCCCTGTAACTAAGATAATAAGTGATTTCAATCTTGTTTAGTTAAATAATAGTTTGTGTATTTATGATTCTGGTTGAATTGAATTACGGTTTGGGATATTTGTGATTGTGAAACATTTACATAATGCGAACACAAGAAAGATTGTGCGCGTGGGATTAGGGCCTCTAGGATGTGCACCACATTTCTTCTAGGAACGTAACAACACCACAGGGAAATGCATTGAGGAAATAAATAACATAGTAATGGTGTATAATTTCTCTCTTAACTACAAGTTGGATCAACTCAACAACAAACTTTTAGGCTCCAATATAATCTTCTACAATATGTACAATGTAGGCATGGATATAGTGCAAAATCTTAGTAGCTATGGTAAGAACATGAAGCCTATACATTCTATTGCCTTTCTATTAATACCCTATGATAGTGTGTGTTGAAATTGTGTGATAATTGTCTTATTCATGGATTATTTAGGTTTGAATTCATGGATTCGGTTTTTTTTTTTTCATTTTGTAGGTTTCAAGATTGTGAGTGATGTTTTTTGTGGCCTCAGAGAATATGATGGGGATATCATATGCCCCACTATAGACATTTCACTTGTTGATGCTTCCTCCCACATCTGGTGGTACGCATACTATCCTAGAGATCCTTACATTATGCAAACCCTAGACAATGTAAAACATGACATCAAAGAGGTGCATAATCCATCTCTATTTTTGTTTTATTTTAGGGTTTCAATCAATCACATGTGCTTTAACAGAATATCATTCATATCATGGATTCAATGTCACTTGTAGTTGGGCGCTCTCTATAGATGGCCACACATCCCCCTTATCTCTTCATATGCTAGTTAAATCTGCATTTAATTTTCTATTCCCCCTGTGAGTGCTCCTCCACATTTATTGTTCAATACTACTCACCAAATTTCAAAACCTTGTTTTCATATGAATTTATATTACATACAATGGCTTCCCAAAGGCCAGATTACTGAAGTCAAAATTAGAAAGGAGGCTATTATGCAAGCAATGCAGATAAGGTACTAATACCCTCTTGTTCTTCTCCATATTTGGCAATGGATTGAAGCCTTTGTGATCCAAAATGGATTCAGTAAAGCCTCTAGATCAAAAGTCTTCAAGTACAAGTGAAAGCGAATCATGTTGAAGTGCTCGCTAATACAAAGCCAACGGTGAAAACAGTTGTAAATTCGAGTTCGGATTAAGAAATTAGAGCCAATTAAAGATTAAGGCCAAAAAGTCAATGCCTACGTCAGCATGACATATGGCAACCTGGGAAAGAGTCACAAGTTCTTGATGATGTCAGTGCAAAAGGTGATGTGTCATTCTGTGATTGGTTCATACCACAGGCAATGGGATTAGTGAACAAGAGCAGAGATCGTCCAATCAAAGGAGAGTGACACATATCATGTCGAAACATGCAAGCAGGTTATCTTGGAAAACGGATGCGATGAAATTATGCAAAAGAAGTTAAACTCCTTTGAGTTCCGGCAGGGAAGCAATAAGTGGTTCACCGCATACCTTCAAGGCAGGAAACGGTTTTTCAGAAATCTATGTGATTCCACTCAGCAGTCGACACATAGAATCCTGAAACTGCTTTCTCGCGTGCCTTTGGAGAATTACCAGACGTGTTAGTTGGAGCGCGAGATCGCACGACAGCCGTTGGATCCCATAGGATAGATCAACGGTGCAAAACCTCCGGATTAGTTGATGATAGGGACGTGATCACCGTCAAGATTGTTTGATCTCGAGATTAGTGCCAGGAAAAGGCCGGACGGTCGAGGTCAACTCCATGCCCACCGATCCTTTGGTTTATCCTCTATTTTTAATGTAGTCGTATTATTTCATGATTATCGTAGTTTGTAACTATATGTGGTATATTAATACCATAACATAAAAAAAGTTGGAGAGTGTAGTTTTGAGCTGTTCCAGGGGGTCTGGAGGTCATAGTGGCCAAGTACGGTAGAGTGTATACTCGTTTAGACACAAAAACTCGAGTTGAACACAGTGGTGAGATCCATTTTAGTGTTTGAGACTCTGTTTCTGAGCTCACACCTGTAACATCAATTTGAAAACATAATAGAGAGGTCAGAAATGGAAGCGAAAGGACCAAGAAGTTGTAGCGAAGAAGTCTGGTGAACTCCTTTATTAAATTTGATAGAGTTGATGGTTTGAATTTGTTTTCTAATTGTTTAAGTGTTTATGTTGTTCACAATCTTTTCGATCTTTTGCACTAAGTCTATAATACCTTTTCATTAACAGATCACTTTGTTTCTTTTTTCTTTAAACTGTTGAAGGCCAACCATTTTCCCTTGTTTTATTTTCAATTTATTGTTTTGTTTGTAAGTTGTTTAAAGTTTTAGAGACGGTTCTGTTATGTGCAAGAAACAAATATATTTTTATTTATGTTTAAAGGAATCAAAGAATCGAGGTTGTTGCACTTCAAAATAAGGCGCACAAAAACATAGTGTGGTATCTACAAAATGCGCCTCCTACCTATATTAGATTTAGAATATTTAGTTTTGCAATTTCTTTGTATGTTTCTTTTAAATTTGAGGTACGCTAGTACACCAAATTACTTGAGATTTTCATTCAATTAGCATATGTCTTCAATATGGCCTCTGTAAAATTCAAAAATTGTTTAGATGGTCAAATAGATTGTTTTCTAGCACTTTGAAGTAAGAAATTCTAATCATTTCCCTCTATGGATATTCCCGCTTTTCATTCGTTTAGATTTGGGTTCTAGCTATCTTTGTGAAATAATTTGTTGTTTACATCATAGTTATCAATTTTGACCAATTGCTACAAAAGTTTTAGAATTTTTTTGGTTTAAATTTGGGCTCCACCTATATTTATGAAATAATTTTCTCTTTATAGAAAGTTACCAAATTTGGCCAAATTGGTGAAAATTTTAGAAAATTATGGGTAAATTTGGATGAGGGATCTCAAGATAGATGGGGCTTGGGCTAGAATGTTGTGTGGATTTGGTTTCTCATTGTACTCACAAGATCATTTTGTTCTCTCTTACATTGGAAAATAGTTATTAGGCAAGTTGTTTTTGATACTTTTTAGATTCCTTCTTGTGATGAGTTAAACATTACTCCTAGGACAAATGCTATACTTCCTTTTTCCACTGTATCCTCCTGGTTTGAAAGGCAATGCCCAACTCTTGGATCTGCTTACCCTTTTTCTCTAATTAGACAAGGCTCCTACCCTAATGAGTAATTAGAGAATAATAGTTGCTCCTACCCTAATGGGGAATAATGGTTGAAAAAGGAGGGCCGAATTCGAGGCCACCCCTACTAATTTGTCCGGCCACTCAAAATAGCTAGATATAAAATAATCAACATAGATCAGGGATGGAAATTTACCTTGAGCTACGTTAAATGTTTTCTTCTCTTTTCTCTGTTCTGGTAAGGAAAAGAGTGATATCCTAATCGAAATTTTCTTCTTTACTGTTTCATTTTCCCACTCAGTTTTGGTTCTTCCTCACCCTCATTTTTTGGGAAGCAATCCTTCCAGGATAGAAATTTTCTGATATCAATGGAAATTTCTGTTAAGTTCCAGAATAATGATGGAAGGTGGTTATCGATATATGATGGGCTCCTAGATTAAATTGTTTTCAAATTTGTCAAAAAAATGATGATCAATATGGAAAATCAAAGTTAAGTTGAAAATAATTTATATTTTCAAGATTTTTGGACGGGGATGGAAAAAAATTGAATCTAATTGTTGCATTAGTTCTATGTAACTGTGACTTTGAGCCAAGACAGCTTGTTGTATGAATTAAACAAGCTATTATGTAACTGTGACTTTGTGCCAAGACTGCTTCTCGTATAAATTAAACAAGCTATTTTATATTTTGAAGGTTTTGTCTAGTGTGTTATTTTGTACTAAAGTTTAAAGGGTTTGGTGACTGTTATTTTGTACCAACCACCAAGGTTTCAGTCCTGTATAAATAGGGTTGGCTTCATGTAATTGGGGCCAATTACAAGTCATCAGTATATTTGGCCTGAACATTATGCAACATGCATAATTAGAATGTTTCAGCCATGATCATGTGGACCATTCAGAATTTCATCCATGTTTGAACCATGCAAGAGAACCCATGAGAATATTTGAGAGAATAGTATGGAAAATGGCGAGAATGATAAGTTCAAATTATGCTGCTATGCTCTACATTTATTAGATACTATCGTTGTTTTTGAAATCAGTACATGAAATATTTTTCCGAAAGTTCTTGTAAAACAACTATATTTGGACAATGAAAGGATCATAAATTTAACGATAACCTAACTAATACACAACAACCTTTTTGACTGGGTCAATTTATATATACAGAGCTACCCGGAGCTCGCCGTTCCTCCAAATTTCCACCTCAACACCTCGGCTAACCAAAAAGATATCGACAATATTCAACCGACATTATTTTTAATTACTAACTCTTAATTTAATGATAACATGCTAACTTTTCTCATGCTTAGCTACAGGGCGTCTCACTGAATTCATGAGCTTTATGGCAAACACTGAGCCTTCTTTGTTATGTATGGATTTAAGAGAGGCATTTTATAGCCATAACCATAAATGCATGACTTGTTTGAGAGAGAGAGACTGGCCATGATAATGGTGTACAACACAGAATTAAGCTATGCTATGTCAATTGAATGTGCTTATGCCATGATCAGATCATGGACTCTTATGGAATTATTACATATAGCTCTTGCTCTCAGACAAATAAAAGATATTCATGTTTATTCCTCTCAACAGCTGAAATCAAGTACACAGAATAAAGCAAATTATTAAGGAATGGTAAGCAGCATAATCCTTTGAAACTTTTAATCAATGTTGCTTGAATAATTCCAAGATATCAAAGCTAGAGCCAAATTAAATAGCTCCTGTATACATTCAATCAATGGCATTATGGCATTTGAGATGATAAACAGTTTGTACATACATATGTATAAACATTCTCCCTAAACTGTAGCTGAAGGGACAAAATGCAGTATTTCTATCACAAGTATATCAGGATATTATTTAACCAAAAAAAGAAGAAGAAGAAGCTACTAACAGTAACGATTTCATGTGCTTGGAGACCTAATGCTCCCACAAAATGCATTTCCAGGCAACTTGGCTTGCAGATTTCTCTGCAAGTCCTCTTTGTTGTTAATACCCACTAGCTATTAGGCCTGAGAAACTTAAACATTCCAAACCAGGCCTAATGTATTAGCCCTAAAGACAGACCTTAAATTAAATTATAATGCAAATATATATAATTATAACCTGCTCACAGAACTTTAGCCCTGTGAATCACCAAAACCTGTGGAAACTTAAACATTCCAAACTAGGACTAATTTATCATCCCTAAAGACAGACCTTAAATTAAATTATAATATATAACCTGCTCACAAAATTTTAGCCTTGTGAATCACCAAAACCCTAGAAAATTGGGTCATGGGCTAGTTTTAGATTAGGCCTTGCTTCCATCCCATTGTTATATGCCATATTATCACAGGAAGCTTTGGCAAGTGTTAGGTCCCTATAGTACTAGTATAACCCCTTATTGTTATTAGTACAACCCCTTATTATATTTTTGTACCCATGTAGTCCCCATATTGTTATTATTGTGCCCTATAGAAACCCACTATTGTTTTTTTTTTTTCTAAGTAATACTATTCTATTGATCTGAAACAAAATAAAAATACAACGAGGTGTCGGCCTTTGCGGTGCTGAACAGAGTTTTGCAAAAAAATATCACAAGCCTAAATGTGACTGCTCAACAAGGGGAAACCAGTCCGAATGAACACAAGAAAAATCCCACATAGGGGTCTCGAGTTTTAACATAAAAATGCCCGCACAGGGGTCCTAGATTAAAAGCAAGCAAACCATGCCAGAAGGAATGATAAAAAAACAAAACACAGGAGAAAAACCTCAGACAACAACTCTTGAAACCTTCAGCGAGCGGCAAAGCGACACTTGGCAGCCAGGTCATCAGTCAGGATGGACCCCCTGGATGTCGTCTGGAGTGGGCTCTTCTACAATGTGACACGCGTACTCGTACCAGTCATCATCCTCTACTGACATGCCGCGGGATGCCACTAACTGTTTGTATGCCTGCTGAGCTGCCCTCGGTTGCATGCTTGCCTGACGTGTCGCCCAGGTCGCCACCAGTTGCCTTCGTGCCACCCGCTCTGCCGTCGGTGGCATGCTTGCTTCCAGCCAACTCCTCGCCATGCAAAGTGCCAATTTTCTCTACCATCTGTTGCTTGCCTGGGTCTCGATCATCCCTGTTCCGCTGAGCGGCCCTTTGCTGCTCGCCGTTGTTCCTTGTCTGAGCTTCCTGCAGGTTGATTTCCTCACTGAAGGTAATGGTAACAGTGGCTATGATGACTGGCCGAGGCAGAGAACTATGGAAGTGGAATTGGGCCATATGTTGAGAGGGATGAGGGGGGAGGGGAAGATTGGCAGTTTGGGTAGCAGCATTCATTCTGCGGGCACCATGGGCCTGTGACCATCCTCTGCCACTATGAGTATCGGGGTATCTTCTGGAGAAGGGACCATGGGAATGAGTAGTAGAAGGGGAAGAGGAAGGAGAAGTAGGTTCAGGGCTGGGCGTAGCAGGGGGCAAATGCTTCCGCCATGACTACCCCCTCTTCTGCTGCGCATTCAGTGGCGAGTGTGTGCCATGACTGTATTAATTTCAGAGTTATCAATTGGGGAGGCAGAGGTATTTCTGGGACTGGAGTGGTTGTTCAGAAGGAAAACAGAGGGATTTTGAGCGCAATTCAACTCACAGTGAGTCGTTTGGGAGAAGTGATAACCATTTCCCAAATCCACACAGTTGAGTATCCAACAACGTTTGCCAATGATGGTGTGAGAGCTTGGCTCCACAGCTTAAGGGGGGCATGAGTAGTTTAGTAGGGGAGGGAAGGATGAATTGTGGCTTGTGGAGGCCATAGCCTTATGCTTGCTGCAGATTTCTCGACTTGAGCACCAGAGTAATGGTGCCTGCAAGTCGACAGTAATTTGCCATAAATTGGCCTGGAAGGGGATGCAGGTGGCCATGTGGCCAAGCCGCCTACCATCCTTCAATCTAATCTTCATTAATTGCATCATGATCACCCGCATCCGGGTGTGCCTCTTCACTCTGTACCAATTCATTGTAATCCTGTATCTGGGAAGTGGTGGCAATAGTGTTGAGCGAACCTGTATGTAGAGTCTGTTCACTATCAACCCCTATATTAGCCAAGAGATCAGCCACTTTGTTGCCATCTCTTCGGATATGTTTGAAGGTGACTGCTCTATTGGTGGAGAGCCATTGTTCGATGAGCTCTAATCTTTCTACCAATCTCCAGCTGCTGACCACTTTGTATGCCGGGGTCCCCTGCAGAATCTGATTAACCATGTTAATGAGAATCTGAGAGTCACCTTCAATTATTAGGGGGAAGAAACTGTGATGTTGAGCTAAAAGAAGCCCCTGCCATAGCCCTTCTAGCTCTGCAGAATTGTTCGTATCCCAACCAATTGAGCCTAGGAAAATTAAAAGAGGTTTGCCTATATGATCCCTGAATGCTCCTCCGTAGCCTGCTTTGCCTGGGTTACCTTTGGAAGCTCCATTGAAGTTTAATTGGATTACATTATGGGGCAAAGGGAGCCATTTGTTTGGTATATTGTGGTGTAAAGAGAATTTACTATGTTTTGCCTGTACCTGGTTCAGCCGAAGATTCTAGTTTGTCGATATGTTCTGCTCCTGTGGAAGGGAAGGAAAGTCCTCTTCATACCAAGTTTGGAGCATTAATGTTTCCTATATTTGGTGGGGTCTGATCAGGTCCCTTAGCTTGGGTCTTTGCTGCCATGAGTCATCCCAAAAACGTGCATTGTTGACATCCCTTATTTCCCAGAAACTATGTTGTTGGATTATATCTTTGTGCTGACTAGCCGCGTTCCAAATTAAGGACCCTTTGCCTACTTCTGTGAGTAAAATTAACTCATCTATTGGTCGGTTGTTTGCATATTTGGCTGTCCAGAGGATGGCCCAGGGAGTATGCGGTGCAGAGATCCATTTCCACCATAAACGTGCTCCCATGACTACATTGTTGTGTTAAGGATCACAGAGCCCAATGCCCCCTGAAATTTTTGGAAGGCAGACCGTAGCCCATTTTCTATTTTGTCCCAAGGATCCCCATAAAAATTCCCTCTGAAGAATTTTTATTTTCTTAAGCACCCATTTTGGTGCTGCGAGTACTGAAAAAAGATAAAGAAACATGGATAGTAGGACAACTTCGACTAATACTAGATGAATAGCCATATTGAGGGCTCTATAAGTCCAGGAGGAAAGGTGAGCTTCCAATTTCTCCAAGAGTAGTTGCCAGGTAGAATGCTTTAAAGCAGAGTCAGTCATAGGTGCACCTAGATATTTAGAGGGGAGAGTTGCAACCGTGAATCCAAAAATGCGAGCTATGGAAGATTGAGTGATGGAAGGGGTATGAAAGAAAAAGATTTGGGATTTAGCATTATTAATGCTGGCACCAGAGGCATCAGAGAACTCATTCAGAAGGGATTTTATTTTGAGGGCTTCTTGAACCGAGGGATGGCCAAACAACATGTTATCATCCACAAATTGTTGGTAGGTAAAAGCAGGGGTGTTGGGGAAGGAGAGACCTCTGAGCTACTAGGACTGAAGAGCTTTTTTGATACTTCGTCCAAGCCCTTCTGCCATTAAAACAAACAGAAAGGGGGAAAGAGGATCTCCTTGTCTGATTCTTCTAGAAGGATGAAAGGGATTGGAAGGGATGCCATTGACCAGAATGGAGGAAAAAGTGGAGGATATAAGACTCATAACCCATCTAACCAAAGGAGGGGAGAATCCAAAGGCTATCAATATCTTTTGAATGTAAGTCCAGCTTAATTTATCGAAAGCTTTTGAAAGGTCCATTTTAGGAGCATACTTGCTTTTTTGAACTGCTTCAGGGAATGTATAATCTCATAGGTGAGAATGATGCCATCCGTGATTTTCTGACCTTCCACACACCCCGATTTCTCTGGCGAGATGAGTAAAGCTAGCAACGACTTCAACCGAGAGGAAATTACTTTAGATATGACTTTGTAAATGACATTTCAGAGAGTGATAGGCCTAAATTTGTCCAGAGTTAGAGATTGCACTTCTTTGGGGATAAGGGCAATAAAAATGGCGTTCAGAGAGGGAAGCATCCATCGAGTAGTCCGGGATTCCGCAACAACCTACCAGGCATCCTATTTAATGAGATCCCAATAGTTGTGAAAGAAATTAGAGGTAAAACCATCAGGGCCAGGCGCCTTTCCTTCCTTGAGTTGTCGCATAGCATACTCTACTTCCTGTAAAGATATCGGGTGAAGGAGGAGCTGATTGTGTTCTTCTGTTATGATTTTCGGAATGTTCTTTATAATCTTCTCTATAGCTGGTTGTCGATCGACTTGTGGTTCTTGGTGCACCTGTTTGAAGTAAGTAAGAAGCTCTTGTTCTACGTCCTCATGGTTTTCCAAGCATTCTCCTTGCTGATTTTGAATGTAAGTGATGTTGTTGTGCATTCTTCTCTGTATGGTAGTGCGATGAAAAAATTTTGTATTTCTTTCTCCCTCCTTAAGCCATCTGACTCTAGATTTTTGTTTCTAGAGTATTTCCTCTTGCTTTTCTCTTTCTGCTATTTGTGTCTGAAGGAGCTTTTCCTGCTCTGAGAGTGCTTCAGTTCTTCCCTCAGTAATGATCGTCTGCTGGATTCTTTTCATTTCCTGATCTAGAGTGTTCTGAGCTTGGAAGATATTGCCAAAGGTCAGTTGATTCCACTGCTTGATGTTCTTTTTGAGATGTTTGAGTTTTTGTTGGAATTGGTACATTTTTTAACCTTCCGGGGGGTTGAAGCTTTTCCAAACTGTATTTATCAGGTTGTTGAAGTCTAGATGCATCAACCAGAAAGCTTCGAAGTGAAAGGGTCTCCGTGTGTTGCTCCCGGGTCTTTGCCATTGGAGCGAGATAGGCCAGTGATCTGAGCTTGTAAGAGGTAAGATCGAGGTAGAGATATCTCCTCCAAGATGGATGGCATTGTCTGAAAGCAGAAATATATCCAGTCGAGAGGCAATTTGTTGGGTGCCAGCTCTTCTGTTATTCCAAGTATAGATTCCATTATTGAATGGCATATCTATAAGCCAGTTATTTTGGATGAAATTATTTAAATGGATGCTTTCACTATCCAATTTATTCCTGCCTCCACTTTTTTCTTCCAGTTTAGTAATCATATTGAAGTCTCCTCCTGTGATCCAGAGTGGATGTGTTCTGGTGGAGTTGATCAGAGATAATGTATTCAGAATGTCTATCTTATGCATTGCCTCCTGGGGAAAGTATACATTGGTTAGGTGACCATGCACATTTGTCCCTATTATATGGAAGGTGGCTTGAATGAAATGCTTACTCGCATGGATATTAGTAAGCGTGATAGCTCATTCATCCCAGGCTATTGCTAGTCCTCTTGAAGCTCCTAAGGCATCCACTGCTATTTCTTGACTGCCTGGCCATGCTTTTGCAAGGGTTTGACCAAGTGTGGTAGAGTTACATTTTGTTTCTTGCATGAAGAAGATTTGGGGTTTCTCCTGTTGAATCATGTTTTTTATCATTCTGTATTTCCCAGGGCTGTTTAGCCCTCTTATATTCCAAGATGTGAGCTTCATGTTTCATTATTGGGTAGGGGACTGTAATATTTTGTAAGCTTGGAATATCTTCCTGATTCCACCAGCATTTCCCCAATACGGATGGTTCTTTGGAGGTCTATTTTCCTTCCCCGTTTTTTATTGTCTTTAGGAATGTTTTTGCCATCCCATTGACTTCCGGGTTGAATGCCTAAAGATCTTTGCTGTTGTGCTCTGGAAAGGATGACTTCCAAATTTTCTAGCTGTCTTTCTGGGATCTTGTCAAATTCTTTTTTCTTGCAAGCTTGTTCCAATCCTAATATGTCTAGATCTCCTATGTCTATACTTTCAGGCTCTTCTTCCATATGCTTGGCCTCGCTACTTTCCTCTGCGAAGTCTGTTGCAATGGTGGTTTCTTGCTGCAAAATGTCTATATCCATGCCATGAGATTTCCAGATCGGTATCAGACTGGGTGAGGAAGTGGTTAGATCTATGGATTGTGAATGCTTTTGGGTTTGCCCTGAGCCTGAGGGGTTGAATTTGGATGGTGCCTTAAGAGGCTCCTCGGAGGGTAAGGGGAACTCCTTGGTGGTCGACTCTGGTTGAGCTAAGATCTCAAAGCTATTACTGGTGGATGGCATTGAAGTGTTGGCGGAAGGCTTTTTAGGGTTTGATGCAAGTTTTTTGTGGTTCTTTTTGCGATTGTTAACCTTGGTGAAACCTTCAGAATCAGGTTTTTCTGAGGAGGTATAAGTCGGGGGTTTCAGATTTAATGGGTAGTCACGAAAGAGATGGCCAAGGGCATGACATTTTCTGCATCGAAATGGGACATGTTCATAATCTATTGACTGAATCCACTCAAAATCATCATGATATAAACTTACCACATCCGGAAGAGCTTTGCTTAGATGCATATAGACACAAATGCGGGCGTAGGAAGTATATCTTCTAAGTTTTGTCTCCTCCGCAATTTTAATGAACTCCCCCAGTCCATTTCCAATATCTTTCAGTGAATCTTCATCCTAGTACTCCAATGGAAGGGAATAAAGACGAATCCATACTGGTGCCCAGCTTAGGTCTTCTTTGTCCAGGTTGAATCTCTCAATCCAGTCTCTCAGGTAAAGACCAATTACATTGAAGAAGTATGGTCCTCCATCGATGACCCTATTTTGATCTTCTATACAGTTGAAAACTGCTGTGAAAAAACCCTTTGGTCCCAGCTGCAAGGTGATGTGCCCTTTTGGTTTCCATTTGGCTACAATCCAACCATACAAGGCTTTCTCTGTGGGCCAGAAGCCGATAAATTTCCCTATTAAAGCATGATCCTTCATGTATTGGATTTGGGAGTTGATTCTTTGACTTGGTAGCTCAATCTTAGGTATTTCAGCTGCAACAGGTTTATAGGTGGCCGATGTTGCTTTGGGAACCTCATTTCTTCATGTATTATCTGTCTGTGCAAAAGGAATCGTTTCTGCCTCTTCCTGGGGATTTTTCCTATCATTTTCCATGTGCATCTGAGTATTTTCTTGATCATTGGGGGGAGGCACCGTGTCCTCCCCCTGGAGGTTATCCATGACTTGTACTCTATTCTTTGTCGTGTATTACTGCTCGTATTGCTAGAGAGTTGTTACAGTGACGCCGTGGTCTGTGCAGGTTCGTCGTTGTAGAGTCTTACAAAAACCCTATACCGCCATCGTTTCCTCCGCCATGAACCGAGATGCACCACTAGATTATCCTCAATCCACTATTGTTATTATTGTGCCCTTACATTATTATTGTTATGTCGACTCTAATTATATTATGACCCCTTACACTCCTATATATAGAAAGGAGGTCTTCTCATTTGTATCATCCAAGAATTCTTCATTTGTGTAATTTAAAGGAGGTTTACCCCTTGAGGAGGTTGAATTATAAGGCGTTGATCTATATTTTTAACTTTTTGTGACCTCATTTCATAACATTTGGTATTAGAGCTTTGGATTCTAGGGTTTCACTGCTCCAAACAAGACATCATGGAATTTTCACTATACCTTTTTCTTGTGATGTTTCAGAAGTTGAAATAAAAACCAAATTGTGCCGAAATCGTTCTCAACCTTGGTTTGGAATTTCAGAGCTTGTCGCACTATATTTTCGGAGATATGTTCCGAGGAAGTTAGGGTTTTGCAGACTCCTGAATAACATTCCAAACGAGTGACCTCAGGAAAATCATCATAAATTTTATTCTAAGCATCAGATTGAAATTTCATAAGAAGTTTCAAAAAGAGGACAACCTATAGTTTTCTCTATATCCGTTTCAAGTACTAAGGTCAAAACAGTGACACATGGCACTTCATACACTTCGCTTTACTGAACTAGTCTATAATCAGGTCACCGTGGGAGATTTGGCATAAATATTCCTTGGAGAATCCAATATTGATCAAACTTGTGGGGTTAGACAGAGGAGTCAAAGGGCTACTATAGGAAATGATTTTAGATATTTGAGATCTACAGTTACAGAGATACAACATATTCAATATCGAGCTCTTACAAAGTGAAAGACAAAAATGTGTGTAGTTTTTTTTAAATTTTGCATAAAGTTGGTTTGAAAAATTAGTTTGAAGGAATTCAAAGGGAATAATGAAGAATTATTAGCATTAATTGATGCCCCGAAGAAAGAAAATGGAAACACCTAGTAAGGAACCTGAAAGCTCTAGCATAACTCGTGAAGAAGAGTGTGAAATTACTTCACAGTTCGAGTTGAGTACTTTGGAGGAGAAAGATCTCCAGATACTCATAGCGATGGGTAATGATGAGAAGTATAGTGTCTCAGGTATGGGCACGGTTATTTTTCAGAGGGAGCATGGAGCTCGCCTTACCTTGACTGATGTTAAGTATGTACTAGGACTGAAGAGAAACTTGGTGTCGATCGCGATGCTGGAAGACAAAGGCTATGATGTAGTCTTCAGTAAGGGAAAGGTTTTCCTTAGACACATCATCACTAGACAAGTGAAGCAGATTGGTTCATGGGTCAAGAACCTGTATGCTCTTGAGGTTCAAGATGCATGCAAAGCGGTGAGCAGTGAGGCAACTGATGGAGACTTGGTGGTTGAGAGGGATCATATATTACCGCTCAACATGCAGAGCCAGAATAAGTCTCAGATGATTATGGAGGAGCCACGATTGGTGCAGCAACTTCAGGAGGTTGTGGAGCAGCCACAACAAGGGAAGCTGAGAGGAGATCGAGTAGAGATATCTACTCATGCAGAGACCTCCATTAGGGGGAAAATTTGAGCCAGGTGGGCAGAGGGATCGCATGCAGCCATACCTCCAGGTAGGAGGTGGGGTGATGTGGATTTATCGTCCCAAGGAGGAGGGGCAGGATCCTTGAGGTACCCAACCTCTTGGATGAGACCTTGCTACGGGAGCCCCGATGTGGAGTAGCAGGAACTGATTGATTAGGTAGAGATAGATGCAGATGGAGCAGTAGAGAGAGTGACAGTGTAGGGAATCCTAGGACAACGCATAGCTAGCAAGCTACAACAATGCGAGAGGCACAAGTGTTTTGCATAGTGCTAGGTGGCACAGAGAGGTGTGCAATGGTGCGAGATGCATGGAGATGTTGCAGTAGAGAAGATTTCAGAGAGGGAGCACTTGTCAGCAACAGGTAGAGCTTCAGCATCAGAGTATGTTCCTAGCCCAACAGAGTGGTCAATTGGGAGTGTTTTTGTTCCAAGTGTTGTTGGAGCAAGTGGATCGAGAAAATGTGTTGCATGCAAATCATTCCAGAGTTGCAGGATAAGGGTTGCAGATAATCCATATCTTGTTGAGAGGGAGTGTTGAAAATGCAACAAGATGATGGAGCTTAGTGGAAAGGAGTCGCCTTCAATAAGTGGGTCCGCAGGCTATTTTTCGCACAAAGTCTATTTTTAGACTATGTCTATTTTTAGACATATGGATCATGGTCTATGAGTTGCAGGATGCTGTTTATGGATGATTGGTCATGTTGGGAAAAATAGATGGACTTCTATTTTTGGTTCATAGCAGAGTGATCAGAGTCTATTTTTAGACTGCCAGGCTAAAAATAGAGAGAGTAAAATATTATTAGCCCTTAGTAATATTTGGACTCTAAACATTATCTTATTCTCTTGGAGGACTTCAGTTCGAGCTACGGAAGTGGCACATGCAGCTGACAAAAGGAATCACGTGGTTTCTTATGTGTTAGTTGAGCTATTGCATGGAGGACTTCAGTTAGAACTCATGCATGTGAGTTCTGTGGAGTTGGATGTGGAGTTGATGGAGTTGTGTTCAGTTTGACTTAGTTGAACTAGTTGTATTTAGTCTAACTAAAGAATACACTAATGATGAGTTATGTGAATTAAATATTAATTAATTCACTAATTATTAACTCATAAAGAAACTAAGGAATACATCAGTTAACTCAGTGCATGGACAGTTCAACAAAGACAGTTGTTAGAGGTAAGTGAAAGGGTGAGTTGTGACTATCAGTTGTGCATGAGATTTTGCACATGCATGGATTGAGTAATGCCAATGAGGATTGCGTAGTGTGGGCCAATACCAAGGCAATTATAGCTTTTGCTCATGTGATTTTGGATTAGACAAGGTAAATAGGAGTTTGGATCAACCATTCATCATTCATTCTCTTGCAGGGTTGTGCAGTGGAGGCAGGCAAAGCAGTGGAGGAGATTTGAGCAGTGATTGATCAGATCGGAGCTAGTTTTGTGTATAACAGGTGGAGATAGTGTTGGATACTTGAGAGGAGTATTGTACTATGCAATGTTACATGTTCTAAATCATTAATATATAGATAGCGTGGGGTTTTCAGCTGTATGCTTTCCCCGGGTTACATACTGTATTAATGTGTGCATGTTATTGATGTTTCATTGTTTTTTAATGCTGCTCAATTGATGATCAACGTAGAGGAGCTTATGTATTGTGCATGTATTCCGCAATAGTGCATGATCAGGATAATCTCTGTTGAATATGTGTTTATTATTCAAAATTTCTACAGCTATTACCCAAGTTATGGTGCAGTGGCAGCACTTTGGGCCTGATGAGGCTACCTGGGAAGATGAAGAGCTCATGAAAAAATATTATCCAGGGTTGTTCATGGCCGAAAGACATCGGGACGATGTCTAATTTCACGAGGGGGAGATGTAATGCCTCGGGATAAATGTAGATATTTGACTTTACTGTGGTAAATGAAAAACTAAATTTGATATTATTATCTGTTTGAATTTAATAATATTCTCTTTAAAAAAAAAGAAAAGAAGTGTTTCATTAAGAGCTGGAAACTTCTCAAGGAGGAAGTTGGAGGCAAGACAGTTGTTGTGATTCGAACCCTAACTGCTTTCCCTAACTGGAAGGGCTTCCAGAGGAAAAGAGGGAAAGGGGGGAAAAGGTCTGTGTTGTTGGGATAGGCAGAAGAAGGAAAAGAAAAAGAGAGAAATGGCTAAGTCTGGTGATGAACAGATAGCCAAGCACTAAGTGCAAGTGCCTTACTGCGGATAGTGGTCCTGCAAGAGAGCTAGGGGGGAGATTCTAGTCCCGAAGGACGAATCTCAAGGACGTGTGGTAGACTGGAAGTAGATGAACAGAGGTAATCTTGGCTTCTCAATTGTTCGCAAGTTACAGTGGCACAGGTAAGTCGGCTGAACTGCTTAGAAAGCATTTAAAAGTATTAATGAAGTAAACTATATTAAATGTTTGCACTGTTATGATATATTATCTAAAACCTGAGCCAACTATGGAAGTGACTCTTACTAGGTGTCCATGTTATTTCTGAAAAAAAAAAATACTGTAAGGGTCATCTTAACAGAAAACTGTACAGTTAATGGAAACAAAATATATACATATAAAATCACTCCTTTAATCTGATTTGATATGAGCAGATCACTGTAGAGGGAGTGTGGAATTGTGCAATAGGGAAGGAAAAGAGCAGACAACTGAAGACGAACCTTTTCCTGGAAAAAAAGGGGTCTTGCAGGGGTAGTGATGTAGGAAAAGTTTACGAGAAATAGAAGACTTAATTAATGAGACTTTGTAAGCTTAGCGTGCCTAACGTTCTGGCATATGATGAAGTGTAATCGATTTGGAAACAAACCAACTCCAACGAGAATGATTCTGGTATGACAAATCTAGAAGTAACAAGTTTTGATCCTAATCAGAATTCTTTTTAAGAAAAGAATAGTAGTGGTGAACAAGGGAAAAACCTAAGAGTTTGAGCTCTGTTTAACCCTACCGTAGTTAGCTAAACTTGTTTACTACGAGAAAGGAATTACAAACAAATATGTACCTGAACCCTGGGTGTAGGGTTTTCAATCTAAATTTAAAAGCTTGCTACATCAGAAATTGGATTACACTTAAATTATAGAAGGAAGACCCGTATTGATGGTCGACCCCGTTCTCCGGGTGAAAGGGCTTCCTAAATTCCAATTGAAAACCAAAAACCCCAAATTAATGTCCCATTGTTCAAACCCTCATCAGAGATAATTCAGTTGATCACTTGACAAGTATTTGACTAATGGCTATACTATCCAGTCGAAGTTACAAACAAGAATTAACAATGGATATACTGTTGAATTCATTGACCAAATTAAACAAAAAATTATAAACTCCATCTCTGCTGAAATGTGTAGCAAGAAGATTGTAACGAACAAACAAGTCGAAAGACAATATTTACTTGAAAACAATGCATGTAATTTTTGTATAATAACAAACTCAAGAGACAAAGAAACAATAGACGTGGAACACACACACACACACACATATATATATAGGCACTGCATGGAACTCTGTGGTATAGCAAAGCTGAAGAGTTGTAGAATATAACAAAATATATGATAATCACGTTTGGAAATAACACAAAAACCTTACGGTAAATATAACTCAGGAAGGAGACCTTCCAAATGTACCAGATTTACAAAATTTCCCAATAAATCGGATTACATTAGCACATGACTTCCAACACTTTTAATGAAAAATAAACACAAGAAAATGGAACATGCTGTAGGACAGCTTAATGTATTTACAAATAGGCCAGCACAGATCAAAAGACTTCAGAGGTAAAAACCCTCAAAGTTAGAATACTTTACTTGAAAAGGAAAATATATAATACTTGAGTAACAGAGTCTCGATGGGCGAGCTAAAAACTAGAACTCTACATTACATAAACAGTAGCAAATATCAGGTGTAAGGTCCCTTTCACAAAAGAAATTAATAGAGCTACATCTAAATGACCACAACCAGGGCGGAAACCCTCATACATGGAGGAATTTGGAGTTAATCCCACTTCTGGAGGACTTTGTTTCCATTTGGAACCAAGCTCGGAAACAGAGTGGAGAGGATCTTGCATGAGACCATAGAAAGTAGGTTAGATATCCGAAGTAGTCTCAGGACAAACAAACAAAAAAAAACTTTGAATGCATGAGGGCAGGATCAAACCATTGTTGCGTAAAGAAAATTGGCATAAATAGTCTACACAACTAAAGACTTACCAGTGACCAGATCCGGAGGGCGAAGACAAAGGTGTGGCATTATGAGCACCCTTCACTATCACCATAGAAACCTGGTTCGAAGCATGGAGCAAAGACCATGAACGAAAGTAGCAACCGAGCGGTGGACCAAGAGAAATGGCGGAAGAATGAATTTCCGAATTGAGACCAAGTATTGTGAACGAAGATCGAGCCATCTACAGCCGTTGGATCCCCAAGCAAGCTCCAACACCGTTGATCCCAAGGGAATCCCGAGGCAGTAGCCGCACTGGTCAGGATTGCACTTGCCACGTACAATGAGTAGTGCAGATATTTAATAACATTTCGATTTAACAAAAATCAAGGCGGTTAGCTGACAGTCAGAGATCTATACCCCGAATTTCCATACCAAGCAACGGATCTATACCCTGAATTTCCATACCAAACAACGACGTAGATCAATTCGCATTGTCAGCAGATCCTGCCTAAATTAATGCTGAGTTACCAACTTCATAAATGTATGGGTTTATGCATACGTGGATAGGATGTGAAATAAACAACATTGGAGTATGTAAAAATAATAAATTTACAAAACGTAAAAAATAAAATTTCTAGGTATATGACAAGGGGTTAATAATAAGTTCTAAATAATTTATATTTACATACTAATAAGGATTAGTACCAAATCATTATAAAGAATAAGGTGAAGTCATGTTAAGAGGATATATATTAATGAAAAAATTAGGAGTTCATTAATATATTAAGAAAATAAGATAAAAAAAATAAAATCAAAGTAAATAGAAAAGGATAATATAAATAATAAATAAAAAGAAAGAAAAGTAGAGATTTTTCTTATCAAATCAAATACTTAGGAGCTTGAAATTTTTTTATTATTTCTAATTAGGATCAATAAATAATATGATATAAATCTTTAAAAAAAAATAAAAATATATTTTTATTTTTTATTTTAAACCAGATCCCTTAGCATATAAACTTTTGATACTCGTCAGTAAATAATATGACATAAATCTATTAAAAAAAAAGGAAAGAGGGAATTTTTTTTATTTTTTTATTTTAAGCCAGATCCTTAGCATATAAACTTTTCATACTTGTCAATACTATGTTAGCAATCTCTTACCCTCATTTATTTATTTCCTAGTGAGGGAAAATCAAATTACATATTACATATTTATTTATTCATTTAGGGGAAAATAAATTCGTATAACTGAGTGCTTCCATAACGTTCTATATTAATAATTCACATTAGCCAACTTATAAAAATTATTCAAAATGTAGACGTCCAGAATATAAATGGTAACGTGATGCTGATTTGAATGTATAAAATAGTAATTAATGCATTAAACCTAAAATTTACAATGTAACCAGAGATCCGGTAAGGAGGATTTTGAAAGAAGTGGCCAGAAAAGTCATGACGATAGACAAATATGACATATGAGCCTGTAAGTGGGATCTTACAAGTTTGGTAGGCATCTGACGGGGATCTTGGAGAGGACGAAGCTCAGAAGCTCATTTGGGAGCGAGGCAGCTTTGTCTGAACCCACTGGCGTCGTGCTGATGTTGATTGCCACGGATCTACAAATTCCTGTAAAAATGGGGTGTACTGTGGGTCCTCATAATTCTCTGGCAATTCAAATCTCAGATCTTCAAGTGTAGGGGCTCTCTAAAGCAGACAAGCCATCACATGCATTTCTCGTTCGTCAAATCTGTTTATTTCTACCATCGTATACCGCAGATTGCCAAGTGGAGGGCTCAAACGCGGTGGTATCTGATCTCTACCTAATTCCTGTATTGCATGACAAAGAGAAATCCATTTTAACAATTGAATTCAATAGTAAAAACACAGAAATTAAATTAATTAAACTATTTCTTACCAGAAGAAATAAGCCACTTATTCTCAGACACTCAAGATGAGGAAGCCCCTGAAGCAGGCTGATAAGAGGAACAACCATCTCTTTTTCCCTTTCAAACAACCGACACATGTGGATTCCTAGCTTTTTCAAAGCTTTGAAACTCCCCACTATCTCAACAAATCTCTGCGCCGAGATACTGTCCACGGCGAAAGTCGAATCCATTTCCAATCCAATCACATTTATTTCGCTCTGCATTTCTAGTGCAACAATCCCAACTGAAACCTCGTGAAAGAACACCCATTCACTCTTAAATCATCTACCAAACATACCTGAATGCTTCTAATTTTGGGGCAGTTCACTGTGAAAGCCTCTATGCCATCCCATACCAGTACATCTAAAAGCAAAATGTTGTGAGCGGAGATGGTGGGCCTCTTCAGGCCATCGCAGTAAGTTATTTCAAGTTTTTGCAGAAGTGGGCAATGCGATGTAAACCAGGTCAATGAATCATCTGTCAATCGTATGTCTCTGAAGGAGCAAGTAATGAAATGGTTGAATCCAGAGGAGTGGGTTGGAATATGGGTGATAATGAAAGTGGTGAGTGTGAGCGTAGTGAGATGAGTGCAAAAGAAAAGGGCAGGAGGTGGGATTTCTTTTACCATGGAATAGCTGAGATTCAGGTGGACGACATTCTTGTCTGCTGCATGCTGCACCCATTTCCATACGCTTTCGCGGCTAAATTCCCATTCCCAGTTGTTATGAAATGGGGGGTGCGAGTGCCTGTAGTGTCGTTGAAAAGATGAAAAGCCTCCAGATCCGAGGAATGAGATTGCAGAATGCATGAGATTGCATTCTCTGCCATGGAGATCGATAATGGATCTGGTGTGACAGACCCCTGGAAGAGGAGATAGGGAAAGAATATGAGTCCGGGTATTTGAGTGTAGAGAAACCTCCATCTTTTCGAAAGAACTGCCTCTCTGATTGGGAGTTTAGAGAGGATGACGCCCAGAATCTCATTTGGAAGTGGGGAAAACTTGTCTGAAGCCGGCATGATGATGTTGGGCAGTGTTCAACTAATATTTACTGCGAAACGTGGGATGTGGAATGAAAAGATTGGGAGGTGGAAGGGACAGTCGGCAAGGCCTAGAGCCTAGAACGAGCGATTTTGAACCCGATAAAGAGAGATTATTATCATAGATCTTTAAATACAAATTTTAAAGGGCAAATATTTGTATGAGGCTATATTATTTAAATATTTTATATATTTTTATGAGTCATTATTCTTTAAATGTTTTATGTTTTATATGGTTACCTTCTTTTAAGATTTTTTTTTATTTATTTTTTATTTTGGTCAATAGGACCAAAATTTCACATCAAATTGGGTTGTAGAACTAATTTCTTAGTCAATGAAAGTTTAGTAAAGTGGGGAGAAGCTCTTACTTTCTCACTTAGGCTCAGAATAAAATATTTTAAGATAGAGATATATATTTTATTTATGATTAACTCTCAAATTTAATTGGTCAATGTTAAAAGTTCAGAGAAGAGATTAAATAAGTGATTAATTAAAATACAGTTGTATTTCAAAATTTCAATGTTATGGTGCCCCTCTGGTAGCTCTAGTAGCCATGGCTTTTGAATGAAGTCTCTCTTGGGTTAGAATCTTGTGCTACCTTCTAGAGGGGAGTTCAGAAAATAGATTAAATAAGTGATTAAATGTCAAGAGAGTCAAATTCTTAAAATATAGATGTATTTCAAAATTTCAATGTTATGGTCCCATAGGGTAGCTCAAGTGGCCATGGCCCTTGAATGAAGTCACACAAAACTGGGTTAGGTTCAAATCTTGTGCTACCCTCCCGGGGGAGTTCAGAAAATAGATTAAATAAGTGATTAAATGTTAAGAGAGTCAAATTCTTAAATTATAGATGTATTTCAAATTTCAATGTTATGGTCCTTGTGGGGTAGCTCAAGTGGCAATGGCCTTTGAATGAAGTCTCACAGGAATCTTGTGCTACCCTCCCCCCTAGGGATCTGCAAAAGTCATTTTAATTAATTAATTAAATGACATAAAATATTACTTTAATAATAAATTATGAAAATTTGTTATAGAATTTAAAAATATAACATAGTAAGTGGGATAAAGCAAATATTTTAAAGTTTAAATTTTATTGTGGTTTATAAAATGTTTATATAAATTTATTTTAAGTTTAATTTATTAAATATATTTATATAGATTTATTTTAATTTGAGATAAAATTAAGAGTTTAGTGGGATCAAGTGAGGAGTTAGGAGGGTTTTAAGTTGGTATTGTTGCTTTTCAAGATGGATTAGGCTTCATCTCAACAAATACCATGTGCTATGTAATATCATGAGTTTGTAAAATTTTCACCGGAGATCTTGGGTTCGAATCTTGTGCTACCCTCCCCCGAGGGATGTGCAAAAGTCATTTTAATTAATTAATTAAATGGCATAAAATATTACTTTAATAATAAATTATGAAAATTTGTTATAGAATTTAAAAATATAACATAGTAAGTGGGATAAAGCAAATATTTTAAAGTTTAAATTTTATTGTGGTATATAAAATGTTTATATAAATTTATTAAATATATTTATTTAGATTTATTTTAATTTGAGATAAAATTAAGAGTTTAGTGGGATCAAGTGAGGAGTTAGGATGGTTTTAAGTTGGTATTGTTGCTTTTCACAATGGATTAGGCTTCATCTCAACAAATACCATGTGCTATGCAATATCATGAGTTTGTAAAATTTTCACCGGAGATCTTGGGTTTGAATCTTGTGCTACCCTCCCCCATAGGGATGTGCAAAAGTCATTTTAATTAATTAATTAGATGACATAAAATATTACTTTAATAATAAATTTTGAAAATTTGTTATAGAATTTAAAAATATAACATAGTAAGTGGGATAAAACAAATATTTTAAAGTTCAAATTTTATTGTGGTATATAAAATGTTTATATAAATTTATTAAATATATTTATTTAGATTTATTTTAATTTGAGATAAAATTAAGAGTTTAGTGGGATCAAGTGAGGAGGTAGGAGGTTTTTAAGTTGGTATTGTTGCTTTTCACGATGGATTAGGCTTCATCTCAACAAATACCATGTGCTATGCAATACCATTGGTTTGTAAACCAATATAGATAAATCGATAAAATCACCAACATAAACTTTTATATAGTTATTATTTCTTTTCGAGATTTTAAATTTATGCGAATAAATAGATAAAGTAGGTGAGGATAATAGCCTACCATAACCTCATAAATTTATAATCACCCTTACCATCTATGAGTTTTCGGGTCCTTGATAATGGGTGGAGTGTCCACTTGAAACATGGGATAGGAATGTTATGCAACCAACTCACATAATAGAAGAAGAAATAGATCAACGCCTTCAAAATTCGCCTTTTTGAGGGGCAACCTCCTTTACATTACATAAATGAACTATTCTTGGATGATACAAATGGCAAGACCTCGTTTTTATATATAGGAGTCTAAGGGGTCACAATATAATTAGAGCCTACATAACGATAATATTGTAAGGGCACAACACTAACACTAGTGAGCTTCTATGCGGTACAATAATAAAAATATGGGGACTACATGGGAACAACAATAAAATAAGGGGGTTTCACTAATAACAATAAGGGCTTACACTAGCAGTATAGGGACCTAACATGCACCTATCCTCCAAAAAAGTTGTGTCCTCAACGCTTGAGTAGTTCTTGATGCTTATGTATGAAATTTTCATCCTCCCATGTGGAATCTTCTTTTTTTCAGAAGAAAAAGCAGAATAGTTTATATTAAGAGAATATAAAGATCATGGATCACTACAAATGGGTGGCATTCAGACCCATCAAAACATCATTGGTGACATATAACAACAGATATAAGGACCACAGACAGTATAAAGATCATGGATCAATACATATGGGTGGCATTGCAGGCCCATCAAAACATCATTGGTGTCCAATAACAACAGTTATGAGGTCCACAGACAGATAATAAACAGATTAAATAGGTTGTTTTGAGAAAGTTAAAGCAAAAAACAAAATTTCAGGATTCGATACTGGATTCAGAACTAAATCCGTCACAGAGTAGTCGCATTTTCATGGACATACCGAAGCCAAAAAGATGAGCCTATTTTGTAGAAATGGAGTCGAATATGGAGGTAATATTGGGAAAAATGGACCGATAGGGAGCCTTGGAGTTGCCGAAGATCTTGTGATTCCGCCACATCCATGCACACCAGATCATAATGACAAGGATGGGGTGCCTGGATTCGCTTTGACTACACCACCATTGAAAGGCTGCATGGACAAAAACAAAGACAATATGAGGAAAATCGAAAAGAGTGGCAAGGTCATGCCAGATCTCCTGAGAGGAGGGGCAGTGGAAGAACATGTGTAGATTGGTTTCCTCATCAGCTTCGCACATCGTACACCTGCTTGGACCGTGCCAATTTCTCCTTCGCAAATTATCCCATGACAGGTTCTTATTATTGTACACCAGCCATGCAAAAAAGATCATTCTCGGCGGACAAGCAGATTTCCATAGAACCAATGGAAACTTTGAACCTGTGGTCGACGCTCTAGAGGAGATGAGATCAGTATAAATGTCATTGACGCGGGCCGGCGCATCTGCACTTGGTATTGACCAGCATAGGTGATCCCGTAGCCCTCCACGTAGAATCCCGCAGGTTTGAAGAGATGATTTGACCAAATTCCATGAAGGGTAGAGGTGGGCAGGTAGACCAATTTCGTGAGCTTCCTTCCAAATAGGGATAGGGCCAGACCAGTCGGCGATGAGTTTGTCCCAGGAGAAGATGCCGATTCTGTGAAGGAAGAACAAGACGTATTCTGGAAAGAGGAAATTACGGTTGCAAGCAATAGGATCAAGACCGATTAAGAGCCTATTACCAGAATGAATCCGCCATCTCAATTTTCATAGAAAGTATTTCTCAACCTTCTTGAAACTTAGCCAAATGGCCGAACCATTTCTGATTCCAATAGAGCTAGTTCTGTACCAAGATTCCAAGCATTTGCCTTTTAAATATTTTTGTTATATGGTTCCGCTCCATGGACCATCCCCGAATAATCCTCTCCAGAGCAATTTACACAAGAGGGCCTTTCCAAAGATTCTCAGGTCCTTTAATCCCCATCCGCCCAAGCGCTTTCGCAATGAAATACTGTCCATCTTTGAAAGGTGGAACTTCCTCTGTTCAGAACAACCTCCCCAGATAAATTTAGCTGTAATCTTGGTCATCATTTGGATAATGCTTGCCGGGAGAAAAAAAAGATGAGCCCAATAGACAGCCATCTGCATCAATACAGCTTGTGAGAGAGTAACCCTGCCGGCCAAGGAGAGGCTCCTGTTTTCCCAAGCAGAAATTTTTTTATACAAACGCTCTATCAGCCATAGCCAATCGGATTTGGAGTAGCCTTTTGCTTTGAGATGGAAACCTAAGTAATTGATACCCTGATTAATCGGTTTGGAATCTATACCAAAAAGCTGAGAGATCCATTGCACCATCCCATGTGGAATCTTCAGCAAGTAAGTTCTTCCACTTGATGAGATACTCTGAAATTGATCGATTTCATAGCTGGTGGGTTCTTGATTCCGTGACTGCTTCAGGTTCCGATATGATTTTTCCCACCTCGTCAAGTTCCGACAATATTGTTTGAACTGGGAGCTTGTCTCCTACAACCTTCTTTAAGCATGAAACATGGAAAACTAGATGCACTCAGGAAGATGCAAGAAGCTCCAATTTGTATGCCATAGTGCCAATATTTTACAACACCTTGTAAGGACCATAGTACTTTGGTGATAATTTATTATCCTCCTTAGCTTGCTTGAGGGACATTTTTTTAATGGTTGTAGCTGTTAAAATACCAAGTCACTTACATCAAAACTTCTTTCACTGCGATGTTGATGTGCCTGTTGTTTCATTCGATTCTGCACCAATGTAAGCCAATCCTGTAAGAGTTGGAGAACTTGTTGTTGATTCTTGATGTGATCTTCCACTGGTTGAACCTTATAATATTCTCTTAAAGATGATGTGATGGATGGTGGATGATCTCCATAAAGTGCCATAAATGGGGTCATTTTTGCTGAAGCGTTATACCACCATTCAACTAGAGGTAACCACTTAACCCATTGTGTTTTTTTATCAGATACAACACAACGAAGATATCCTTCCAAACATTTTTTCACTATCTCCATTTGTCCATCTATCTTGAGAGTTTGAGGAGTGGTAATTCCTGCCAATGCATTACAATATATGGTTGGATTCATTTCTTCTTTCTTTGGGGTTGGTTCCTCGTGTATATCCTCTTTGTTTAACATTTCTTGATCATTTTCTTCCTCCTCTTCAAAATATATGTAAAATAATTTCTTCTCAGCACACTTATGACCTTTAGTGTATTTTCTATCACAACTGTAACAAAGCCCTTTTGATCTTTTTTCTTCTAATTGTTGTGGTGTCAACCTTCTAGGTTGTGGAAGGCTAGGAGCAATAAAACTTCCATCTTTATAGTTGTGAGTGGTAGGATTCCTTGTTGCCATAATTTTGCTTTCCACTTTTCTGGCCACCTTGAATGCCTTCTCTAATGAATAAAGTTCCCAAAGGTGAACTTCATGTTGGATGTTATCGTTTAATGTCCCTATGAAGACATCAATCATATGCTCCTCTAGAATATCATTTACCCTTATATTCAATTTTTGGAAGTTCTCAATGTGCTCTGCCATTGAACCCTTTTGATTGAGATTTATTAATTAGCTAAAGAAGGTGTTTCTCTTTGTATCTTCATAATGTGCTATCATTTCGTCTGTAAAAATTGGCCAAGTGACAAGTGGTTTACGAGAAAAAAATCCATCTATACTATACAAATTGATTGTGTTCTAAATATAAAGATGCAATGTGTACCTTTTGTGAGGGTTGAACATCATTTAGATCAAAATATGGCTCCATTTGTAGTATCCAAGATACTGAATCCTTGCCACCAGACTTCCTCATATCTATCTTTGGAATGTGGTGGGTGTCCAATCCAATTTTAAATTCTATGAAATCATTATGAGTTTCCTCTACTACCTTTTCATCATTAGGAAGCATTTCTTGTAGAAACTTTGTCCAACCTTCCTTCAAACCTTCCCTATCTTTCTTCAAATATTCCATCTTGCCTTTCAATTCTTCTTCTATACCATTGATATTAGCTTCCATGGCATAGATAAAAATATTTACCTTAGCTTCTCTTACTTGTTATTTTATTTCCACAAGGGCCCACATGAGAGCTTAGTCATTGGTCTAGCCTTGCAATTCCCATTGTTTATCTACACCAACAGAACTTTTCAGTGCTCACAGACTTTGTCAATGCATTTGCAGTATTCTTCAAAGTGTCCATCTTTACCAACAACATCTTTTTATCCTCAACCATATCCCTCACAAAGTGCTACTGAACATCAATGTGCTTTGTCTTTGAATGATAAGCAAGGTTCTTTGCCAATAAAATTTCACTTTGGTTGTCACTGTCTATCCTTATAGCTCATTGTACTAACCCCATACTTGAATACAATCTCTGAAAGCAAACTGCTTCCTTGCTTGCATGAGTGGCTACCATGTATTATGCATCTATAGTTGAAAGTTCCACTATAGATTGACTCTTACTCATCCAACTGACTGCACCTCCAAATAGGTTACACACATACCCACTTGTAGATCTTCCTTGATCCAAATTTTCAACCCAGTTTGCATCAAAAAAGACACGCATGTCCAAAACTATGTCCAATCTTGGTTTTCCTTGGTAGCACAAACCATAATCACTAGGGCCACACAAATACCTGAAAGCCCGCTTCACTATTGTCCAATGTTCCTTCCCTGTTTTGGACATAAACCTGCTCAATACTCCCATTGCATGTACAATGTCTGGTCTAGTACATACCATTGCATACATCATGCTACCAACTGCACTTGCATATGGAACACGAGACACGTCCTCTTCCTCTTCTTGTGTCTTGGGACATTGCTTAATAGATAACTTTACACCTACAGGAATAGGAACCTTCATCGATTTACTATCCTGCATATTAAACCTTTCCAGTATTGTCTCGACTCTTGACATACTTCCTATGGTTTAACTAGAGCTTCCTATTTTCCCGATCTCGTTTAATTTCCATGCCCAAAATATAGTTTGTAGCACCAAGATCTTTCATGTCAAATTTGGAGGACAATTGGGTCTTCAAATCCTTGATAATTTATTTGTCATTTCTAACCAGCAACATATCATCCACTTATACTTCTAGATAAATAACATGGTCACCAATTAATTTAAAATACACATAGTGGTCTTCTTTGCTTTTGGTGAGGCCAAGTCCCCATATAAATCTATCAAATTTCTAATAGAACCACTCTTTATGGGGAGTGAAGTGAAAGGATGCACCTGAGTCAATCAAGCATGCCTCATATCTACATGTGTAATTAAAGAAGAAGCCAAGTACACATCCCAACCTTCATCTGAGGTGGTTTTCGCCTTTGCAGAAGGAGCATCATCAAATCCCTTTCCTTTGTCAGGAGCTTTAGATTTACAGTCCCTTTTGAAGTTCCCTTTCTTTCCGCATTTCTAACACACCTTTATGGGTTTTCCTAAATATTTAGATCTCCCTCTAGATTTAGATCTCCCACTCCATGACTTATTTTTGTTTCTATTCTAGGACCGTCCTCGTACAGAAAAGGCATCACCATTTTGGCCCTCCATATTTTTCTGTCACATCTCATCCGACAGCAGGGATGAAACTATTTCATCAAACTACAAGGCAGTTGCATTGCTACCTATTGCAACAGCTAGACTATCCCACGAATATGGTAGAGAACACAACAAATTGATGCACTTATCTTCATCTGAAATTTTAATATCAATAGATAATAAATAGCTTACCACAATATTAAAGGCATTAAGTTTCTCTATCACCAAGTATCCATCTTTCATCCTCACGTTATACAACTTTTTCTGTAGGAACAGTTTATTCACGAGACACTTAGATTGATACAAAGTCCCTAACTTGTCCCACAAAGCCTTCGCTGAAGCTTCCCCTGATACATTCAACAATACTGAATCTGAGACACATAATCATATTGTGCTCTTTTCCTTCTGATTCAACTTCACCCAGTCTTTGGCTGACATTGTTGTTGGTTTAGTACTTGAATCTACCATGATCCATTGATCTTTATCCACCCCAGATCCTCCAACTTGATTTTCAACAACTCAAAACTCTGACCATTAAATTTCTCGATCTCTATATTTCCACTACTCGCCATCTTCTTTCACCACAAGAATTGATCCAACAGATCTCCCACTTAACAGGGTCTACCACATGCCCGAGAAAAACCCATCAGCCACAAAGGTGTCCCCTTGAAGCCGAAACAACTTTGATGCCAAATGTAGGTTTTAACACCGTACATAAATTACATGCATAGGAATTCTACAAGAACAAAAAATAAACAATGGCCAGAGCATAAAACATAAAATAGATATACATAGATATTTTCCCCTGGATCCCAAAACTGGGACTACCAAATTGATTTTCCATTATGTTCCTTTCAATGTTATAAAACATATATATACATTCTAAAGAATCCATAAACCCTGGATTAGAAGATAACCGTAGTTACCTTGACTCGATCTACAAAATACAATGGACAAAAGTCCATCATGCCCAAAACCATGTGTAAAATCCATGCACAGAAACATAGGTAGGTATGCCCACCTAATATAGGGTCCAATTTTTTTTTGCTGGGGCGTTGCACCCCGCGCAATGTACAAGAATGATTTTCGCTCCCCCTCCCCCGCGCGTGGGGTAGTCGTGGAAATAATAGAACACACACCCAACAATATTGCTCCATCTATAGTATCCAAGTTACTGGATCCTTGGCATTAGACTTCCTCATGTCTATCTTTCGAATGTGGTGGGTCTCCAATCCAATGTTAGATTATATGAAATCACGATTAACATTTCTTTTGTTCTCATCATGAGTTTCCTCTACTACATTTTCATCATTAGGAAGCCTTTCTTGTAGCAACTTTGTCCAACATTCCTTCAAACCTTCCCTCGCTTTCTTGAAATCTTCCATCTTTCCTTTCAATTATACTTCTATACCATCGATATTAGCTTCCATGGCATAGATGAAACTATTTATCTTATATTTGATCGCATTCTTCAAATCTTCCATACAATTTTACTTACTATGATTTGAGTGATTCTTTTTGTTGCTTTTAGGAGCTCGATATTTAAACGATTGTAACTATGTAATTTCGGATCTCCAAGTTATGAAATTTTGTATTTTGGTAGACCTCTGAGTCCTCTTTCCAACCCAGAAGTTTGATTGAGATTGGATTTGCTAAGAAAGAGTTATCCCCAATCTCCCAAGATGGCCTGATTTTAGACTGGTTCAGTAGAGTGAACTTGTATGATGTGCCATGTGTCACTATTTCGACCTTCGGCCCTGAAACTGATACGCAACAACTACAGTCTATCCTATTTCTATCTTTTTTTGCAAAATTTGAATCTGATACTTAGAGAGAAAGTTATGACGATCTTCCCTAGGCCACCTTATTGAGATGGAATTTTGGAGCCTACACAAACCCTAACTTCCTTAGCTCATATATCTGAAAATATAGCGAGAAAATATATGAAATTCAAACACAAAGTTCATCAATATTTCGACTCAAATGGGTTTTAATTTCAACTTTTAAATCTTCGTAGAAAAAAGTTATAACAAAAATTCCACGATGACTTGTTTGAACCAGTGAAATCGTAGAATCCAAAGCTCTGATACCAAAATGTTATGCAAACAACTCATAGAATAGAAGAGGAAATAGATGAAGGAATTCAAAATTAGCCTCTTTGAGGGGGAAATCTCCTTTAAATTCGAAAATTCCTTTATAAATCGGTGGTAATACCATGCCAAGCCTAAGAAGGATCTTATGTTGGCCACGCTTTTCGGTGCAGTCCTTTCCATGATAGTTTTGATTTTCTTTGGATCCACTGCTATCCCTTCTGCTGATATAACATGGCCTAGGTACTGAATTTGATCTTTGTAAAAATCACATTTTTTAAACTTTGCATACAACTGGTTTTCTCGCAAAATTTGCAGTACCGTTCTCAAGTGTTGTTCGTGTTCCACTTGATTTTTAGATTATATTAGTATATCATCAATGAAAATCAATACAAACTTATCTAGAAAGGGCTGGAAAATACCGTGCATTAGGCTCATGAACGTGGATGGTGCATTGGTAAGGCCAAAAGGCAGTACCATGAACTTGTAATGTCTGTAACGAGTTCAGAATGTAGTTTTACAGTTGTCTTCATCCTTTATTCTGATTTGATGGTATCCAGACCTTAAGTCGATTTTTGAGAACACGCTAGCTCCCTGTACTTGGTCAAATAAGTCATCGATGCGAGGTAGTGGGTATTTGTTCTTTATGGTCAGCTTATTTAGCTGACGATAGTCAATGCATAATCGTAGTGTTTCGTCCTTTTTGTGTACAAATAGCACTGGGGCTCCCCAAGGAGACACACTTGGGCGTATGTATCCTTTATCTAACAACTCCTACGACTGAATTTTAAGTTCAGTCAATTCCGGAACACTAATACGATAAGGGTTTTCAAAACAGGGTCTGCTCCAGGCATTAGTTCAATTGTAAAATCAATATCTTGCCTTGGTGGAAATCCTAGAATAGATTCAAGAAATATGTCTAAGAAATCCTGGATTATAGGAATATTCTCTAAAGAGGTAATTTTATTTTTATGATTGCTGTACCCTACCTGAACAACATAAATCTGGCACCATTTTCTTATACACTTTCCGAGTTGGTTGGCTGTAATAGGGCGCAGCTTGATATTCTTCTTAATTCCATGAATTTCCTTCCGTTGTCCTGACTTGGTAAGATAACTTATGGACTTTTCTTTGCAATCTACCAGGGACCAATGACCTTCTAACCAGTCCATCCCTATTAATACATCATATGAGCCTAGGGGAAGAATATTCAGATTGACCTGGATAGGTTGTCTTGAAACTATTATAGGGTAGTTTTCTGTTTTGGCTAACACCTTTCTTTTGGTACCAGTAGCTAGTTGAAATAGCCACTACTGTTTGTATTTACTGCTTTGCACTTGACATCTTTCTACCACCTTAGGACTAATATAACTCAAGCTAGTGCCTGGATCAAATAAAACAGAAACAGATTGGCCAACAATCATACCTTCACATTCGATCATAGTGGGATGATATTCCGCTTGATGATCATCCAAAACCGCATTAATCCTGGGCATGCTCCTTGCGATATCCCCTACCGTAGAGGCTTCTTGCATGTTAGAAAGTTGCTCGGTTTGAGCTTTCTGTGGGCAATTTTTGTAATAATGTGCTTCTTCGCATCCCCAAAATTGTAGTGGCAGTTTTGCTGGCTGTTCAGTAACAATTTAATTCCTTCAGGTTGTCTATTCTCAGTGAATGTATGAGTTTTGGGTGGGTTTCTTGCAAACTTTTGAAAGGTCCTTTGTTGATTGTTTCTACCATGCATGTTTTTCTCATGTCTGTTTGGTGGAAAATTCCTCATTTTCTTGGCAGCAACTCCTTTAGATCCTTCATTTTTCTGCTTCATCTGCTGATAACATATGCGAGCCTTCCAGACTTCATCGTCCATGGTTCTAGGATAGTCAAATTCTAATTTATCCTTCATGAAGTTAGGAAAACTACTAATAAACCATTGGATCTTAGCTTTTTCTTCTTGCATATATGGGACGTAACGCAATAGGGAAGTAAAGTGTGCTACATATTCATCCATGGTTAAGGTTCCCAGTCTGATGCAGAAGCATCCAGCTCAGGGAGGTCATGGCTGGGAGTTTGTCTCTTTCTAACAGCTTGAGTTTCATTAGTTTTTCATTTTTATTTAAATTTCTAGGAATGGTTGTCTCAACCAGTGTTAATGTTTGCTTACGTATTTTTCATTTAAAATTTGCTTTCAATTTGAAAAGAAAGAAAAGACAGTTATTCAAAAACCATTTAATGTAACCACATAATGTAACTACTGGCAGTTTGCTAACTGTCCAAGTGTTCTCTACAAAACAAAAAGAGAAAAAAACTAATGTAATCATTTTTCCATCATAGAATTGAATGAAGAGAGAAGGCACAGAAACATTTTCTGAAGACAAACATCTGAATCCATTCATGTTACAGCTTTAGAATATTTCCTACAGAATACTGTTACGTTATTTTCTCTTCCATAAGCATAATAATGACAGCCGAGTGAAAAGTAACCACCAAAGCGAGGAGAGCGCCCAGACAAGCCAGTGGCACAAACAGAGCAAGTTCACGAAGGAACGAGAAAGCTATCGATGAAGAAATACCCAAACAAGTTACAAGTACAGAAACGAATACACAATCATTTTCCTTTGTAAATTTTAACAATCGAATCTACAATATATCTATATATATATATATATATATATATATATATATATATATATATATATATATATATATATATATATATATATATATATCTATATATATATTTTCAAAAGCCGAGAATCATAGTTCACTATTCAAAGACCAATAAATAGAATAGATTTGACCAAAACTACAAATCCTGTGAGGTCACTGTAGGACCACATTAATACATATTTAACTACCAACAGTAGAGTCACGACTACACAGTGGAGCCACAGGCATAGTGCCAAGAAACTGCAGAGCCGAAGCCAAATTATAGCTAAAGACTCAAAAACCCTATGAACAATAAACCCTCAGTTAATCAAACAGGAAGACACCAAGGAGTGACCCTACCAGGTTCAGGCATAGGAGACATAGCGTGAGGACCACGAACAAGCCCGTCGCTCACCTGCATTGGCCAACAACCATGCCATCAGCAACAGAGAACAAAAACCACAACTACGTTTATAAAATGCAACCAGAACAGAGGGAAGGGTTATGAGAACTTACCGAGGGAGAGCCGAGCCTGTGCAAGCCAGAAGAGGAGCCACAGGATTGAGGTCACAGCCATAGAGTTGCTCACTGCCACAAGGAGCAGAGGCTGTCAGTGACTGAGAAAGACAAAATAAGAACAACAAACATAGAGAGAGGGCTTACCTTTTGGATGATTGCCGAGTGGAAGCCGAAAGCTGAGTGACTCCATAACTGTAACCTGTGACAAAGCCAGACAAACAGTCAAAATGTGAAGTAAATGCATGTACGACAGTCAAGTAAAGTAGAGCTGAGCAAAACTGACAATAGAGACTGATACCAAGGGTTCCAAACCTAGGTCTCGAAACCGAGCACGGAACAAGCCAAGACATCTTTCACAGGTGGAAACCCTCACCGAGTTGCAAACCAGGCGCAGTGGAAGTGAAACCCCAAACAAAGAAATAGAGTAAACCCTCATTCCACAGAACCAGAGACCTCACCGGCAGCATAGCGACACAAAAAAATGAAAATAGCAAATGAAATGAAAAGTCAGGATTTCGGAGCACAGAAGGAGCGGGAAGGAACAAAGCCAAAGGCTAGGACACATGTCCTCCTCTCAATAAAATGCTAGTACAACAACATTAAAGTCAACCAACCACTGCTTAATAAAATCCAATCAACAATTTATCATTAACCCAAAAGTCTTAAGGGTTGGACCCATCAAATTTTGGTATCAGAGCAGGAACAGTTAACTGATTTTCTTATAAAATGGAAGCTGGAAGAAGAGGTCGTGGCAGAGCTATTCGAAGAGTAGTAGATAAAGGATTGAGGGAAGAGATTAGGATCTTGAATGCCCGTTTGGCGGCAGTAGAAGTAGGAAGGAGAAGGGATCCAGAAGTAGGGGACGACAGTGAAGAAGAAGCTGTAGTTACAACAGATGGATCAGATGAAGAAGGACCTAGAATCAAATTGTTAAGGTCAGTCTTGTTGGATAGCAGTAAGCCAAAGCCTGAAATTTCGAGCTATGATGGAAGTTTATCCACAGAAGTGTTGTTGGACTGGATTAGTGAGTTGGACAAATATTTTGAATGTGAGGAGGTTAGCGAAGATAGGAGAGTTAAATTCACTGCCACCAAGCTGAAAGGACATGCGGCCTTATGGTGGGACAGTGTCCAAGTAGAGAGGAGAAGATTGAATAAGTTACCAATTAAAAAGTGGACCAGAATGGTCGCCAAGATTAAGGGCAGGTTTTTGCCCAAAGATTACCAGATTTCTTTGCATCGACAGGTGAAAAATTTGAAGTAGAGAGGAATGACGGTGAAAGAATATACTGAAGAATTCTATCGGGTGAATTTGAGAGCTGGTTATACTGAAGACACCCCAGAAAAGACAACAAGGTTTGTGAATGACCTAAGGCTGGAGATATTGGACGAGATAAGTATTCTTTCCCCAAAAACCATAGAGGAAGCATACCAGAGTGGCTTAAAGGTAGGAGAAAAGATCGCAAGAAAGAAGAATGCCAAGAGAGGACGAGGAACTGGCAGAGGGAAAGGACAATCCTTTTGCGGAGGAAGAACCGCCAACAACAGTGAAGAGGGCAGCGGTTCAAAAACCTCAGGGACAGTAGAAAGGGAAGGTAGCACTGGGGAGGAAGGCCATACCAGAGAGGAAGGGGAAATGGCAGAGGCAGAGGAGCTGCCTACCAGTGCTACAAGTGCCACAAGTGGGGGCACAGATCCCTTGAGTGTCCTGAAGAAGAACAGGTTGGTCAAAGAGGAGCATATGTTGCTCAGACAGAGGAAGTAGAGGCACCACCTCAAGAGGTAGAAAATGTACCAGAGACAGGAGAGGCCTTAGTCTTGAACAAGGTTCTGCTGAAACCGGCAAAGGAAACAACTGAACAAACCCAAAGAAAGGCATTATTCCAGACTGTGTGCAAGTCACATGGCAAATGCTGCAAACTGATTATAGATAGTGGAAGCACTGATAATCTGGTTGCAACAGAGATGGTGGAGAAATTGGGTTTAAAACGATTGAAGCACCCAACTCCCTATAAGGTGTTGTGGTTATAGAAGGGTCACCAACTGCTAGTTGATGAGCAGTGTGAGGTGGAGTTCCATATTGGCAAGTATAGGGACAAAGTGATTTGTGACGTCATGCCCATGGACGTGTGTCATATTATGCTAGGTAGACTGTGGCAGTATGACAAAAAAGTTATTCATGATGGGAAAACAAACTGTTACAAGTTTGTTAAGGATGGGATTAAGCATATACTAGTACCCATCAAGGAGGAAGAAACACCAAAGACTAGTGGAACAAAAGTATTATTGGTGGGTGGAAAAGAATTTCTAAAATAGATTGAAGATGACGAGGTAAAGTATGCTATTGTAAGGAGACCGAGAGCAGTGCTGTTGCACACTGAAATTTCTGATTTACCTGAAGAAATCCAGGAAATGTTGCAGGAATTCAATGACATTGTGGTGGATGATTTACCAGATAAATTACCACCAAAGCGAAGTATCAGTCATCACATAGATTTCATCCCTGGAGCTAGTTTACCGAATAAAGCTGCTTACCAGATGAGTCCCAAAGAAAATGAGGAGATTAGGAAAAAGGTACAGGAGTTGCTGGATAAGGGACTGATTCAGGAAAGCTTAAGCCCGTGTGCAGTTCCGATAGTTCTAGCTCCCAAGAAAGGAGGCGAGTGGCGGATGTGTACAGATTCACGAGCAATAAACAAAATTACAATCAGATACAGGTTTCCATTGCCACGAATGGATGACATGATGGACTATTTGAGTGGGGCAGCATATTTTTCGAAGATAGATCTGAAGAGTGGATACCACCAGATTAGAATCCGAGAAGGGGACGAATGGAAAAAAACTTTCAAAACTAATGAAGGGCTATATGAATGGCTGGTGATGCCATTTGGGTTGAGTAAAACCCCTAGTATTTTCATGCACCTGATGAACGAGATGTTGAAGGAGTTCATTGGGAAATTTGTGATTGTGTATCTTGACGATATACTGATTTTCAGCAAGACCAAGGAGGAACATTTTCGACATGTTCGATATGTTCTGGAGAAGTTGCAGCAAAACAAGTTACTGATAAATATGAAAAAATGTACTTTCTTTCAGAAGGAGTTAATATATTTGGGTTTCGGGATTGCATAAAATGATCTAAAAATGGATGCAGAAAAATTCACAGCTATACTTAGCTGGTCATCCCCTAAGAGTCTGTTCGGAGTTCGAAGTTTTCATGGGTTGGCAAGTTTCTATCGCAAGTTTATAAAGAATTTTAGTGGAATCTGCGCACCTATGTTGGATACAATCAAGAAGGCAAGTCAACCTTTTCAGTGGACTGAAGCTGCAGAGAAGAGCTTCCAGATATTGAAGAAGAAGATCACTGAGAGGCCAATTTTGAGGCTACCTGATTTCAACAAACTTTTTCAAGTTCGTTGTGATGCCAGTGGTACAGCCATTGGAGCTGTACTCAGCCAAGAAGACAAACCAGTAGCCTATTTCAGTGAAAAATTAAATGAAAGCAGGAAAAAGTATACGTCTTATGACAAGGAGTTTTATGCCATCGTCCAAGCCTTGAAGCATTGGAGGCATTATCTGTTGGGTAATGAGTTTGTCTTGTTTTCTGATAATTCTACATTACATTATGTTATGCAGAAACATAAGCTGAATCATAAACATGCAAAATGGGTGGAGTACTTGCAGAGCTTTACATTCGTATTGAAGCATATCAGTGGTCAAGCGAACAAGGTAGCAGATGCACTAAGAAGAAGAGTTCTACTCTTGCAGGAGAGCACGATACAAGTGTTGGGATTTGAACACCTGAAGGACTTGTATCAGATAGATGCCGATTTGAAGGAGGCTTATGAAGCCTGCCAGAACCCATTGTTGAGGAATAATAGTCCATGGCTGGACTATAACTTGCAGGAGGAGCTATTATTCAAGAGAGGGCAGTTGTGTGTCCCAAAATGTTCGATGAGGGAGAACATCATATGGGAAAAACATAGTGGAGGTCTAGCTAGACATTTCAGCATTGATAAGACCTTGGATTAGCTCCGTCATTTCTATTGCTGGTCGAAGATGCGAATAGACGTACAACAATATGTGACCAAGTGTAAGATATGTCAGTTGGCGAAAGGGAATAGTCAAAAAATGGGGTTGTACACACCCTTGCCTATTCCAAATAGACCATGGGATTCAATCAGTCTAGACCTTGTCCTGGGTTTGCCCAAAACATAGCGGCGTTTTGATTCCATCATGGTGGTGGTGGACCGATTTTTGAATATGGCACACTTTATCCCTTGCAGGAAAACCAATGACGCTACCCATGTAGAACACTTGTTTTTCACTAAAGTCGTCAGACTACATGGCTTACCCAAGTCCATTATTTTCGACAGGGACGTGAAATTCACAGGGCATTTTTGGCGCACCCTGTGGAAAAAGCTGGACACGAAGTTAAATTTCAGCTCCGCTTATCACCCACAGACTGATGGGTAGATGGAGGTAGTGAACAGAAGGTTAGGGAACCTGCTACGGAGTCTAGTTGGAGAAAATTCATGAATGTGGGATCATGTACTTGCTCACCGAATCGAAGCACAGGAAGTAGTCCTTTTCAGATCTTGTATGGAATGCATCCCCGAGGAGTGCATGAGCTGCGGGATTTGGGATAGTTAGAGAGAAGAAGTGCTGATGGATAAGACTTTGCAAGAGCAATTAATGACCTACATGAGCAGGTGAAGATAAAATTACAGGACATCAGTCAGAGGTACAAACAGAAAGAAGATATGAAACGACGTGAGGTACAATTTAATGTAGGGGATCAGGTCCTAGTGCATCTGTGTAAGGAAAGATTTCCTAAGGGTGAATACAATAAGCTGAAATTCAAAAAAATTGGACCTTGTAAAATTCTGCGTAAGTTTTCTGTAAATGCTTATGAACTGCAATTGCCTCCAGGTATATGAATATCGCCCATCTTTAATGTGGCAGATTTATTCCCATACACTGCCAATTTGGAAGAGGACAGTTTGGCACAACCAAAGCAAGACACCCAGGAAAGGAGTAGTTCGTGAATGAGACAAATGCCTTAAGCTCAGCCACTTGAGATCGAAGGAATCCTTGATACACAGGTGGCCAGGCGAACTCAGAGAAAGGAGTACCTACAGTACCTCATCAAGTCGGATGATATTCCGCTTGATGATCATCCAAAGCCACATTATTCCTGGGCATGCTCCTTGTGATATCCCCTACTATAGAGGCTTCTTGTATGTTAGAAAGTTGCTCAGTTCGATCTTTCTACAGGCAATTTTTGTAATAATGTGCTTCTCCGCATCCCCAACATTGTAGTGGCAGTTTTGCTAGTTGTTCAGTAACAATTCTACTAATTCCTTCAGGTTGTCTATTCTCAGTGAATGTCTGAGTTTTGGGTGGGTTTCTTGCAAACTTTCCAAAGGTCCTTTGCTAATTGTTTCTGCCGTGCATGTTTTTCTCATGTTTGTTTGGTGGAAAATTCCTCATTTTCTTGGCAGCAACTCCTTTAGATCCTTCATTTTTCTGCTTCATCTGCTGATAACATATGCGAGCCTTCCGAACTTCATCATCCATAGTTCTAGGATAGTCAAATTCTAATTTATCCTTCATGAAGTTAGGCAAACTACTAATAAACCATTGGATCTTAGCTTTTTCTTCTTGCATATATGGGACATAACGCAATAGGGAAGTAAAGCGTGCTACATATTCATCCATGGTTAAGGTTCCTAGTCTAATGCAGGAGCATCCAACTTAGGGAGATCATGCCTGGGAGTTTGTCTCTTTCTAGCAGCTTGAGGTTCATTAGTTTTTCATTTTTATTTACATTTCTAGGAATGGCTGTCTCAGCAAGTGTTAATGTTTGCTTATGTATTTATTTTTACTTTTTGTTTTATTTAAAATTTGCTTTTAATTTGCAAAGCAAGAAAAGATAGTTATTCAGAAACCATTTAATGTAACCACATAATGTAACTACTGGCAGTTTGCTAACTGTCCAAGTGTTCTCTACAAAACGAAAAGAGAAAAAAACTAATGTAATCTTTTTTCCATCATAGAATTGAATGAAGAGAGAAGGCACAGAAACATTTTCTGAAGACAAACATCTGAATCCATTCATGTTACAGCTTTAGAATCTTTCCTACAGAATACTGTTAATTTATTTTCTCTTCCATAAGCATAATAAAGACAGGCGAGTGAACAGTAAGCACCAAAGCGAGGAGAGCGCCCAGACAAGCCAGTGGCACAAACAGAGCAAGTTCACGAAGGAACGAGAAAGCTATCGACGAAGAAATACCCAAACAAGTTACAGGTACAGAAACGAATACACAATCATTTTCCTTTGTAAATTTTAACAATCGAATCTACAATATATATATATATATATATATATATATATATATATATATATATATATATATATATATATATATATATATATATATATATATATATATATATATATATATATATATATATATATATTTGTCAAAAGCCAAGCATCACAGTTCACTGTTCAAAGACCAATAAATAGAACAGAGTCGACCAAAACTACAAATCCCATGAGGTCATTGTAGGACCACATTAATACATATTTAACTACCAACAATAGAGTCACAAATACATAGTGGAGCCACAGGCACAGTGGCAAGAAACTGCAGAGTCGAAGCCAAACTGCAACTAAAGACTCAAAAACCTTATGAATAGTAAACCCTCAGTTAATCAAATAGGAAAACACCAAGGAGTGACTCTACCTGGTTCAGACATAGGAGACATGGTGTGAGGATCACGAACAAGCCCGTCACTCACCTGCATTGGCCAACAACTAGGTCATCAACAACGGAGAACAAAAACCACAACTACGTTTATAAAATGAAACCAGAATAGAGGGAAGGGTTATGAGAACTTACCGAGGGAGAGCTGAGCCTATGCAAGCCAGAAGAGGAGCCACGAGATTGAGGTCACAGCCATAGAGTTGCACACTGCCACGAGGAGCAAAGGCTATCAGCGACTGAGAAAGATAAAATAAGAACAACCAGCATAGAGAGAGGGCTTACCTTTCAGATGACTACCGATTGGAAGCCGAAAGCTGAGTGACTCCATAACTGCAACCTGTGACAAAACTAGACAAATAGTCAAACTGTGAAGTAAACGCATGGAGGATAGTCAAGTAAACTAGAGCTGCAATAGAAAACACAACTAGAGCCGAGCAAAACCGACAACAGAGACCGATACCAAGGGTTCCAAACCCAGGTCTCGAAACCGAGCACGGAACAGGCCAAGACATCTTCCGCAGGTGGAAACCCTCACCGAGTTGCAAACTAGGCATAGTGGAAGCGAAACCCCAAACAAAGAAACATAGTAAACCCTCATTCCGCAGAACTAGAGACCTCACCGGCAGCGTAGCGACACATCAAAATGAAAATAGCAAATGAAATGAACAGTCAGGGTTTCAGAGCATAGAAGGAGCGGGAAGGAACAAAGCCCAAGGCCAGGACACATGTCCTCATCTCAATAAAATGCTAGTACAACAACGTTAAAGTCAACCAACCACCGCTTAGTAAAATCCAATCAACAATTTATCATTAACCCGAAACTCTTAAGGGTTGGACCCATCAAAGTCTTAATTCATGGAACTCTTTTTCTTTTTTGTCATAATAACGTTATGTTAAATATTTTTCTTTAAAGTGTTTCTGGAATTCTTGCCATGTTACTTGTTCTTCATCAATCTTCCTTACGGTTTTAATTTCTTCCCACTAGAGGGTGGCTTTTCCTCATAATTGGTAAACTTCTAGCCTTGCTTTAAGTCTTTCGGTATATTCATAAATCTGGAAGTATTTACCCATGTCTATGAGTCAAGCTTCCGTCGCTTCTTCTGACTCTCCTTCAAACAATGAGGGTCTGATTTTTTTAAGCTCACCTTGTAATTCTATATTTGTTCTTTTTGGTTTTCTTTGGTCGAAAACGTTATCTGAATGCCCTTCATCTTCTTATTTGTGACCCTCTACGGATTCTGCATGATCTTCCTCATTATGAGCAGTTGGGGTTTTTTCCCTATTTTCTGTACTGGGATCTGGTCCTCTCTGATTTTGCCGACCTAACAAACTTTTAAGAATCTTCTCCTGCTCCTATCTTAATCGCTCGTTGTCTATTCTAAGGTTCATCATTTCTGATTGAAGTTGTTGTACTGTCTCGAGTAACGCAACATTAGCCTGTCTCAATTATTCTCCCAATTACACCCATAATTCTGGGTTGGCCAGTACATAAGGCACCTCTGGCTGGCTCGATGATTTGGGGCTCCTATGCATTGTATCCATAATGCTAATTCACCTTCTGTGTTCACAATTAGCCAAAACTCAGTTTATTTGCTTCATATATATATAGGAACATCATGACTTAATTGACTGTTAGAACAACCCAAAGGTCTCAGTATGTGAGCCTAGGCTCTGATACCATTTGTAGCACACACAAACATATAATATAGTGAAAACAATGTATAAAAAAAAATTCAACTCTGACATAGATACATATCCATATACATTAATGTAATAGACTCAAATCAAACATTTCTAGTAAATGTGAATCTCTGGTTAAGTATTTATCTGCCACGTATGGTACAAATTCGAGGCATGTCTGACTGGCGGTTTTTGGGGTACTAAAACTACAGTAGTTTTTACCAACCCATAAGGTCCGTGTGATCCTTCACGAGGTAACTGGGTTACACCTTGCCCTGGAATTTATGGCTACGTGTACGTGACTTCATATCACTTGTTCTTAGATTTTAATGTGACTGGTAGTAATCCCATTTTTCGCACTAGCTGAGACAAGTGTTAGGGATCCTGTCCGTCGATCTTGATTACACTATCCGATGGTGATACTTGCTTTGGGATCATCCATCTACCCAATGCTCGGGCTTCCCACCGATGTTATTGCTCATTTGCGTTTCGTGGTTGAGAGTCTTGCCGCTCTGCTTCTTGTCTGCTCTTAGTTTTGCTGCGGTTTTCATAGTCTGACCTCCATGCATTGTGGCAAGCCGTGGAGAGGTAAATCTGAGTCTTCATTATCTGTAGAAATGGTGTATGTCTTGAATCGTTCTCAGTTTGAGCCGAGGGCTATCTCGATGCAAGGAGTTAACACATTTGCAAGCTGGTCAAGTGGGGCGCTCAACTCTTCAAATTCTCGACTATGCGGCGGTTGTTTTCCTTGGCATGAACCAGGTACTGATTATTTAGACTGTCGATTCATTCAGTTTTTACAAGCTTTCTTCTACTCTAGGCATCTCTAACCCCAAAATTCTATTTCATGCAGATGTGAGACCCTCGTGCACGACTTGCAAAACTCAGGTAAGGGTTTATTCCTCTGTTCTGCATTTAATACCGTTTTGAAGTCAGTTCATTATCTAGGTCATAATATTTGCCTATTGTGGTTGCAGATATGACACATTTTAAACTGAAAGGGGCTTGCCGTTAAATATGATGGCTTGTTGATGAAGCTTACCCACAACTCTACAACTGGTACAGGTTGGAGCTTACTCTCATGGCCCTTAATGGTTGGCTGATGTGGTCTAGGGTACTTACTCCTCTACAATTCTATGAATTAGAGTGTTAATTACAATGTAGTTGTAGTATTTTGTAGTGAGGAAAATAGGACTCGCAGACTGTAATGTCCGTTCTTTATGTAATTAATTCCTTCCTTTTTTGATTGTTTGGAAGAGACCGAGAAGGGTCCCTCTGATCTTAATTTAACTACTGGACAGGGGTCTGATGTTGCGAGTTCGACCCGAATGTGTTCTATTGTAGGAATTGCTATGTTAATTAAAATTTTGGTTGATTTTTGCTCATACTAGCCATACAATATTAATTTAGTTCACTGCTCTTCTGCGTCGAACCCATGACAGAACTTGATTGTAATTTTTTTGAGAAATGTTCTTCACTTGAACTGAATTCGATGGAATATATTTATGTCAGGATTATTCATGAACTTTGTGGTGTTTGTTTATGTAAACCCTCATTGCTGTATGATTATTTGCTGAGCTTTGGGGCTTTGGTTGATTACCGAGGGTATATGCGGTGCATGATTCTTTTCTTAGTTGTTATACCAGTTATGACATTCTTTTTCTCTTTGTTTAAAAATTCTTTCTGCATATATTTATGTTTAGTATAACTAGAGTTCATGGTTTAGTTTAAGCAACCGGGGTACATGGCTCTGGATGGGTTCTTTACAAACTTGTTCATGGCTATAAACCCTAGGTATATGAAGAATCTATAAAGAAATCATATATTCCACCGGAAACATATGGAATGGTTTACTGAGTTAATTTCTTTCTTCAGTTAAGGAAATTCCTGTGTATGTCAGAGGTCTAATATTTAGACCTATATGTTGCTGCATGATATGTTTACACTTTATATCATTTAATTATTTATTTTTAGTAGAAGACTCATAGGCATCGGTTTTATGGTTCATATACTTATGGATTTCCAGATTCAGTCGACATTCATCTATAGTTCTATTTTGCTCATTAGTTAAGCATTGATTGTTAACTGATAATTGTACCATCCTCTAGATGTGTATCAGTATCTATTAGGAAAACATGCATTATCTACTTGCTTTACTATTCTACCCATAAATTAGTAATGATCGTAATTGATACTAAATCATTTCCAAACTATCTACTTATAGTAAACAGGGCATTCACTGTAACTATATTGTGTCAATTCACAATAAAAATTCAACTATTCTACTGATAATAATTACCATGATAGTTTCCTAATGGATTATCTACTTGCTTTACTATTCTACCCAGAAATTAATAATGATTGTAATTTATACTAAATCATTTCCAAATTATCTACTTACAGTAAAGGTCATTCATTGTAACTATATTGTGTCAATTCACAGTAAACATTCAACTATTCTACTGATAATAATTACCATGATAGTATCATTTATCTGTATTTCGTTACATATATGTTAAATAATCGGAAGGTCAAATAATTGGAAGGTCTCTCCACCCAGCCTCGGAACAGGAAATTACATCCAAGTTCCCCCTTCGAGCCCTTCCACTTCTACCAATAAGGAACAACTCAGCACCTTGGGCATCAGGACTCTGTCCAACCTCAAGGTCTCTCCACCCAGCCTTGGAAAGGGCAATTATGTCCAAGTTCCCCCTCCGAGCCCTTCCACTTGTGCCAATAAGGAATAACTGGGTACCAATAAGGAACAACTGGGTACCTTGGGCATCAGGAATAGGCAATTACGTCCAAGTTCCCCCTCCGAGCCCTTCCACTTCTACCAATAAGGAACAACTGGGTACCTTGGGCATCAGGACTCTGTCCAGCCTCAAGGTCTCTCCACCCAGCCTCGGAACGGGCAATTACATCCAAGTTCCCCCTCCGAGCCCTTCCACTTGTGCTAATAAGGAATAACTGGGTACCAATAAGGAACAACTGGGTACCTTGGGCATCAGGACTCTGTCCAACCTCAAGTCCCGTACCCCATAGCTTGTTACCTCAAATTTCTTTCCCACTGGTTATGTTCACCAGCTCAATGAAGAATACAACACAGTCCTCCTCTTTTCAACCCCCCACGGTTCTGCCCTCTTTTCCCTTTAAGGAAAAAAAAAGTGAAGGAGCAATTTCCCTTTGAGGAAAAAAAAAGTGAAGGAGCTGTTGTAACTCTACTCAGAAATTGGTTCAACTGTTTCTTTGATTATTTTAATAATCTGGTCCAAAGTCTTTTAAATAATAATTAATAGTATTTGTTCTGGCTATTTTGAGCCCAATAATTTTAGTAGTTAAATAATATAAATGAAATTAAACTTGGTAAAAAAAACAACTCATAAAGTCTCACTGTATCTTACAATATAAAATTTATTAATAATTATTACAATATAGATTAAAATAAATTTAAATTAATTTTAAAAATCCTATTCCTCAAATATTATATATATATATATATATATATATATATATATATATATATATATATATATATATATATATATAACACATGTCCATTCTTGAAAGTTTTAATTCTCACTTTCTTCCTTCTACCTTACGGAAGTATGTCATGAAAAGTATGTATTTATGTTAAAAGTTGTTACAATAAATATAAGGAAAAAATAAAATCTATTTTTTTTTTTGTAAGCTGCAGTAGTTCCTTCTTTTTCTATTTGTAAAGCAAATTGTTCCATGTACAGAATTTTGGTGGCCTCAACTTGCCCAAATTGGAAACCAAGTCTGTTGGCCACCTGACTCTGTTATATGCCGTCCAGTAGCAAAATTTTACCAGTCTTTCAATCCAAGCTAAATATACTTCACATCTAGAAACATTGTTTAGTTTCCGACCTAACATTAAACACAGGAAAAGAAAATGCTATCCGCCAAAAACCCAGTAAAAACTGGAAACTAAAAGAAACTATTGCTTTCTATCATCTTTATCAGATTCCACAATAGTCGGTGCAGCATCAGAGTCACCTGGTGCTGGAGACAGCTTCATTAGACATTGTTGGATCTCATCCAGTTTGCTGTCTTGCATCAACAAGATAATTTGCAGATTTTTCATGTCCTTTTTGATAGTGGGCATACCTTGTGCTATTTCAGCCACCTGCTCCAGGGCTTTGGCCAGTAAGCATTTCATAACCCAGTACATGTGCAGGGCTTGTCTATATAGCATCATCCTGCCTCTGGTGTGCCCTGGGTCGGGGACTACATCCCCCCATTCTTCCATTTCTGGCTCAGAATCTTCTTCCATGACACTATCCTCCATCTCCTGGATTAGCTAACGAATGTCAGCATCCGTCCCTTCTCTGTATGCGCGAGCTGCTTCATGAATAGTCGTCTTGATAGATTTCATGCCACTTCTCTGACCTGCCGGCGTCGAAGTTGTAGGATCGCTTTTAAACGGCTGGCTCTGGCGCCCTCTGCCCCCATGACCTCAGCCTCTACCCAGGCGTGCCATTTCTTCCTTTACAGACTCCTGCTTACAATTGTCAACAGAAAACGTTAGCATTCTAGGAACTTCGGTCTTTCCATAAGCCGACATATCCTTGTCTCTTAGCCTTCCTTCCCCACTCCAGCCTCCCCTGTCTCTCTGGAGAATCGAAGGTCTCGTCCCCCCTGGACTAAGGTTGGTGGTCAAGCCATCTGCCATACATTCCCAAGGCATGCCTATGCTCTGATCCTCTCGCTGCCTTTCAATGTGGTCCTCAGGCCCGCCCTGACACAGCCCCTCCCCTGCGTTTCCTAGATTTCCCTCCTCCTCCAACATACTATGCTTAATAGAGTTAATTGCAGGAGGTAAGCCAAAGGAAGCATACCATGAATTGAGCTCGGCCACAGAAGATCTCGTTGCTTGTGCTGCTCTATTCCCGTCCTTCCTTCGTTGCGATCTGAGATTTCTTTCTAACCTTACCACCCCCATGTACCCCTTCCCATCTACCCTATATCCCATCCCACTACCACCGCCATTCTAGCCCACCTCTCCCCCATACCCCTACCACTTTGCTTCCTCTAAATTCCTGCAGTCATGCAGGACGCCACCATGTCTGGTTGATCCAGCTTGATGGCATTAGGCGACCGTCTTAGTCATCCTCTCACCTGCGCTATTTGCATACTCGTACACTTCCCCTTTATCACCCCGATCAAGGGAAATAAAATCTAAATTTAGGATATTAAAATGTTTATATTTAAATTAATTTATATAATTAAAACAATATCAATATAATAATAAATTTATATATGACAATATTATACACATACACTTTAGTATTTTATAATGTATATATTTTTTATTTCTATTATAAGATGATTATATTAAAATTAAAATTAAAATTTAGTTTTAAACACTTTAGTATTTTATAATGTACATATCCTTTATTTCTATTATAAGATGATTATATTCATATTAAAACTAAAATTTAATTTTAATAACGCTTAAGTATATTTTACAATGGTAAATATTTGATATAATATTTTTTCTATAAAAATAAATCTAATTTTAAATTTTATAATAATTCATATATATTTTTTTTAAAGTTAATTTTTTTAATTATATAAATAATTAGGTATATCTTGGACGAGTTGGTTTTAGTAAGATTTTTGGAAATTTTTTTCGTGAGATTTTTCGGTCTAATTTCTTTAAATTAGTAAGATTTTATGGAAACCGGTCTAATTCCTCTAAATCCTATCATAGCGCTGAAATAATATATACAATCAAAAAACATTAAATAACACAAATCAAGATTTCTTGAAAATTCTTTATTTGAAAGTGTATTTATATATTAAAAATTAAAAAAAATAGTAAAGAATGTGAATATTAATCTGTCACTATTTATCAAAATTCTTAATACTTTTTTTAAATAAAAGAAATATTAAAAGATTAATAATAAAATGAATTATTCCATTAACATTATAAATTAAATTATATTAAAATAATTATATAATAGTTTAGATCCATTTTAAATCTTGATCTATCAAGTGTTAGAAGGATCAAATCTCTTTTCACTCTAAATGAGGTTTTCTAGAGTTAAGATGAATTTTATTGCGATATAATTTTTTTTACTTTATTTTATCTTTATGGAGTTAAAATGTTTTTCTAGCATTAATCTTTTCATTTATTTTTATTTTTATCTAATCTTACTTAGTCAAAATGTTAAACATTACATTACATCCAAAAAAATCTCACTAAAAATAACTCCTATCTTGGATTTATGTGAGCCTTAGATCTCCTCTTTAAAATATTTTAAAATTCAAAAGAATTTGGAAAAAAAGATAAAGCCAAAACCTTTTGAAAATGTTTTAATTGAAATTATATTTATATATTAAAAAAAAATAGTAAGGAGTGTGAATATTAATGTGTCATTATATATCAAAATTCTTAATATATTTTTTTAAATAAAGGAAATATTGAAAGAATTAATAATAATATGAATTATTCCATTAACATTATAAATTATATTAAATTAAAATAATTATATAATAGTTTAGATCCATTTTAACTCTTGATTTAAGTGTTGAGAGGGATCAAATCTCTATTCACTCTAAATAAGGTTTGATTGAGTTAAGATGAATTTTATTGTGGTAAAATTATTTTTATTTTTATTTTATTTTTACCAAATTCTTAGCAATCTCTAACTGTAATTTATTTATTTTTTAGGTAAATGTCTTTTGGATTAATCACATCATTAGGATTTGGTCAACTTTTCAAACCAACTAAAACTAATGTGGTTCATCCTCAAGACAAGGTGGGAAAAAATCATACAATCTTCATGAACAAATAGTAGGGATGCATCATTGCCCAATGTTAGCCTTTGAAAACTAGCCATTGGAGACTAGTCTTAAAATTTTTAAAAATTCTTAAAAAGGTAGATGGGAGATTAGTTAAATTCTAAATTTTTTTAAAAATTCTTAAAATTTTTAAAAATTTCTTAAAATGGTGGATATGAGTTATAAGAATTTTTAAAAATTTCTTAAAATGGTGGATATGAGTTATTTAATTTTATAAAGGTTGGTTTAATATTATAGAGTTAATTAGAAATTATTTAATATTTTGAATTTAGTTATAAATTAGTTGTTAGGAGGTTGAGAAAAAGTTAAAAGAATTAATAAAAATAGTTGTTAGAATATTATATATCAAATCAAATAATAAAAAGTTATAAGGGGTTGAAAATATTAATAAAAATATAGTTATTATATAATATTAAAATATTATAATGTACAAGGCTAAGAGAAGGATAAAAATGGAAAGAGAATTATCTAATATTCTAAATTAAGTTATAAACTAGAAGATAAGAGTACGAGTAATATATTAAGAAAATAGGGTAAAAAAGATTCAAAGTAAATAAAAAGGATAATATCTAAAATTCTCCTTACATCTCTTTCCCTCTACTTTAATGAAATCATTTACAAACATAATACTTGGAACAACATAAGTTTGATTTTTATGTAAGATATGGAGAAGGAAAAATAACCCATGCAATCATAAGATCTATGCAATTGGAATTACACGCTAAATCCACTTTGCCATCCTTTTCCTTTGTGTCTGCATGGACCTTAGGAATTATAGATTTCTAGTTTGCTTAATAATAAGAAATTGATGGAAACGTAGCAAATTTGTGTGTTTCTAAAGACATATAAAGAAAAACTAAATATTCATAGCCCTTAGAGATTTTGATAAAATTACCAGCCTTCAATAATGGCCTCAAGGTCTATGAAAAAATATTCTTTTCTAATGATATTTAAAACAAGCATGACTCCTATATATAATCATGATTTTGATATGCTTGAGATATTAATCTAATATGGAGTGCTCAATCACCCTATGGATTCACAACCAAAATCCTTCAATATGGGTGTTACAAAAAGTTTGATTATAAACTTGTGTCAAGATTTACATTTTCACTATAATACTTTTAAATTCCCTTGAAGATATTAAATATACCTTGAAGATATTAAATATAGCTTGATATTAATGTTTTTTATTTTTTCCAATAGTTTTTTTCATTGTAAAAATTGGAAAGACAATATTTTATCTAGATCAATTTATTTTAAAATGTGTACTTCGTTATAAATCTTTTTTATGTTTGTTCACTAATTTTGAACACTCTAAAAATTAAAAAGGCAATATTATATTTAGAATAATTTATTTCTCGTGTATTTAGTTTACACTTTTCAATTAGAGTATACTTACTTTTGTAACATTTTGTTATGGAAGGGTTAGATAAAAATATACTCCAACTTGAGAGAAAGAGTAACACTTAATTGATCATTAGTCATAAATTCATGAAATTTTAATACTATTTTACTACCTTGATAGTCATATGAAGGAGTAATAAGAAATTGTGAATTATGTTATAAACCTAAATCTATGTGACTATTTAGAAATATTATGTTGGATTTTTTTTTTAAATCAACCACTTTTATTTTTTGTTGGGTCATTTATTTTATTTTGTCAACTTTACATTATTTGTTTATTTTTTTGTTGATGAAAAATTCTATTGCCTCAAAATGACTTTACCCAAAGTGAGTTAACATTGTTTCAATTGAGTCTTATCATTATTTACTACAAGTAAAACCAATACTATTGATAATGGATAATAGTCTAGGTCTATCAAAATGTAGAAAACTACAACTTCTAAATTCATAACTACTAAAATAAGTTATACTACTAAAACTAAAATACATAAGCTGAGAGGCTAAATATGATGTCATGTATGTGATGAAGTGTCTAAGGTTAGTGTTTCCAGGAAAACTAGTGTCTTTTCGATCGACAAGCCCTCTAGGATTGGTAGCTATCCTAGAAACAAACAATCAAAGAAATTTGAGATTTCTTCTATGTATGATAGATAAGAGAGAAGCAAAGGAATCAACCTGGATCTTTCGCTTAACTCCTTGCTTGATCTCTCTCCCCCTCGACAGAGCTTGTAGCTCCTCTCCTACTTATCCCGCTTAGAGAATACATGTAGAAACGCAGTAACAAAACACTGTCAAAGCATCTTGATCTATTATATCATAAGAATGCAGAATCAGAAATATAATGAACATACAATGGCATTCACAAATAATGACATTCACAATTGCACAGTTGTATGGAAGAAAACTCAAAGAAATTTATTAAATAGAAGGTAGAATTACAACCCAACTGTCTAATCTAGCATCATCCTCCCAGCATCAAAGCCCTCTTCACATCATGAAAAGAAAGGTCACACGAACAATACAATGCTCTTTCTCAACCACAAACTATCAGCACTTCCTTACAAATTACAAAATTCCAGCCTCGAGACCTCTTAGATTAGGGATCCATTTATAGATGTGTGCAAGGGTGTGAGTCATCTCTGGGGGTTTGATTAGTGTCATTACACTTGTTGTTTTTGGTTCCACTTGGAGATTTCTTGGATCTCTTACTCATCCTTGGGCGAATTCAGAGAGGCAAGTATCGTAAGAGAAGTTTCTAGAATATTCCATGAGAATCCAATTAGAAAACTGTCTTGGACATTTGTCCATCCTCACTCATCACACCCTACAAAAGGCCTCATCAGTATAAATTGCACCTAGCTAGTGTAGGAGTCATTATGCATCACACCCTGATAGTGGAGCAGTCAGTATGGTCTTACTTTGGCCAATTCTGGATGGTTTTTCAGGTGGAACTTTTGGAGAATGAGGTAATCAGTTTGACCATGATGTATGAAACAACACTTTTAGGGGTTAAAGAACCCTTAGTTTATCGACATATAAGATTGGGGTTGCAGTGCCCAAATATGTCTATAACAGTTGCCCCCTAAAGCATGAAGTCGCAAATCTTTGATGTCGAGTGAAATGCTTTATCATGAGGATCCAAGGTTTTGGAAACTGGAAGGTGACCTATATAAGATACAATACAATACATCATCATAATATAATTTTCATGATCTAGTTGAGGCGGGCATTCCCATGCTCAACTTTATAAATTCATTTCATGTACATAGAAAAGATAGTCGTCTGGTGATTCTTCAAATGTAGATTCATCATCCCTGGCTCGAATGACCATCTGTGCAGCTTCTGTGTACATTTGATGTCTTTATATCCCTAAATATATCGTAGCCCGGATGGATGAAACTAGATCTAGGGTCTTCAATCTCGTTCAATCTTCGATCAAAGTATAAGTCGATCCATGTGAAGAGATGTCCTGAAGTCGAACATGGAAAGACATCACCTGATTACCAACCAATAATGTGAGTTGTTAACAGATGTGAGAGGAATCACTGATAATGATAATGACCCCCAAGGTACTACAGTACAATTCACGTGGTGTGAAAATATGATCCAATGTCAAACACCCCGCAAAATATTTTGGTCGAAGGCCATTGATGTCAACTTGTCATCGGAAGTGAGAAACTTGCCATTGAGGCATGCAAGCTTCAAAGTACTGAAAGGGTTGTTTCTAAGTCAACTTCTTTGATAATGAGCTAATGTCAACAAGAAGTGACCCATCGTAGGAGGGCCTTAATGTATCCCACATCTGCGACACGAAACGAAGCAAATGATTTTCTAGAGGTGAAAACAATCTGATGACACAAGGTTCAGGAATGGCGGTCATGAAAAATGGAGGGTGAAGGTATTGAAGTGGATGAGGAATTAACGAGATGGTGGTTTCTCAACTGAATGACTTCTCTTGAACATATCGGTGACACTGAGATGGATTGGTAGTGTTAACCCCAACAGATGGATGGTGCGGAATACCAATGGTGAAATGACTAGTGAACGGAATAACCCAACCCGACTCAATCAAGGTGATGGAGTGAAAGTGTCATGTTCAAGAGCGACCTGCTACCATAAAATTCTTCAAGTTCTCTTCCCTTTCTCCCCAGTCATTGCTGACCAATACCTCTTTATTTTTGTCAAGCTTGAGGAGGATAACATATGCTTGTTGTATAATTTTCCCTTCGGGCAAACCTATCACTATATTTTAGTGAGTCTAGCGACAGTGAAAATCGTTCTTGCCAAGGTGGACAAGTTTTTCACTATTTTTTTAACGAGTTTAACGACAAAGACAACTCGGTCCTTTTCATGTTTAGAGAGTTTGAAAAGGAATGAAAAGGAAACTCCAGCAGTTCTTTTTCATAGCATAATCCCTTAAGTCCAAAAAAGGATAAAATAATATAGAAGGGATGACTTTTTGATCACTTTAGCGAGCCAAAAAGACAAGCGCTCGAACTTTTTCATGAGATAATCCCTCAGGTCTGAAAAAGATTAAAATACATAGGAGGTATGGCACTTCCAATTACTTTAGCGAGCTGGAAAGGCCAATAGCTTGACAATATTTTTATATTTAACGAGTCTGAAGAGAGTTTAAAGGAGACTCGTTTTTTAGGAACGAGTGGCGTTTAGGGTAACAACTAGTTTTGGGTAAGCTTGGAACTACTCAAAACATGGTGATGTGAAGAGGTTGGCTAACAGGACCACTTGTCGCAATTGTTCCTCAAAAGGGTAGACAAACAAGTGGAAGTGTATGATTGGCCAAAAGGATGGAGGTGATGGCAGGAATGCAACCAAGGCTCAAAAGGTAGATAGCATGGCAATCACAAAGGTTATTTACTGAAGGTGGGTTCATTTTTTAACGAGCTTGAACCGTGGGGAACTATGCTCAGTGGTAGGTTTATTTTTTAATGAGCTTGAACCATGCGATAACATATGCTCAGTCTGTGGTCAAAATGTTTAATTCATTGTTTAGCATGTCATATTCTTTCGTCGGTCGTTCAACCTGCTCAATCACTCCATCAAACTGATTAGAAATACATATATACATATGAATAATGAATTAAAACTAGCATTTTACTTGAAGTATGTGAATAGTAATCATAAAAAGTAGTTTTACCTTTCATTTTCATCATTCTATTTCAAATTTGGGATTTTGGAGCTCTGGAGTGGTTTTCCCCCTCAAATTACACAAGTTGATTTTAGGAGATCAGGTGGACTATTCTCTACGCCGTCAAGACCAGGTAGGAGCTAACCCTAAGCTCTTCATTTTCATTCCATCCTTCTCTGATTCTGAGCATGTTTCTTCACATTTCTGGTCCCTTGGGGTTTGAATATCTTGTTCCCTAATCATCGCATGTTTCTAGTATCGAAAGGTGTGATTCATACTAAGCTACCAACTGGCTAGTTAGTATGCATCCCACCTTGCTCAAAGGCAGGGTGTGATGGGCGCAGAAGGGCATCTTTACACAGTGATTTTTCATCAAAATTTTTCCTGTTTTTGCTCAAATTTGGATCCTAACTCATATTTTGTTTGCATTTCAGATTTTTGTTGGATCAAGATGGTTTTCACATGGCATGAACGTGAACATGAAGAAGAGGACATGATTGCTTTACATGACCTGGGCACAGTTGCTGCATTAAGAAACTTTGGCTTGCTGAAGGTCTTCCGCATATCCAGCATGAGGCAACAAATCAGTTTGTTGCAGTATTTTCTCGATGCTTGGGATCTAATTAACCAGGTATTCCAGATTAGAGGTAAATCCATTCCATTGACAGTCGAGGACATTTACTTTCTGACGGGGCTGTTGAGGCGTGGTGCCCCTCTTTCACTTTTAGGATTCACTCGTGGGGGTGAATCCATGAAAGATTACATTCGTCAGTTCTGCAGAGATGGATCTCAGCCTAGCAGAGATGGCAAGATCAATATCTGGGATGTCACTGATCGGCCCCTGAGGACTATTTTATTTACCTTTGCTAGATTGGCTCGTAGCGTGGCTTTGCATTTGGCAAACAGACCTTACATGCAGTATGCCCTGGAATGCCTGGAACTGAAGGTGTTCAATTGGTGCGAGGTGGTACTTCCTGTCATAAAAGAACAACTCTCCAAAGTAAAGAATGGAAGGACCAAAATTTTTGGCTATGGTTCCATATTGACTGCTTTTTCCTTGGAGAGGATTCCACTGATGCAGCTTGAGTACATTTCACTAGGATTGCCAGCACCGAGGGAACCACGGATCCAGAGATGGGTTGATCTTATGGCCAGACATGTCAGTCAGTCTCAGATTTCCTTCTCTGATGCCTTTTTCGAGTGGTTTGACCGTCAGGAGATGGCCTTTGCAGAATATCCATACGTCGAGAGGGATTTCCGAGGCGACCCAGACTTAGTGCTACCAGCTGGCGAGCAGTGGACTGTTGTAGGTAAAATGATTCGACCACATCTTTGTTTATCAGTTTTTATAATGTTTTTGTGTTTTTAAATGTTACCAAGACTAATCAAACTTATATGCGTGTGTAGATATTGGACCAGTGCGACCAGTGGCGCGCCCGCGGGTGGTAGATGACATTCCAGTAGGAGAGGCTATAGGGAGGGTCGTCCTTCAAGATCTATACATATCGAAGACCCTAGCAGTGCTACAGGATCAGATCGAGGGCCTCACTCTTGGTATTCAGGATGTTAGGACCGATGAGTTACCTTTGAGGTTACAGTGCCATACTACTGGCGTGCCGAGTCGATGGACTAGGCTCCTATGCATGATCGCATAGGTGGTGACATGTTATCACCAGCATCATTAGTCTAGGATGCTTCCCTGCATTCATTTTTTGAGTTTCTTGGTCATATGACCAATTTTGTCTTAGACACAAAACATTTTGTAAAAAACTATAAACAGTTATATATTTTTTATTTTCAGAGTTTTATTTTGGTTAAATTATGCAATCCTGATGCAAATGTTAATGTAAAATGCTTTCATTACAAATGCTGCAAATGTCTATGTAACACATAGTTTGCTAATGAATCAGTCAATGTGTTTAAGTTCCTGGAAATGTGTTGATATTGAATGGAATCAAACTGTCTTTCCAAAGTCCTAACTCTTAGGAACATGCGATACATGGCTGGATTCCTAACAGAATAAATGCCAGTAAGCTATAGAATGATGAGCTGTGAATCTAGCCTAAAAACGAGTCAACATATGCCATGTGAAATGGCATCAAAGATAAGTTCAATCAACGTGCTATACTCAACGATGTTGTTCGTTGATCGACCAATACATATCCCCCTGAGACTCACTAACTCACCGCTTGGAGTGAAAATGGCCTAGGCCACAGAGGACAGGTTCCACGTACTACGACTAGCTCTGTGGGCATACCCAACAAATGGTTCCAAAAAGTCTGACATCTGCAACAAAAGCGAAGCGGATTACCTAACCAAAATGAAAACTCTTAAAAAGAAAAATAAAAATGAAATAAAAGCATATAAGCGCACTACACTTAATCAAGCATAGTAACGTTTAAGATACAACCCATTACGGGGCTGCGACAGAGGAATCCCATCATAATCGACCAGCTCGTAGGCTCCTTTTGTCAATACTCATTTAACAATGTAGGGGCCCATCCATAATGGTTGGAACTTACCTGCTCCCAATTTGTCAGAGTCCTGATCATAAAGTAAGACCAGGTCACCTTCTGAGAAGATGTGAGGCTTGACATTTTTGTCATATTGCACCTTGATGTGTTTCTTATGTGCTTTGTTAGCCAGCGTGGCGTCATGACGGGTTTCATCCAGGTGGATTAGTTCCAAGAAATGAGACTCTTCTTCAAAAGTTTCGAGAAGCAGATCGATTGCGAGCCTGAGGGACGAGATTTTTCACTGAATTGGTAAGACAGCTTCCAGACCATACACTAGCTGGAAAGGCGTAAATCCGATTGCATTTCTCACCGAAGTCCTATATGCCCACAGAGCTAAGTATAGGATTAAATGCCAATTCCGTTTGTGGACTTCAATCATTCTCTGCAGCATGCGCTTAAGGACTTTGTTGATTGCTTCAACCCATCCATTAGCTTGCAGATAATATGGAGTAAAACTATCGTGCGACAATCCTAATTTGGTAGTCAATTCAACCATCATGTGATTATGGAAATGCGATCCATGATCTGTGACTATGGCCTGTGGAACACCAAACCTAGAAACTACATGATTAAAAAAGAAAAGAGAAGGCGTTTCGCCGCTGTTGTTTAATGTAGGCATCGCCTCAACCCATTTTGTAAAATAGTCGATGACGACTATAATGTACCCATGCCCCCCAGCCGAGGTGGGGTTACATGTCATGAAATCAATGCCCCATTTAGAAAATGGCCCAATAGCAACTACTGGATGTAGTGGTGCAAGAGGTAATCAAGTTTTACGATAAAAAATATGATAAGCATGGCAACTTCTGACTGCAGTTATGCAATCTCTAAATATGGTGGGCCAGAAGTAACCTACTCATAAGATCTTTTGTGCAGTAGCGTAACCAGATAGATGCCCTCCACAAGCACCTGAATGAAAATCATTCAAAACTTTTTTGGCCTCCTCATGCGTGAGGCACCTTCGTAGAACTGTATCGATACCATGACAGTAAAGCGTATCGCCAATGATCAGGTAATCTTTGGCTTGGTATCGAGTACGTCGCTGTTCAGAGTGAGAGGTGTTAGGCCTAAAAGTTTGGGTTTGGAGATAGACCAGTATATCCCCATACCACGTATCGCTTGTCGATATCAAAAACAGAGTCTCATCCATGATTGATGCTTTAGATGTTAAATCGTTGGATGATGATGGAAGGTCATAAAGTAACTCCGCAAAGACGAGAGATTTCTTGGATTTGGATTTGGTGAATTCCATATCAAACTCTTGCAAAATGGCTATCCATTTGGAATATTTTCCCCCTAGTAATTGACGTGACAAAATGTAGCTCATAGCGTTGCAATCTGACACAATAGTAGTCTTGCGAAAGAGAACATAGTGTCGAAATCTCTGTACTGCTTAAACAGCTGCTAAAGCTAGCTTTTCAACATAAGAGTACTTGCTTTCTGTATCATTAAGGTTGTGACTTAAATAATATATAGGATGTTTTATTCCATTATCTTCTTGCACTAAAACCATGGCGATGGTTGTATCTGCAGTGGCGAGATATAGGTTAAAGTCTTTTTGATAGTCAGGAGCATACATTAATGATGCTTTTATCAGGGAACCTTTTAAAGCATCAAAGGAAGCTTACGCAACCTAATCCTAGTGGAAGGGTATTCCTTTTTTCAACATATGCATATAACCTTTAGCAAGTTCAGCATAATGTGAAATGGACCTCCTCAGAAAGTTAGCTTTTCCTTGGAGTTTCTGAATCTAAAGAAAATTTGAAGGTGGAGGCATGTCAAGGATTGCTTGAACCTTAAATGGTTCGAGTCAAATTCCATCGTTAGAAACTACGAAACCAAGTAATCGACCATAACCAACACAAAACACACACTTGTGCGGATTGAGTCATATCTTGTAGTGTCGGCAACATAGAAATATGGCTCTCAAATGTTGCAGATGATCAGTCTGCTTTCGCGAATGAGCTGGTAGATCATCGAGATACAGTTGAACGATGTGTTTGATGTCATGGAAGGCATATTTCATTGCCCTCTGAAAAGTTGCCCCTATGTTCTTCAAACCAAAAGGTAATTTATGATACACGAATGTGCCCCATGGACATATAAATGCAGTCTTTGACTAGTCCTATGGGTGGATATTGACTGGATTGTATCCGGAAAATCCATCCATAAATGAAAAGATTTCACATCTGGCACATTCATCAATTATCTGGTCGATGAAGGGTGTAGGATAGTTGTCCTTTGGACATGCTTGATTTACATCCTTATAATCGACGAACACTCTAATCGTTCCTTGATTTTTCATCACAGGAATGATATCTGATACTCAATCAGTGAGAGGAACAGGGTAAATGAAACCAGCATGCAAAAGTTTTTCAACTTCCGCCTTAATGGTAACGGCTTTCTTCGGGTGAATAGGTTGAAGCTGTTGTCATACTGGTTTGACATCTAGATACATCTTGATTTCATGTTCAACAATTCTCGTGTCAATGCTTGGCATTTCTTCATATGACCATGCAAAGAAATCTCTGAATTCGTGAAAGAGAGCACAGTAAATCTTCAGTTTTGATGGAGAACAAGATTTTCCAACATGAATATTCTCTACGACATTAGGTTTGGTCGAAATATTTATGGCGATAGTTTCTTCAATTTGGACAGATTTCACTTGAAATCCACTGTATTTACAGTATTTGATAGAAAATCAAAAACTGAAGGATGATTAAGGTCGCTTGAATAATCTTCATTGTTATCTTGAAGGTGGGAACGATGGTGGTAATCTTCCCACAGCGTCTCTCCTATCATCATCGACTGAATGATTCCTTCGTCTATAGAATGTATACAAGACCAAGGATCGGAAGAGGTACCATACTCTAGAGACCTATCTATCCAAACACTTGTTATCAATCCCAGCTATTGTTGATAACAGAGCCTGCTTTTGGGAGGGGCAATTCTGTAGTACTTCAAGTGTCGACATAGTGGATGGTGATTGAGCCAGGTCCTCCACTATATTATAATTTTGTGCAGCTCGAGCACGAGGATAAAATGTCGATTTATGTACGACTCCCTTTGGTGGCTTTATATTTAATTCAGGAATAGCAGGTGTAACAACTTCTATCGAAGTCGTCATCGAACTACTAGGTTGATCTGTAGCCTTGTTGTTTGACGATGGTGGATTCCTATAATCTTTGTTCCTTGTCGATATAAAAGCATCATTTTGTTGTTTTGAGATGGATAGCATAAGCACTTGAGATGTGGAAGCATGATTGATAGAAACCAGATTAGTTTCTGGGTTTGGAAATGGATCAGTCAACACCGCAGAGGTATTTGAAGCTTTTAACAATTTTGTAACCTCAGCTCGATGTGGAAAATCTCTCGTCCAATGGTCTTCATTACATATGTAACATGGATCACGAGGTTTATTTCACCCAGTAGGGTTCTCAGAAGATTTTTCAAGAGTTGAATTCTCCTGTTTCTTCTTATTATTTTTCCCTTTCTTCTTGCCCCTTGGTTTATTTGGATTCTTGTCCTTGTCAGATGACACATCATTAATCTCCGAGGCAAGAGGTTTGTCATTTTCTTTTTGACTAGAAACTGCAAAGGCTTTACCAGATGGAGCCTTTTCAGTTTGCGTGCTTGAGGTACCGATCATGCCATCACAGGCATGAGAGTCCTTGTTTGATTTAGGAGGGGGAAGAATGGAAAATACTGGTCTGGGAGCGTTAGCAATTTTTTCGTAGAGTGTGTCAGACTGAGTATAGATCAAGTCTAGATATTGGGCACGAGCAATGACTTGCTCTTCAGTGACAACTCCTCCTTTCGCCACATCTTCAGTAATTGAAGGCAATAAGGACTTAATAAACCACTCAGCCAAAAGTTGATTAGGAACATACATCTTTACCATTCGACAATGGCATTGCCACTCATGAATATGATTAGATATGTGAGTAGTCGTGGTCTATTTAAAGTTGGTAAGGAGTTCTGTTCCTGTTTTGTACCTTATGGGTAACTGAAAGTGGGTTAAAAAGGTAGTGGGAAGGGCATTGAAGTTATCAAATGAAGCTCTAGGTAATTTAATATGCCATTTCACTGCCGGGCCAATAAGCATTCTCTGAAAAAGGTGAAGTTTAATCGAATCATCATTTAGGGTGTTAGATGAGCACCACAAATGAAAAGTCATTACATGATTCGATGGATTGTCACCTAGATTTCCATTGAATTTAGGAATATCGGAGGGAAGTTTATGAGGAATCACTGGCCACCAAGGGGCGTATGCAATTGGATCATTCATCAGCCGGTTCAAATCTGGTAATTCTAGAGTTGCTACAAAAGGCAACTGTTGATTCAGGTTAGGTGAAGCATACCCAGGATAAGATGGAAGCACCTGAGTAGTAGGTCTTTATATACCAGCATAATGTATTTGGCACTAGTAACTTTGATAAGGTTGTTGGACATAACCAGTATAGTGTGGTTGTTGATAACCATTTTAAAGATGTGGTTGTCCATTACCCACAAAGCCTTGTTGCTCAGGTCCTCGGTAGGTTTGCTACAATTGTGGTTATTGGTATTGAACCAACCATGGTTGTTGGACCATTTGTTGTTGTCCAATACCGGAAGATTGACCAAGATGTGGAGTGATAATACCCGTTTGAGCCTGAGTCGTTCCAGGTAAGGAAGCACTAACCTGAGGTTGTGATTGAGCTGTAGAGACGAGAGGCTACTGTATTGCAACCTGAGAGACTTGAGGTTGACACACAACAGGCAGTGCTTGTACTTGCAACATAGTCATAATAGTAGGGGTAGTGGGAATATTTGACATACGTTGGGTCGGTTGCATTGAATATACAACCCTTGGTTGTTGAGGCAGTATTGGTACCCAATCACTAGATGTAATTCCAGTTTGACCTGAATTTTGTTATAAACACTCATATGGTTGTTCTCCCAGAGGGAACAATGAAAAATCATACAGCCCTCCATATGGTGGCAGTCCTGTGTTCAAAGGATATATCAGTCTTTGAAGACTGGTCTGCCCAAATTGATACTGGCCTACAGGATCAATTTGCTGAGTTTCAACATAAGAAATACCAGATGGGATTCCAGATGAATAAATAGGAATAGACCATGTCGTCGAAACAACCCCTGAGTGGACTCCAGCTAGTGACTGATAACTAGTTGGGATAGATGGTATACCAGCAAACATTGTAGGAATGGCAGCAGGAAGTTCTGCTGTAGCTATATCTGATGACACAGTCCTAGATGTTGATGGTTGTTCAGACATGTTTATTCTATCCAAGAGATTTCCTAGCAATTCGACAGGAACTTGCGATGAAGGATGATTAAAAGAACCAACTTCAGGAGTAGAAGGATATAGATGAATCCCAGTCCCAAAATGTAACGGGGTACTGGATGGAGGATCCTCTACTATCTCCTCTATAGTAATCAGTCCAGGTGGAAGAGGTAGACCGTTAGGTCTGTAAAATATTTCTGGAGTCGAAGAAGGTATAGCTTCTGCAGTGACAGATACCAGAGGGGTGACACCTTCTGAATTCTGGAAATCAACTTCTAGATGTTCAAGTAAGTGAACTTCAGTCTCTGGATCAACTCTAGACAGAGTTGTTTCAGGTATAGAAGTGTCTATCCTTACACTAGGATCAGTTCTAATGTCCTCTTGCAACTGCGGAACTTCTTATCTAGAGGCAGATGTACCAGAAATGATCAGAGCAAATGTAGTCCTTGCTGATGTTGAAACAAAAGTTTCAAATAAACTAGATGAATTGGACTCAGTTAGACGAGACCGTTTTTCCCAGAACAGTTTCATTTCTAGAGGCAAAGATGATTGACTCGTTAGCCTTTGCGAACAACAGGGTTTTGATTGACTTTCTTCCATGATTGCGGATTACTTGATCAACACAAAATTAAGGGGAAAATGATGTTATTCCAAATTTAATAAATTTTAATGACGCTTTGACACAACTTTTCTTTTTCAATTTTTAAGAGTCGAGAAAGAGCTAAAGATGACTCTAGTCCCCTTCGATTTTTAATGAGCCTGAAGTGACAAGTGCTCAGATGGACCTTTTACTTTAAAGAGTCAAAAAGGAAGGAAAGTGACTACTCTGGAAATCTAAATAGAGGGATTACCAAACCAATCGTAAAACTGCAATATACACCTTGGTGATAAATTAAAGAGAACTTACAAAGGACTTATGTACGACAGTCAATCTTCTGGAATGTTGTGTTCAGTGCATTGCGATCGATAGGGTGGTAGACACGACTTCCTATGGATAAAGGATGTAAGCCTATTGTGGTCTCCCAATATATACTTGACAGTACGGGGAGCACAAATCTGTGCTAGCCCTTGTCATATCAAAGAGGAGGAATCACCCAACCTTTGATGAAAATGATAGTTACTAGATTTTACGATGCCGAAACATGTCTCTAGCCTAGACCTCTAGAGGTGTCGCGTTAGGTTCCAAAGCATTGTTAGGTTCATTGAGATTTATTTTAGAGTTGATATTGTTTAAAAGTTTACCTTTCAATGGTTCACTGTGTGATGTTCATTTGAAATCCCTAAAAATGCAACCTACAATGATAAACAATCATTGTTTATTTTGATCAATGAAAATCCTAGCTACTAGGGAAAGAAAATTATGATTCTTTCAAACAAAGAGTAAAGAGCACACTCTAAATGCACTTTCCTAAATCATTTTTCACACACAAGCTAAATGCAAATGAAAATGCATGTATTTGTTTTTTGTTCCCTTAATGTGAGAAATGCCAAAAAGGAGAAACAAATGTAGCAAGAGATCTGAAATACTTTACTCAAAGCGACATTTCGACAATTTCTTTTTCAGAATAGAAAGGAAGACTAAACAAAACTTTTCAATTTCAAATAGAAAATGCTTTTGACACTTCGAATAACAACAAATCAAATCAAATACATGAAAAAAAGTTCAGTCGACTATTCAGAGAAGGAAGACTCGATGACACTTCTCTTTTTGACACAAAACAACAGTTACGACACTCTTTGTATCAAAACGACAGATCAATTTAAGCAAATTTTTGACAAAGGATTGTAAATGATGGAAAAATACATAAAATTTTTTTACTAATCCTAATCAATGGAGCTGATCTATGTAATGCAAGTAGGCTTCAGTAATGAGGCATTGTTCATAAGCAGCAAATCAACTAAACAAAACTGAAAACAAGGACAAAAACCCCAAATTTCAAGAAGGGAAATAGGCTCAGTCAGTCATCACACCTGGCCTTCATAGAAACAGGGATGAATCACACTTTTCAGGCTCCAAAGATGCGATGCATACTGGTTGAGAGTGACAGATAGTGCGATGGGCCAGGGAGTGAAACTAAGGTGGGTTTTGGCTCAAATTTGCATTTAATTTTAGTGATTTAAGCTGAGCTATGATGGACAATAAAGAGAAAGTATAGAGGAATGATCTTTGGAGGTTATTGAGCTACCAAAAGGGCATCTAGAATGCTTGTAAGTCAAATTCTTAATTCATAAACTAAACCAGAGATTTACTGAAGCAACATTCATCTACTATGCACTTGCAGAGCAAGAGTAGTTCAAAGGCTATCTGGCTAACTTCAGGCTTCGTCTATAGTTTATAAAGCAAACAACAATAACAAACAAACATCTATTCGATCCCCAGTGGAGTCACCATTTTGTTTCTAGGAAAACTAGTGTCTTTTCGATTGACTAGCCCTCTAGGATTGGCAGCTATCCTAGAAACAAAATATCAAAGCAATTTGGGATTTCTTCTATGTATGATAGATAAGAGAGAAGCAAAGGAACCAACCTGGATCTTCCGCTTAACTCCTTGCTTGATCTCTCTCCCCCTTGACAGAGCTTGCAACTCCTCTCCTACTTATCCCGCTTAGAGAATACCTGTAGAAACATAGTAACAAAACACAGTCAAAGCATCTTGATCTATTATATCACAAGCATTGCAGAATCAGAAATACAACGAACATACAGTGGATTTCACAAATAATAACATTCATAATTGCACAGTCATATTGAAGAAAACTCAAAGAACTTTATTAAATAGAAGGGAGAATTACAACCCAGCTGTCTGATCCAACATCATCATCCTAGCATCAAAGCCCTCTTCACCTTATGAAAAGCAAGATCACACCAACAATACAATGCTCTTTCTCAACCACAAACTATCAACACTTCCTTGCAAATTACAAAATTCCAGCCTCCAGATCTCTCAGATGAGGGATCCATTTATAGATGTGTGCAAGGGTGTGAGTCATCTCTGGGTTTTGATTAGTGTCATTCCACTTGTTGTTTTTGGTTCCACTTGGAGATTTCTTGGATCTCTTACTCATCCCTAGGTGAATTTAGAGAGGCAAGTGTCATAGGAGAAGTTTCTAGAAGATTCCATGAGCATCCACTTAGCAAACTGTCTCGGACATTTGTCCATCCTTGCTCATCACACCCTACAGAAGGCCTCATCAGTATGCATCGCACCTGGCTAGTGTAGGAGTCAGTATGCATCGTACCCTGATAGTGGAGCAGTCAGTATGGTCCTGTTTTGGCCGGTTTTGGATGGTTTTTCAGGTGGAACTTTTGGGGAATGAGGTAATCAGTTTGACCATGATCCTTTAGGGTATGAAACAACACTTTTAGGGGTTAAAGAGCCCTTAGTTTATCGACATATAAGATTGGGGTTGCAGTGCCCAAATATGCCTATAACAGTTAGATCCTAGGAACTAGAACCCACTAGAGCTAGAGGTTTTAGGCAACAATTAAGATGGAATCCTATGTGAGTTAGCAAAGAATCAAGATTGGCAAGACAAGAAAATTGGTGATGTTCAAGTTATTGAATTTCATTTAGAAAGTAGAATATTTCGTTGTGTTCATCATGGTTTTCCTTCAAACCCCTACCTAATAGTGTTTCCATTTTCCAGTGGAGGGTTACTGAGTTCAAATATTGGCTTCATCTTAACCCTCGTATGACCAATGTCAAGAATCCAATTTGCCACTTCAACTTGGAATTTTGAACCTGAGTAGGCTTGGTGGTCATTAGTGGTCAAGGTTTCAAGCTAAGATATTTTTTCACAAATTTCTAGAGGAGTGGATGGGTGAAAAATAATTGTTGCATGTTGTTCTCGGCATTCGGCTCATGGTCAACCTTGAGACCCTATAACACCAAAATCCTAGCAAAAACACATCCTCTATGGGGGCATGGCATGCTTTATCACAAGAGACTAGGGTGAGAAAAACCCTGATGCAGGAGCATCCAACACCCTTACTCAAAGGAAGGAATCCAAAGCAGAGCGAAGAGGAAGACATGGACCAGGGGAGAAAAACAGGGAAAAATATGTTTTAAAACATATTTAAAGGATGGAATGGATAAGTCTCGAAGACTTGTTGTCAATGCAATCTGCCATGTGTTATATGCATACATGCATTATGGAGCTTTAGGGATTTTGTTGGAGAAAATCATGGAGAGATCTGATCGGATCCTTTCAGTAATCCGATCCAATAATCCAATGTTTCCATATATATATGAACCTACGCGTTCAATAAGAGAGATAGAGAGCATAGAGTAGAACTCATGTAACAGAGAGTGACCACGATGTAATTGAATAGGAGATTGTTCTAAGGCTGAAATGCCTTAGCTATCTTCATGTTGTGTATAATGAAAGTTAGGTTCATTGTTGATGTTGTGTGCACCTGTGTGTCATATAATTGTGCCTTTCAAGTTTTGTTATGAATATATGTGTGAATGGTTTGAAATCCAACTTTTATATGTGTGGGCCGATGGTTTAATTCCCAATTTTGAGTGTGTTGATCGACCATCAGGCATGATGGCAATCCATTGAATAATAAGATATTGTTTATATGAGTATTTTGCAGACTGTGGCATAACTACATTTAATGCAAAAATCCATCGAAGGCAAAGAAGATTAAGTTACCAGAATGTTGTGGAATTGTTGGATCATATGGATCAATGGTCCAGATCAAGTCGCGAGAAGACTCAGCAAACGTTAGATCTAAAAGATCAACGATCGAGATTGATCACATTGGCAGAAGTCTTCATGGATAGATCGGGTCTTAACCCTTTGCAAATGCCGATTGCGATAGGGCGATGCAATGTAGACCATTGGATCGGAGTTGATCAAACGACGGAGGATTCATCGCATATTGTGGGATAGGAGGGCCAATGGACAATGTAGTTGGGACACCGATATAGCGATCGCCGATAAATTAGAGATCGACGATCAGGGCCAAGTGAAGTTCGGCATATCAGAGGAGTGGCAACTTAAGGTGGACCTGATATATTTATATATGCGAGTATATAAACCTTGAGATCTAGCTCTATTGTAATATCGAAGATCGGAGTCGGAGGAAGGAAAGTTATATATGTTGTGTTAAAGACCCACGAGGCCGATCGCGATTAGCGAGGAGGTACAACCTCAGGTTCTATGCAGAGGTTGTACCAAAAGGCAGAAACGATGCTTTTTGCGGGGTTTTCATTTATAATTGGATTATAATGAATTTTAATGCTGATATGTAAGGCTCCTGATAGTGTAAAAGCCTGATAATGTTATATGGTTCTAGGTCTAATGTAAGTCCACGGTTAAAGGCAGAAGCCTAAGAAATGCTTCCGATAAGGCTTAGTGGGCCATAACCCACAGGCCTCAAGATCGATTTTTTTAGGGAAAGATATTTTGATTAACTCCCAAAATCTCATTTCCATCAAGTGGTATCAGAGCAGGGAAATTTTTCCTACGAGAAAAAGGATTCCAGAGAGAAAGAGGAGGAGCAGGAGGTACAATTGATAGAGCTGAAGAGTTATGGTCTTACTGTCACACAGAGAACAACAACCGAAGGTGAGAATATTGCAACAAACCTAGAGCATGAGTGCTTATATGGTTCCAGAGGAGAGAACCTGAAGGATGCCAAAAGACTGAGTGAGGAGGGCTTGGTGAGGTATCATGCAGCAGAAGGAGACTGTGATTACAGAGGTTTGGTTGCAGCTCACAGAAGACCATGAAGGCAGTTCCACTGAAGAATGTAGTGGGTAGAATTGTTAAGAACAAGGAGAAGCATATGACCATGAGGTCATAAATTTTGTGCCTTGGGAGTCTGATGCAGGAGCATCCAACTCCCTTAGTCAAAGGGAGGAATCCAAAGCAGAGCGAAGAGGAAGACGTGGACCAGGGGAGAAAAACAGGGAAAAAATTGTTTTAAAACATATTTAAAGGATGGAATGGATAAGTCTCGAAGACTTTTTATCAATGTAATCTGCCATGTGTTATATGCATACATGCATTATGGAGCTTTAGGGCTTTTGTTGGAGAAAATCATGGAGAGATCTGATTAGATACTTTCAGTGATTCGATCCAATAATCCAATGTTTCCATATATATATGAACCTGCGTTCAACATGAGAGATAGAGAGCATAGAGTAGAATTGATGTAACAGAGAGTGACCATGATGTAATTGAATAGGAAACTGTTCTAAGACTGAAATGCCTTAGTTGTCTTCATGCTATCTATAATGAAAGTTATGTTCATTGTTGATGTTGTGTGTGCCTGTGTGTCATATAATTGTGCCTTTCAAGTTCTGTTATGTATATATGCGTGAATGATTTGAAATCCAACTTTTATATGCGTGTCGAGGGTTTAATTCCCAATTTTGAGTGCGTTGATCGACCATCAAGCATGATGGCGATCCATTGAATAATGAGATATCATTTATATGAGTATTTTGTAGACTGTGGCAGAACTATGTTTAACACAAAAATCCATCGAAGGTGAAGAAGATTAAGTTATCACAATGTCGTAGAACCATTGGATCATATGGATCAATGGTCTAGATCAAGTTGCAAGAAGACTCAACAACCATTAGATCTAAAAGATCAACAGTCGAGATTGATCACATCGGTGGAAGTCTTCATGGATAAATTGGGTCTTAACCCTTTGCAAATGCCGATTGTGATAGGGAAATGCAATGTAGACCGTTGGATTGGAGTTGATTGAACAATGAAGGATTCATCGCATATCGCGGGATAGGAGGGCCGATGGACAGTGTAGTCGGGACGCCAATATAGCGATTGCCGATAAATTGGAGATCAACGATTGGGCCCAAGCGGAGTTCGGCATATCGGAGGAATGGCAACTTAAGGTGGACCCGATATATTTATATATGTGAGTATATAAACCTTGAGATCTGGCTCTATTGTAATATCGGAGATTGGAGTCGGGGGAAGGAAAGTTATATATGTTGTGTTAAAGACTCGGGATAGGGCCGATCATGATCAGTGAGGAGGTACAACCTTGGGTTCTGTGCGGAGGTCGTACCAAAAGGCAGAAACGATGCTTTTTGCGGGGATTTCTTTTATAATTGGATTATAAAGTATTTTAATGCTGATATATAAGGCTCTTGATAGTGTAAAAGCCGATAATGTTATATGGTTCTGGGTCTAATGTAAGTCCATGGTTAAAGGAAAAAACCTAAGAAATGCTTCCAATAAGGCTTAGTGGGCCATAACCCATAGGCCTCAAGATCAATTTTTTTAGGGAAAGAGATTTTGATTAACCCCCAAATTCTCATTTCCATCCAACCCCAAGAGAATAAGGAGACCAAGAATACCATAAGATAGAATACAAACTAAATAGAATGTCAAATAAAGACAACTCGCAAGGAAAACTAGAGAAAAATCTTGTAAGATTAAGCATGGAATTGATGAAGAGGGAAGGACATTGGGCATGGTTCAACAACCACAAAGAACTAAAAACACCAATACTAGTGCACAAAACCATGACACTCTAAATATACCTACCAACATACACCATATAAATGTTATCCATTTGAAATGGTTGAAGGAGTTGTATATATTTGACATAGAATGAATTACACAACATTGGTCAACTCATTGAGCTTGGAACTACTTTCAATAGAGGATAAGTTGTTCCTGTCACCGCCCCCCTAATAAAACTTCTGCCATAACCATCACTAGTGTCCAATAGGTCGTGTTCTCAACTGTTATTTTTCTACTCCTCTCGTTGATGTTTTGCACAAATTGAATTTGCTAGACACTAGTGCTCCTAGTGTTAGGACCACCTTATAATACCACCTCATAGAGCCATCACTATAGTGAAGAGCTATCTTCTGAACCAGGGCCAAGCCACAACACTTTCTGCACAAAACTGGGTCGTGGCAGTTGGAGTCTAGCTCCACAAGGCATGCACCATGGGGAAAATTACCACCTACGAAAGAATGTGACAGGTATAATAGATAAACATGGAGCTAAGTTTGCCTATCTAGAAGCTCACAGAGAGAGAGTAGGTTTCCATATTATTATGAACGGAACGAATATTAGTTAAAATGTGTGATTGCATCGGGTGGGATAGACATGCCATATCCCTCCTCTTAAATGCAATGGGAATTGATGGGGTAATAATTCATTACATTTATTTTAATATGTTATATTATTTTTTAAAATTGTATTATAAATGTTATAAGTTTTCATTTTTTTTGGTATAGTTTTAAGTGAATTTTGTTCAAAATTTAAGTGTTCAACTTCTACTTTTGAAATGTGCAATATTTATGTGTTTTTAGGAATGCTAAATCCATTTATACATTAAAATGCAAGTTCAATAATGAAAATTTACAATCTCAAATAATTAAATTTTCAACTTTTAACATAATTAAATAAATAAATAAGTAATCTATATATATATATATATATATATATATATATATATATATATATATATATATAGATATATATATATATATATATATATATATAACCCCTAGAGACTGTCTCTAATATGGTGGAGATGTTGTAATGCAATGCTTTTTAAACATTTTGACTAAATGAAAATAAAATAAAATAAAATAATTATTAGTTAATGAAATAATAATTAAATTATGAACAATAAAACGATGAAAAATAAAATTTATTATTAAGAAGAATATTACTTAAAATAATAAATAAAACTAAATAAAACACAAGATAAGTTAGTCTAAATTTATATCTAATTTAGGAAGAACACTTAATTTAATTCAATTTATAAAATTATTTACTTAAGTAAATGACCCATGGTATTCATGTGAATTATATATATAAGTAAATGACCCATGATATAGTGTTTTATATATATTTTTTAAATAAAAGAAACAATAAAAATAACTAATAATAATATAAATTATTTGATTAACATTATAAATTAAATTAAATTAAATTATATTAAAATAATTATATAGTATTTTAGATCTATCTTAATTCTTGTTCTATTAAATGTTGAGAGGGATCACATCTCTTTTCACTCTAAATGAGGTTTTCTAGAGTTAAAATGGATCTAGACTAGTTTAATTGTCCCTAGGGTATATTCCACATGAATACCATGGGTCATTTTTTTATTATTTTTTTATAGAATTATTTTTATTTTATTATTTTTTTTTTCCAAAGGAAAAAACAGTAACTTTTATTAAAAAGATAATGAAAGTTACACTAGCATATGCTCTGATACATTCTGTAGGCCGCCACTAAGGCTCGAGTGCTTTCGCACCCCCCGCAACGTTAGAAGGCTAACGTGCAAAGAAAAAAAGAAAAGAGAAGAGAGGAGAGAGAAAGAAAAAGAAGCAGAAAAAACTGAATTCCGGCTGCAAGTGAGACTCACGCTTCAAGTTTTTCTCCCCTTTTTCTTTTCGACCTTACGCCACTCTCCTTGAGAGGGCTCGATCGAAGCAATGACTATCTGTGTTTCTGCATTCTGTGGGCCAATTTCTTTGTCTGAGTCTGAAGTATCAGAGTGGTGATGACGTTTGATGCCTCCCATGCTTGGATCCACCCTTGTCATCTCTGTCTTGTTGTTCGGATTGGTTCCCTTCTGATTCTCCATTTCTTGTGATACCTCAGTCTTCTCTGCAGGGGTCTCTTCCACCTCTGCTTCTGACTCTTCTTCCTCTGAATCTGGAGGTGAGAATTGCCATCCTTTCTTCTGCTTCCCATTCTGCTTCTTTTTACTGTTTACTTTCTTTGCTTCTGGACATGAGCCTTGCAGGTGTCTTGTCTGCCTACAGAGCCTGCATCTAAAGGCGGTGTTTTCATAATCTAGTACTTGTAGCCAGTTTTGTTGTTTGTAGATCAGCCTTATATTGTTCGGCAGCCCTTTACTTAAATCTACTTCCACACAAATATGTGCGAAAGTATAGATCCTTTCATCAATCCTTTCCAGGTCTGTTTTAATGTATTTCCCTATACTGTTTCCAATGCCTTCCAAGACTTGTTCGTTCAAGAAGTGCAGAGGGAGATTGTATAGTCTGACCCAGACCGGAATTTTGGTTACAGCCATTTTTTTTAGATCAAAATCTGGAAACCATGGGGTCATAAACAACCCCGATGTTCCCCAGAACCATGGCCCTGTACTGATGACTGTATCTCTCACTTCCTGGGATGTAAATTTTACTATAAAAAACCCCTTTGAACATAGATGAATCTCACATTCCATGGTCCAACTGGTGAAAATCCAATGGAATAGATCCAAAGGTTTGGGTCAGAAACTGTTGAATCGGCAGATTAGAGCTTGCGTTTCATAGGACTTGACGAAGTCGTCAAGCCCTCGAGAATCTAGATTTAAGGCTGGGGTTTGTTCTGACTGATCTACAATGTATGGCCTGGGTATGTTTCTGCCTAGATCTGAAGAGGGCCCTGCGTCTCTGCTACCCTGAAGAATGTTTTTGTAGGATGCAGTTTTTTTCCCCTTGTCTCCGCTTTGCTGTCCTTGAGGTGGAGCCCCTCCTCTCAATCTGAAGTTTAAAGTAATGATTGATCCTGGCCCAATCTCATAGCTTTCCATCGATCTACAGTCCTAGAGTGACCGCCTACCACTGACCAAGTGTTGGATCTGAACGGGGTATCCCATTTCTGCCCATATTTGTTGTTTCAACTGCAAGGAGGTGCTTCCTGCATGGACCCATACTAAACGAGTTTTCCCCTGTGGGGGTTTAATCAGAATTTGAAAACAAAAAGTTTTTACCTGCTCTGGCTGTAGGCAAACTTCCAGATCTAGCCCTGATTTTGCTCGTTTTTCCTTTTGCATGTCAAGATCTGCGGGAGCTCTGCCCGATCTATGATTGATGCCTTCGATCTGCTGCCTGGGATCAAACTGTGCTTGGATATAGGCTAGATCGTGAAGATCTAGGCCAAAACTGCAGGGTTTGGGCCCGAGTGGTGTAGGAAAGAGGGTATCTGCAACATGCATACCTCCCCTGCCGATTCCTCGTGCGCTCTGGGGTTGACGATGCCTGGCATCTAAACGCCATACGTCATGCACATTTTTTTGTTCAGGGGCGCATTTGAAAACCTCGATCTTCTGCATAGGGAAACCCTCCTCGTTTATCCACGCCGAAGAGGGAGCTGCCGTTGGTGTATTCGCCCCACAGTCTTGCTGTGAACTTTTGTTGCATTTCTCGTCCATGATCACGTAGATCCTTGTGACAGAAGACCCCATACCTGCGTAGCCGCACGGTTCTGGGCGTATTTGAAACGTTTGTCTTCGACAGGCCGGCCATTTCTCTGAATTTGATTGCAGTAAGGACGCCCTCTCCGCAAGGGACACCCTTTCCTCAATCTCTGAAGCGCCTTCGGCCCCTGAGGCAGATTTGGGAACCGATGCGGCGGCACTGAGGAAGCTGTTCGCACAAACCCTAAACATCGCCATCCTCTCTCTTAGCAAAACCAAATCTCGTCGAAACTCTTCTCTATTGTGCTCTTTATTTTATTATTTTTACCGAGTTAAAAGGTTTACATTACATTGCATTACATTACATTACATTAATCTTTTTATTTATTTTTATTTTTATCTATTTTGACTTAGTCAAAATGTTAAACATTACATTACAACATCTCTACCATACTTGGCTCGAGAGGCCTTTCGACTCAATTAATCAAATTTAATATACTAGAAATTGAACCACATCGCAAAGAAAAAGCTAGTTGTGTTTAGTACTTTTTGCAAGGTTTTTCTGTGAGTTTTTCGTGTCTAATTTTTTTAAAATCAAGCATGAATAAAAGAAACGTTGTAACGTTGTAAGGCATAAATTCAAGAAAAATCATGACATATAAAAAATCATTAAAAATAAAAATTAATAAACAAAATATTATTCAAAGCTAGAAGATAAAGATAAATCACTTACATTATACCAAATTAACAAATTCTATAACCTTTCTAACATTACATTTACATGATTGAAAATTTTTTTTTTTTTTTTTTAGCAATCTCATATTCTAATTTATTTATTTCTTAACTTTAAACTGGGTCCCTTAACAAATAAACATTTTGTACTTAATTTGTTAACAATCTCTCACTGTAGTTTATTTTTATTACTTATAATTTAAAACAAAGACCATTAGCAGATTAAATTTTCATACTTGTCAATATTATGTTAATTTATTTATTTCTTAACTTTAAACGGGGTCCCTTAGCAAATAAACATTTTGTACTTAATTTGTTAACAATCTCTCACTGTAGTTTATTTTTATTATTTATAATTTTAAACAAAGACCATTAGCAGATTAAATTTTCATACTTGTCAATATTATGTTAAATTGTGTTAGCAATCTCTTAACATCATTTGTTTATTTCCTAGTGAGGGAAAATCAAATTACATATATATATTTATTTATTTGGGGGAAAACAAATTCATATAGCTGAGTGCTTCCATAACGTTCTATATTAATAATTCACATTAGCCAAATTTTAAGTAGTATTCAACGTTTAGACGTCCTGATTTGAATGTATAAAATAGTAATGGATGCATTAAACCTAAAATTTACCATGTAACAAGGAATCTCCTCAAAAATACCTGTTTCAATTGTCATGTGACGAGGATTTTGAAAGATAGTGGCTAGAAAAGTCATGACGATAGACGAATGACATTTCCTATAAATACCCTCAAAAATACATGTTTCAATGACGATAGACAAATATGACATTTCAGGCAAATGGGATCTTACAATTTGGGAGGCATCTGAATGCCTGTCTGATGGGGATCTTGGAGAGGATGAAGCTCAGAAGCTCATTTGGAATCGGGGAAGCTTTGTCTGAACCCACCGGCGTCGTGCTGATGTTAATTGCCAAGGCTCTACAAATTCCTGTAAAAATCGGGTGTACTGTGCCTCCTCATATTTCTCTGGCAATTCAAATCTGAGATCTTCAAGTGCAGGGGCGCTCTGAAGCAGACAAGCCATCACATCCATTTCTCGCTTGTCAAATTTGTTTATTTCTACCATCATATACCGCAGATTGCGAAGTGGAGTGCTCAAACGCGGTGGTATATGATCTCTACCTAATTCCTGTATTGCATTACAAAGAGAAATCCATTTTAACTATTGAGTTCAATAGCAAAAACACATAAATTAAATAATAATCATATCCTTAGAAACTATTTCTTACCAGAAGAAACAAGCCACTTATTCTTAGACACTCAAGATGAGGAAGCCCCTGAAGCAGGTTGATAAGAGGAACAACCATCTCTTTTTCCCTTTCAAGCAACGGACAAATGTGGATTCCTAGCTTTTTCAAAGCTTTGAAACTTCCCACTATCTCAACAAATCCCTGCGCCGAGATACTGTCCACGGCGAAAGTCGAATCCATTTCCAATCCAATCACATTTATTTCGCACTGCATTTCTAGTGCAACAATCCCAACTGAAAGCTCGTGAAAGAACACCCCATTCACTCTTAAATCATGTACCAAACATACCTCAATGCTTCTAATTTTGGGGCAGTTGACTGTTAAAGTTTCTATGTCATCCCATACCAGTACAGCTAAAAGCAAAATGTTGTGAGCGGAGATGGTGGGCCTCTTCAGGCCATCGCAGTAAGTTATTTCAAGTTTTTGCAGAAGTGGGCAATGCGATGTAAACCAGGCCAATGAATCATCTGTCAATCGTATGTCTCTGAAGGAGCAAGTAATGAGATGGTTGAATCCAGAGGAGTGGGTTGGAATATGGGTGAGAATGAAAGTGGTGAGTGTGAGCGTAGTGAGATGAGTGCAAAAGAAAAGGGCAGGAGGCGGGATTTCTTTTACCCTGGAATAGCTGAGGTTGAGGTGTTGGACATTCTTGTCTGCTGCATACTGCACCCATTTCTGTTGGGTATTTTTACATGGAGAAAATACCAAAAACCATTCAAGCAAATACCACAGAGGTAATGCTCTGTTTCCGCTGTTCCAGGATCTTATGCAGAGAACCTCTTTAATAAAAAAAACTAAGAACAGAGTATTACACAGCCATAAAAACTTTTCTATTCATTAAAACAAAAACACTAATACACATTCATCCTCTTTCACTCAGAGGGATCTACCAAAAACTTGCATTCAGCAAAAACAAAAACTCTGTCGTTCACTGTGTTGGGTTTACTGCTGTAAAACCCATTTTTACATTACTGCTGTAAAACTATTTTTACACATACTGCTGTAAAAATATTTTACACATATGCAGTAAATTACATTCACAATTTAAAGAAAGCTTGAGCGCTCTTTTCTCTTGCATTTCCATGCATACTCAATACAAAAGAAATTTACTTACAACACATGTGCTCCACTTCGTTTTTCATTTATGGATAGCACTGCTGTGCATCACCATTCTTTTCGCTCCACTGGTTTTTACAATGGCCAACACTTAAAAATTTACAACCCACCGAGCTCCACATTCATGCACTGCTGTGCACACTATTCTTTTTCGCTTTTTTTTCTGGTTTTAATGGGCATTACATATATATAAGAAACGCACTCACATTGTGCACAGCCTCCATGCCCATTAAAAAAAATGCTCTTGCTTGCAGGCAGAACACTCATAAAGAATGCAATACACATTTCTGCGCTGCCTCCATCGTTTTTTTTGTCTTCATGCTCATTCTCTTTTTTTTAACACAATAATATATACCTTCTTTTTTTTATTGAAATACATAATGGTCAACGCATATGCGCCCATACCCATGTTAATGGGACTCCACCAAACAATACGAAAACCATTAAAGACCATTAATTCTTCCATCGCAGACAGGACGGCAGTCAACCAAGCTTTGTCCTCACTCCACGCAAAAATTCTGACTTGACGTGGACGGGCTGCAACTTCGGAGATCGACGGTGAAGAACACGCAACCAGATCGGACGGCGGAGGTTGATATCGGAAGGCACACAACTGCTGAGCTTTACCTCCCGAGAACCTTACGTTGCGTTACGTCAGTGGTCATCCACGTGTCTGCTCCATATTATATCGGAGTCGCTCACCGGAATATCCCTTCGCCGGCAAATGGTCCCGAGATTTTCCCGGCGCCGGAAAATGGCCAATACACCGCGCTCCTGACTCGACGCCTGACGCTGCCACGACTGCTGGTTTCAAATTTGGAGATGCGGGAAAAATCTGGGCGGTTTTCCAAAACTGCTGAGCGGTTGAAATTAGCATTTCAACACTCCCCTTTAATTTCAACTGCTGGTCATTCAATCTTACCCAAACACTTCCTCACATCGAGGGATTCACCAACTGCTGTTACAAAGACATCTTCCTCACATAGAGGGATTCACCAATTGCTTCTGATGCAGTACCACAAACAAACAAAGTTGTCTTCCTCTTAATAGAGGGATTAACCTGAAACTGTGCTTAAGAGCACCTTCCTCATGACAGAGGGATTCACCATAACAATGTGCTGAAGAGCACCTTCCTCTTGACAGAGGGATTCACCTGTGACTATGCTGAAAAGCATCATCCTCTTGATAGAGGGATTTACCATGTGTATGCTAAAAAGCATCTTCCTCTTGACAGAGGGATTCACTAATGACAATGTGCTGAAAAGCACCTTCCTCTTTAATAGAGGGTTTCACCAAATGACTGCTTCAAATGCAGTTCCAAAACAAACAATCATTGCACTGCTGTGTGTGCAAACTCATTACATTGTTCTTTTATGCTGCTGCATATTCTCTGCTGCACTGTTGTGCCATCTTCTTTACTGTGTCTATCCCACATTGTTGTGTCTAAACTTGCACTGCTTCTGCACTTTTCAAAGACAAAATACTCTGTCTTTTCTGGAACAATTACACTGTCCCAACTTACAAATTTACACTGCTGTGTGTAAACATTTCTTACACTCACTGCTGTTGCATATATTGCATTTCAATTCAATGAACAACAAATTCATTACATTTACCTTTACTGCTGTAAGGAAAATTTCTTTTGCATGTGCTGCTGTTCAAAACTTTTATTTCTTCAACAAAACTTCATGCTGCTGCATTTTCTTATTTGCATTGCTGTGTGCTTCTCCTTCTTGCCATCATGCTGCTGTCCATAACTTCTTGGCACTTCATTCTCCACAAAAAAATAACACAGGCTGTTACTTTTTACACCCTTGCTTCACACAATCTTAGTCTTCATTTTTTTTACACAATGCACTGCTGTGCAGTTCCTTTCATTTTTTTGTTGCCACACATTATCATTCACCCATGTGCATTAAAAATCTGCTGTCCTTGTTTTTCTTTATACATTTCTTTGCATGCTGCATTGCATAAAAAAACATTACATTTTTTTACTGCTGTGTGAAAGAATTTCATTGCATTCTCAGCCACTGGGCATTTACGTTCTGCTGCGTTTTGCCTTCTTCTCATTTTTTTCTCACTGCTTTGCAGTTTCATTCCCAATAGAAAACATTTCAATCTGCTGTGTATTATACTCACTCTGCTGTGAGTATATTATCTCACTTTACATAAAAGGAAAACTACATTCCATTGCTATGCATTTCAATGCATGTGCACCACAAAAAGAATTTTAAACTGCTGTTCATTCTAATCCATGTGCTCCAAAAAAAATTCCCAAACTGTTGTTTTATGTTCTGTTTTCCCACTGCTGTGAGGGTCTTCTTGCTTTGCATACTTCTTATTGCGCTGCTGCACTTTACATTTGAGCGCTACCCCTTTTTCTTCTCTTCTTCTATGGCAGATTTAACTTCATATCTTTCCCTTATGAAAAGGTCTTCATCAAAGAGTGACTGTTAAAACAGTTCAACAACAAAAAAAAATTACAAGCTCCCCTTTAGTGTATGCTTGTCTTCTTTTGGCAAGTTTTCTCAAAACAAACTTAGATCAGCTGCGTTGCTTAAGGGGCTTTCACACTGCATTTCTTTTCTTCTCCATACTTGTGTAACTTTCTTCTTTTGCATGGGTCTAGCTTGCATAGGTGCCCATGTCAAGTTACAGTCTCGTGCCATATGCCCAATGTTATGACACTTGAAGCATTCAACTTTATTCATGAATAAGAATTCATGATTTCTTCTTGTGAAATTATTTCTTGGAGATTGTTGGGGACCATAACATCTATCTCCATGAAATGCTCTACAGTTTTTTGCCATATGACCAAAGTTTGAGCAAGCATAACAATAACCATAAAATGAACTTTGGTACCTGGGAGACAGAGGTTTCATTGATGTACTTCTGAATTCTTGCTGCCTTGAGATCCTTTGATGATCACCATTGCACCTTGCCTTTTTGCCATCAGCTACATTTCTTCTTGGAGCTGGTTCTCTTCTTGGAGCAGGATTTCTTCTATTGCAGCCTTCATTTTTCTCCTTGACTTTGCTGGAACTAGGAGCATCACCATCTCTTTCTGGCTTCTTCACATCTCCTTTGCTTAAAGCATCTTCATCCTTGTTTGAGGATTCACCTACATACCCAAGTCCTGATTTATCAAATGGAGATCTGTGATAGCTGAGCATGTCATCCAGAGCTTGAGAGCTCTTCATCATTTTGTTCATCCCTTCAACCTTCTTCCTGAGGAGGACAATCTCTTCTTCTAGCTTTTCACATACATTATTTTTCTTTGCTAGTTGTCCCTCAGTTTCTTCCTTGCTACGAGTAGCTTCAGCTGCTACTATTTTGAAGGAGATAATATCTGTCTTCATTTTGGATATTTCTTCATCTTTTGCCTGACTGCTCTTCATTTTCTTCTCAGCTCCTTGTGCCTGCTTCCTGGCTTCTTGTAGTTCGGACTTAAGGGAGGAGACCTCTACCTTGTATTGTCCAATCTCTTCTACAAGTTTGTTCACTCTCTTGTGTCTTTGTTCAAGCTGACTTGTCAAGGCATCTTCCTGCTTCTTTGCTTCATTCAGCTGATTTGTCATGGATATGACTTCTTCATGGTGTTTCCTCTTGCATTGATCAAGCTCCTTCTTAAGCTTGGCAAGCTCTTCATCCTTTTCTCTTACTTGAAGCTTGATGAGGTCAAGCTTTTCATTCTCAGCTTCTATGATGGGTTCTTCTTGACTCATTGTCATGGTCAGTGCTGCTTTTGCATGAAGGTCATGCAGTCTATCCCATATATCCTTTGCTGATGTATATTTTCCTAGATTCCTCTTCACAGAATCAGGGAGTCCATCCAAGATTAGTTTTGCTGCTTGTGCATCATACTCCATGGATTCTTTATCCATCTTGCTGTCATCAATCACTGACTCCCAGACTTCAATCCCCTCAGACATTAGGAAAGCCCTCATCATTATTTCCCATACATCAAAGTTTCCATCAAACTTTGGAACCTCAAATACAATGCTTTCAAATAGATTCCCTTCTAGTTTAGTAGAGGAGGGAGACACATTTTTAACAGCCCTGGAGGCTTTCTTCTTTGGCCTTGCCATTCTTATCTAGGCTTTAAATACTTGAGTGTGTTTTCTTTAGATCACTGACTGTTTCTTCAACAGTAACAGAAAGAAAAGCTTTGAGAAATACCTTACCCCTTTTGGCTGTGGCTTCACACTGCTGGAGAGCCTTCACTGCTGCAACAAGAGTCCTTCCTTCAGCATCTTTGAGCCTTCAAAGAGCCTGGACTAGCTCTGATACCACTGTTGGATATTTTTACATGGAGAAAATACCAAAAACCATTCAAGCAAATACCACAGAGGCAATGCTCTGTTTCCACTGTTCCAGGATCTTATGCAGAGAACCTCTTTAATAAAAAAAACTCAGAACAGAGTATTACACAGCCATAAAAACTTTTCTATTCATTAAAACAAAAACACTGATACACATTCATCCTCTTTCACTCAGAGGGATCTACCAAAAACTTGCATTTAGCAAAAAAAAAAACTCTGTCTTTTCTCTCCACCTGAGAGTTCACTGTGCTGGGTTTACTGCTGTAAAACCCATTTTTACATTACTGCTGTAAAACTATTTTTACACATACTGCTGTAAAAATATTTTACACATATGCAGTAAATTACATTCACAATTTCAAGAAAGCTTGAGCGCTCTTTTCTCTTGCATTTCCATGCATACTCAATACAAAAGAAATTTACTTACAACACATGTGCTCCACTTCGTTTTTCATTTATGGATAGCACTGTTGTGCATCACCATTCTTTTCGCTCCACTGGTTTTTACAATGGCCAACACTTAAAAATTTACAACCCACCGAGCTCCACATTCATGCACTGCTGTGCACACTATTCTTTTTCGCTTTTTTCTGGTTTTAATGGGCATTACATATATATAAGAAACGCACTCACATTGTGCACAGCCTCCAATTTCGATACACTTTCACGGCTAAATTCCCATTTGTTATCAACTGGGTGGGTGCGAGTGCCTGTAGTGTCGTTGAAAAGATGAAAGGCCTCTAGATCCAAGGAATGCGATTGCAGAATGCTGGATATTGCATTCTCTGCCATGAAGATCGATAATTGATCTGGTGTGACGGACCCCTGCAAGAGGAGATAGGGAGAGAATATGAGTTGGGGTATTTCAGTGTAGAGAAACCTCCATCTTTTCGAAAGAACGGAGCATCTGACACCCTCTCTGATTGGGACTTTAGAGAGGATGAAGCTCAGAACCTCATTAGGAAGTGAGGAAAATTTGTCTGAACCCACAGGCATGATGATGCTTGACAGTGTTAACCTCGTATTTACTGCGAAACTTGGGATGTGGAATGAAAGGATTGGGAGTGGGAAGGGAGAGCTGCTAGAGTATAGAACGAATGAGCTATTTTGAACGAGGAGATTATGAATGTCCAACAACTTCCGAGAAGCCGTAACGTTTTCACGTGGGTTGGGAAGAAAGTATTTTAATAGAGAATTATATGTATTTTATTTATGATGGTCCAACACGGAAATTTGACTTGTTAAATTTAACTGGTGAATGGTATAAGTTCAGAAAAGTGATGAAATGTCAAGAGAGTCCAATTCTGTAAAGAAGTTGAGTCATTTTAATTAATTAATTAAATGGTATAAAATAATATTTTAATAGTAAATTGAGTTGTTTTTAGTGTTATTTGTTGGAAGTTTTTTTGTGATTTTTTCGGGTCTAATTTCTCGAAAATCTCCCAGGAATTTATTGAAATCGCAAGTTTAATGGGTAACTCTATACAATCGAAGTGCTCTAGGGACTTTTGGGTGCTAAGAACACAAATTTGTGGTTGGAATTTGGGGAAAATATTTGTGGTCATATATTGATTTGAAACCTCTGCGATATTTGTGGTCATATATTGATCGTCAACTTGATGAACCACACTAGTTGGTTTGAAACGCGTCAACAAATGATACTCCATGTGATTTTCGCTGAAAAATCTTTCACGATATTTAGATTGTCAAGAGTTCACGAGTCAAACTTGTGATTTAATAAGCCGAAAGGATACTTAGATTGTCAAGAGTTCACCCGTCAAACTTGTGATTTCAATTAATCCCTCTGAGATTACAATTCAACATAGTTTGTAAATCTCTATATAACATCTCTTCAATATAAAAAAATATAATTTTAAATTTGATAAGAAAATTAAGTAAACTAAAATTATATATATTGATGCAAACTAAAATTACCACAAATATATAAATTAAATGATTAATAAATATATATATGTATTAATATATCAATTTACAATAAATATTGAAACATACACTTCATAATACATGTTACAATTAGAAAAAACATAAAAAACAACTAAATTTTAACTTTAGTTTATATTGTTATTATTATTAATTATAAAAATAATTAATATATAAGTTAAACGTTCCCCATACACACATATATATATAAAGTATGAAACGGGATTCTTAACTATGGAGATTTACCCTCATTTTAATATAGAGTTTTTTAATCTATAAATAGGTTTTGCTAAAATGCCATGGTCTAATATTATCGCTTATCAATACCATGAACCCAAAAAACAAAAGCATACTTCATATGGAATTTGTTAAAATAGCATTTTTTCAATTAATCAATTTAATTAAGAGAACCAAAATGACATAATTATTTTGGTGATAAATCTCGTGAGCTTTATTGGCTATATTGTTATTGATAGCAAAGGAGTAGAAAAATATGCTTGATATGTTATGCTTGTGGAGTATCTTGGTATGCTTTACACTGAGGCTAAGTGTTGTTGATCAAAAGGAAAGGAGTTAAGTCTGTGTTTCCTATTGTTAGAGGCTACTTAGTTATGTTGCCATGCTATGGTTGTGTTGTGATATTGAGATGTTGTGGTGTAATTTGATATATGTTACACAGCCAAGTTTTTGTCAACTCAGTATTAGACAACGCATTACCCCATAATAGTGTAGTCCGCATAACGTGAGAACCTCTTTATAATGCAAGTTGCTCGAACAAAGGGCGTGTTATAGTGATAAATATGTTGTGATTGCATAAATTGTTGAGATCATTTGTTTGAAGAGGTATTGTCAAACATGTTAATCATTCTTGTGATGCAAGGTAATGGGATGAAGAAGTTGTGGTAAAAAAGGTGATGGAAAATATTATTGAGCTAAATTATGTTGAGTGGAGTATTTATTTTGTTTTAATATTAAAAATATGAAAAAGGTGTGATATGAATTAGTGGAATTCAAAGAGGTAAGAGTGTTCATTTTATATTTTTATAGGGAATACTAATAGTCTAAAAAACTATCTTTATGCAAATATGTGTTTTTGGAAGACTAGAGAGTTAGAATATGTGGAAAAGCTAAGTTGTTGTTCACACATGTGAAGAAGTGGTGAAACTGATGTGAAGAAGTGGTGAAACTGATTTGAGGAGGAGAAAATTTTAAATAAATATGGAAGTATGTAGAATTGTTGTCCAATTAATCCAGTGCATTATATTTTTAGGTAATAGGGAATTATAGTCTCTTTTTAAGTTGTAGCTCGAAAAATAACAGGTTGGACCTTCTTGATGTAGGAGAAACTTATGTAAGTGGGACTATAAGCTTCTTAGGAAGTTCTAGCTTGCAACCTCTTGATGTAGGAGAAACTTATTTATGTTGGAGTATAAGCTTCCTAGCAAGTTCTAGCTTGCATAATAAAAGAGAGATTGCAGCCTTCAAAAGTTAATGTAATAGAAGAAATAGGAGTTTCCACTCATATTTTTTGTCCATATATATTGCTTTTGTGTGTTTATTTGATATTGTGATTTACATATTAAATATTGTTTATTATATTAAATGTATTTTCAATATGATTTTTAGGTAATCATTTAATAATTTAATTAATCATTAAAATGGAAAACAAAAATGGTTCATAAATTTAATAAACTAATTCACTAAGTGAGTTTAGTCGAGTTTGCAAAAAAAAATATACCTAGCTTTTCTTTTATAAAGAAATATAATTTTAAATTTTAAATGTAATCGTCCTATCATAAAAATATATGGTATATAAACTTAAAATACTATAACCAAGTGTTACACATTATAGAGTGTTAATACACATGTTTTTATGTTCAATATGAATCTATTATCATATTGATATTATTTTAGTTATGCGAATCAAATTTAATGTAAACATTTCAATATTTTAAAATTGAGTATAATATTTTCGTTTTTTAAAAATGCAAAGGGATTTTTTTTTGTTAAATGTAAAAATAATATTTTCCTTTTTTTAATTATGCAAGGGAATTTTTTTGGTTAAATGTAAAAATAATTTTTTTGTTAATAGAGGAATTGAAATTGGAGCACCCAGCCTACTCGCGTTCACGGGGTCGATTCTAACTACTACCACTATAATGCATGGGAAACCTCTCCACACCTCCGGGTTAGTCTGGGGGAATTGAACTCTTGACCACTCTTGACCTGGAAAGTGTGCACGCCCCTCTCAAAGCTCTAGGTTAGTTTGGGGGAATTGCTCCAAAGCTCTAGGTTAGTCCCGGGGAATTGAACTCGTGACCTTCAGTACGGAGCCCCCCTTTCTAAGGAACTTCACCGTATTGTGATTACCAACTGGCCTACCCCGTGGGGGTTGTTAAATGTAAAAATATAACAAAACAAATTAATATTTATTTTTTAAAGTGTTTTAAATAATATTGATAATAATTATGTATTTTTGTATTATTTTGAATATTTTAAAAATACAATTTTTATTATACCATGAAATAAAATTTTAAAAATAAATTTAATAATTGTTTTACATTTTTTATATTGTAAATTTTATTATTTAATTTTCCAATAATTTTAATAGCTAAATATTTAACAAAATTAACCTAAATATATATTCCAACCAAACTAATATTTATAGCATTTAGATTACGCTTACAAATAATAAAATATATCCAAATTAAATATAATTAATAACTTGTCATAATTAAATTTCAATTTTATTATAATTATTTATTAAATTCTGTTTAAATGATGGTGGTGGTTAACGTCCATTAAACCAATGTGGTCTATCTCACCTATTTTTTTTAAAGAAAATAAGAAATATATAATATGTTAATTAAAAAATTATAAATAACCTTAAATATAATTCATAATTACTTGTTCCGTCATTTCACATTATCATTAAAAACCAAAAAAACACTATTAAATTGCATAAATTTATAACCACATGAAAAAAAAGGGTTAATTTGATCTTGATAATAGGTGGAGTGTCCAACTAAAATGTGGGATAAGAAAGACTTCTACACAATGCATATTAGAAAGATCTAAACAATATGAATAATGGTGGAAATCTCCAGTCTCAAATAAGCATATTTTCTATAAATGAGATCAATGCATATAGAGTAGTTTTGTTATGAATCATTAATATATATAACTATTTATTATAAAACACTATTCTTTACAAAATATATATTCATATATTTAAGGTGTATATTTTTATTATATATTTTTGTTATTAACTATCATTTAAGATCCATCTTAATTTAGGATCTACCAAGCACTAAGAGGGATCAAACATTTTTCACGCTAAAAAAGGTTTTCATCTCTTCATCTCTCTTGTTGCTATCCCAAGTTAAGATGGATCTCGGTTGGTTTAATTTACCCTTTTAATTAGATTATATTTCACATGAATAGTATGGGTCAATACCATGAAGTTATTTTTATTTTGTTCTCACCAAGTAATTTATTTTTTATTTTTTATTTTTTGTGTAATTTAACCAAGGCAAAATGTTTACATAGCATAACATCACATGACATCGTTGCTATCCCGAGTTAAGATAGCTCTAGGTTGGTTTAATTTACCATTTTAATTAGATTATATTTCACATGAATAGTATGGGTCAATACCATGCAGTTATTTTTATTTAACATTTTTTTCATTATTTTTGTTTTGTTCTCACCAAGTAATTTTTTTTTTTTGTGTAATTTAACCTGTTTACATAACATAACATCACATGGCATCTCATAACATAACATCACATGGCATCTCTTTCGTAAGAGTGCTCTTTACACAACAAGTCAAAATGCTTGCATAACAAAATAGGACACGACAACTTTCCTAGGGATTTGAGATTATTCCAATTCTAATAAGTTCATCCATGATAATCTCCTCATTTTTATTTATAACATTCATTTATATATACGCAATATTTATAACATTCATTTATATATAAGTAAATTATTTATAAAAATAGTCCATTACTTTAAACGTGGCTCCCCACCCACCCATTTCCTAGGGATTTGATATTATTCCAATTCTAATAAGTTCTTCCATGATAATTTCCTCATTATTATTTATAACATTAATTTATATATAAGAAATTTTTATTTATCAAGATGGTACATTTCACAATAAGATGTGTAATTCTTATTTTTTTCTTAACTTAAAGTTGATCCATAGCCTTTTTATACATGGTTATTTAGGTAAGTGTGCATTATTAAGGCATTCTTCATGTTGCAATATCTTTTTTTGGTTATATTTATGAAGCCTTTGGCTATATCAACCACATTAATATTTTTAATGTGATTATACTAGCATATATTTATTATAAATATTTATGTAATTTTTAACAACTTTTTATGTATTGAGGAATATGTCCTTGATTGTTGATTCATTCTCTAAAAACTGTTGCCCCAAAGAATTTCTACTAGAATATCTTCAAATTCTAAAGTTATCTTTTTCTTTCAAAGTTTTTTTTTTAAATGTGCTTTCACTTATTCATATTATAAATTAACATTTTCCATAAATACTATTTTTTATTTATTTTTTGTAATGGTTATCTCTGGAGATTATTAAATAAAGGTAAAAAATATATGTTATTATTTTTATTTTTATTAATTTTTGTTGGGTAATTAAGGTGAACTTGACTTGGTGAAGTTACCTTTGATTTTTAAGCTCGAGCCTTAGGAGAATCCATGGTATTGAATCATTGTATTCATGCGAGATATAGCCTATTTAAAGATATTTGATCAGTATCAGTACTTGATAGATGTGGAGTTAATATGGGTCTAGGTTGGATATATTGGATAACCATATGTTAGAGGATGTTATTTATGTTGATATGAATGTCTATTAGGAAATAAGTTTTTCACAATTTTAATTTAATTATCAATAAATATTAGGTAAATTGTAGGGTTTTAATCTTCATGGAATATTTTAAAATATTCTTCATATTGGAATTTATCTCCAAATCAGTTATACATTTTTTTTCTCTTTTAGTTAAATTTATTAATAAAAAATTACACATGAACAAGTGCCCAATGAAATGACTTATGGATTTTTGGGTGTGTGGTATTGATAAACCATGGTATTAGTCTGCGGTATTATAACAAAGTCTACTTATAGATTAAGAATCTCCATGGTAAAGCCACAGTAAATATCGATGGATGTGACAAGTCCCATTTAAAGACTAGTTCTTAATTTATATGGTTGTGCTAGTTTATATAGGAAATAACTTTTCTTAATAGGTTTTTCAGTCGAGAGGAAATGTGTAAGTCTATCCATCCCTCTGCCCCCCTTTAAAATAAAAACAAAAAACAACAATTATGTTCTAAATAAAAAAAGTGTCTGATATCATAAAAACAATGAATAGAACTAAAAGAAATGTATGAGTAAGATGTATAAATCTTAAATTTTTCAAAGATATTTCAACAAGAGATTTAAGTAAAACTATTTGAAGACCTATGTTAACTAATTTATGTCGATGTCAACTTGATATATATTTATATAGATTTTTTTTTGTTAAAATAAAACATTTTAATGTTGTATATAAAAAATATTCAATGTGGGTTATGAGTCAACTATTTTAATAGGAACTAATATTGACATGTACTTAAAAATATATTAATAATAAAAAACCATTTTAATTTTAGTGATAAAATGTTTAATCTAAATTAGATATATATATATATATCATTTAAAAATTAAGTTTTTTTGGTTAAAACATTTAATTGGTCTTACATATAGTCTATTTAGCATTCTAAAAAAAATTAAACAATGAAAAATAACACATTATATTTTGCACTCTGAATAATTTTGCACGTGAAGAAATTTGATCCCTCTCAACTCATGTTAGATCCGTACTTAGGATGGATATTAGGATGGATTTATGCTGGTATATATGTAAGAAATGTAAGATATGTTGTGTTGAATCGTTTAAAGAGAATATACATTTAAATTATTAAGTATAATATATTCATATGGTTATGGGTAAGCATCTAAGCATTTACACAAAATTTACTTTACATTTACAAGATTTACCAAATGAATTTTAGAAAAACTATTAAATAAATATTTATCGATAATTATGTTGTAAGGCATTCCCTTTGGGAAGAACTTTCCTACCTACCACTTTGAACTCCTATGTTGTAAGGCATTCCCTTTGGGAAGAACTTTCCTACCTACCACTTTGAACTCCTCTGTACCGTTAGATTTATTGGTAGATGATTGAGAGTGTTTCCATCATTTGATCCCATTGTTTTAACTATCAAACGAATATTAAATCATGAAAACGTTCAACAATGGAGAGACGTGGCACCCAAAGCCGATCATTCAATGCATGTGTGATGAAGTTAACCCTAGAGGATCAAGAATTCAACAAGCCATTCACGGGATTCTCAAGAAGTTTATAATATTTTTATGGGAAACCATAAGAAATCCTCTACCATAAATTGTGCCTGCTACACTTGGGTCACCCCTATATCTCACAATTAAGGCACTTTCATGGTTGGGTTTGTATCGATACCTCATAATGTAAATATTTTCACCATAAAGTATGTATAGATCTCACATAAGGAAAATATTTTCACCATAATTTCTTATTCAATAGCGTTGATTTAGTGTTTTTATGGTTTCTTGTGTGGCTAGATAGGCATAGAGAAAATGAAGCTCTACTTACCCTAGTGCTATTGGCCTTTATATTTGCTACTACTTCTATGTATGGTGTTAATTAATGAAAAACTCAATTTGATCGTACATTTTAAGAATATTTCTTTTGTTATGGATATTATTCCTTTCTGTGATTTGTGATGATTTTCTTAGTTGATGCAATAATTACAAGAATACTAATTAATTTGGAGGCCACTTTATTAGGACATGAATGTGCACATTAGTTAGCTTGCCAAAGGATAAGGAACTAGTTTTTCGGTACATTGGTTGAATGTAATCTTAAGTTGCTTCAATTTTTTCAGATGAGTAATGGTTCAAGAACCAAAGGATTTTCATGTGAATGTCCATGGTTCTTCAGTAGTGTGCATGTAACTTGATATAATGCTCATTTTGTTCAACTGAATTTTTTTTTTCAACTAAAGAAGTCATGCATGGAGCAGCTCTCTGGCATACATAATCCTTCCCAGGATAGGACCACGTGACCTATGGGGACACATATTTGAAGCTGAAATGGGTGCAAGACATCTTAGTGGGTGTTCACTTCAGTTTATTGTGGCTAAGGAAATTGGAAAAGGAAATCTAAAGGCTTTCGAAAGGAAAAATGGCATTTTAGCACATTTATGAAAATAAAGGAAATTAGGAGAAAAGGGAGGGGACAGGTCACAGGTTCCACGTGAGGAGGAAAATGAAGGAAAATAATGGAAATTGAAGAAAATAGAGGCCTCATTCATAAAAAGGCTTCTGAGGATCAGTGGGCAGCCTTTGTTAATGTATACTTTTGTCATTTTAGTTTTGGAGCTCTCTCTCTACTCTCTCTCTCATACTCTTGGACACTTAGAGTTTTTTTGGAGCACTCCTGGAGGAGTGTGGCATACTTGGAGTTTTGGAGTAGGAAAGCAAAGGAAGACTAGGAAATCACAATGGGACGTCAAGATCAACATCTAGAATAGGTTTTTCTTATAGGTACGGAGTTGCATGTATGTTTTCCTCACTAGTCTTGGCATGCATGGAATATGGATGTAGTTTAATGGTCATGATCTTTCATTGGCATCGAGGATTGCCTAGATTGACAATGGATTTGCCTAGTCTTTCCATTTCCTAGATAGTCATGGTGTTGTGGGTTTAATTCTTTGTTTTATGGTTGGTTCTCATGTTTCCTTTAGCTTGGGTTGAGTTACTATTTCATGGAAGCCCTAATTGGACAAACGCTGTGGAATCCATGTAACCAATTGGGTTGAGTTACTAGTCCTAGAAGCCTTGGTTGGAAAAATTATGTGGAATCTCTTGTGGGTTGAGTTACTAGTATTGGAAGCCCTAGTTGGACAAACGCTCCAGAATCCTAATGGTAGTTGTGGGTTGAGGTACTAGTCCTGGAAGACTTGGTTGGAACAAAAACTCTGGAGCCCTAGAAGGCTTGGGTAGAGACCAATATGATCATGGATTGATGATGTACGATTGTGGTGTGGAATCATTGTTTGATGGGTTGAGGTGGTTTGGCCTCTGTAAGCCTTGGATGGTTTTTATTGACATGTTTTATGAGATCCCATATTCATGATTGGAATACGACACAGGGGTGGCTGGATGAAGAGATATTTTGCTAAGCCACATGTACAATTGGGTGCTATGTGGAAGTCCCAGACCTGGTTGAATTTTTCATATGTTAATAAGATCTCTTTCCTCTTGTAAATGATGGGTAAGTGTACTTGTTATTACATGATCTTGATGGTTGTATTATCATTGTCATTGTGCTGGTTATATGCTAGCTATGAGCATGTTTTATGATAGTGATGATTTATGGATCTCATCATGTTTGATTTGTAAAGGAGTGAACAACTTCTCTATGTCCTAATAGATGAAATTGTAGCTAATGATATATGGGAACAATTCTTCTTAGCGATTCTCAGATAGCTATTAGAACCCTATGTTCAAATCTGTTGTTTAAACTTGTAGATGACATATTTGTAATATGTTTGACAAAATTCCTATCATGGCTAGTAGGGGTCTAGTCAAGCCCTTTTTTATGCAATTGCATTTGTATCATCATTACATTGTTATCTTTCTATTATGAAGGTTTCATTTAGTTATAGGTAGTTACCTGGGCTCTGAGTCTAAAAAAGTGGCTCAAATCCTAGGGACGCAGGCACAATATTGGGCAAAAAATTCGCTTGATGTTAGAATACCATGTTTTGGGAGTGTCAAGAGCCTTCTGGATGCATGCATGCCCATATCAAGGGAGTGTTTGGGAGTGTAATGGTGTAAAAACAATGGCACTCACGGCTGGTTACCTAAGAGGTTGGGATGATTTTTGAGAGTCTTGTTGCTAATATGGAAGGTTTGTATGGTGTTTTTCCATCGGTTTCATGTCCTTAAGGTAGCTTAGGAGGTCGAATCATATCATAGTAACTCCTCGTCACATGTTCACCCTGGTTAGCTGGTTACTTCGATAGATGTGGGAGGAGGGAATTACATTGGTGTTTATATAAACCAAGATATTCGCACATGTATGGAAGCTTAGTGTAATATATGTGTTCCCTTCTACCTTGGCTTGATGCTTGATACATTGGCTGCTATCTTGAGATGATTAGCTTGTGGCTTGTTGGATTTGAGTGTTGAAATAGACATAAGGTTGGGATTCTATCCCAAAAATTTTACAAAACAAAATTAATAAGACTTCATATGAACTCGAGACCCTATGTATGAACCCGAGAGCATAAATAGGTTCATAAAACCAAAATTGTTGCACAAAATGTTTAAAATTTTAAAAAAATTGGAAATGCCCGAAAGTCTAGCTAGGAACCAAGTGGAAACTTTCAAAGCATTTTCACTAGATTATTTGGACAAGAAAATGCTACAACATTGTTTAACAATAATTCTCAATGAATCCTTGTCTTGTCCTTAACAAGTCAAAATTGGGAAATGTAATCTTGCAACAACATCTCAACAAACCACAAACACTGTAACATCCCAAATGTCATTTTTATGATAAAAATATCCTAAAGCAGTAGTTATCATGCCAAATTAAAAGTATAATTATATCATAAGGATAACATATAAAAAGAAACATGTATAGTTTAATAATGATTGTATAGTATTCAGAGTAAAAAAGGGTAAGTAAATGGTTGGAAAATGAGTGTAAATATATGCTAATTTCACATCCTAATAGTAAGAATATATGGTGGATGATAATTCATAAGTTTTTAAAGAATTCTATATTGACAATCAAATGAAAATCCCTTCCATTTGCTAACAATAAATACAACGATAATTGATAAGACTGTCATGATGTAATGGTATGATAAAATTATTAGCAAGAATCATTACAAACAAGTAATTCAATGAAATTTTTAAGGAAAGAACAATAGATAGTGACTAAAACGAAGGAAATTAGGTCATCTCACTTTCTTCATGTTCATATAATATTCACTCTCTTTAAATCATTTAACAAATTGAAAAATCATATTGGTATACCATTTCTATCTAATATTTGATTGTTATTTCAGAACTTTTTTGGCATATCAACCACTTAGTACGTAGTTCATTGCACCCATATTATGGGAATATGTAATTACGAAAAAAAATACTATAACTTATACTTGAATATAAATCCCTTAACAATTCACTAATCTTGTAATAGGTTTTATCAAGTTCATCATAATTATAATGGATATATTTTCTTTGGTTTACATGTAAATATGTTAATTTTGTTTTAGAATAAAAATCATTATTAATATCAATGATAAATTACATGACTTTAATTAATTTTATGTATGAGATTGCACAAATGAGGCTTGTCAATCTCACAAAATAAAAAATTGGGATTACTATAGTAAGAATTGTGATCTTATATTCATTCAATTTTTTGTTTCATCAATTCCTTACTATGTTCATTCTCCTTTCCTCAATTTTATGAATATTTATCTATCACACTCTTTCACATTCCTATTCTCTTATAACAAAAATCAACAATAGAGTGACGATGATTTAACTGCCAAATATATTATAATTATCTGTATGTCTCTTTCTCTATACTTTAAAGCAAGAATTTACAAACATAATACTTGGAATAACATTTTTTATGCTTTAGTGTGATTCTTATGTAAGATATGGAGAAGGAAAAATAATCCATGTTATCATGAGAACTATGCAATAGGAATTACACTCTGAATCCACTTTGTCATCATTTTCCTTTGTGTTTGCATTGACCTTAGAAATTATAGATGTTTAGTTAGCTTAACAATAAGAAATTGATGGAAACATACCAAATTTGTGTGTTCCTTAAGCCATATAAATAAAAAGTATATCTTCATCGCCCTTATAGGTTTTGATAAAATTTCCAGCTTTCAATAATGGCCTCAAGGTTTATGAAAAATTATTCTTTTATAATGAGATTCAAAGCAAACTCGACTCCTATAGATAACAACTGCTGTATGTAGCCGGTAGTCCCTGCCGGGGTCTACCACAACAACACAATACAAACGCTCTATGCAACATGTCTAAGCTTTCTGTTTCGCTAAAAACCTGCCTTCGTCGAACAAACTTGCTACTTTACCTGAAAGATCTTGCTGTCTGCATGGCGTTGAAAGATCTTGCTGTCTGCATGGCGTTGCAAATTCAGTGTGTAATTTGTTCTCTGGAGAATTTGGGAACTGTTGATTCTGTCCGTGGAAGAGTGCAGAGAAACTACATCTCTTTCCCGCGAGGTCTTTATTCAGAAAAGCTGGAGACTGTGATGCAGAGAAGTTTTGCCTTCTAACATGCCCTTGAAACCCTTGGGCATGGATATTGGATTAGCTCCATCCATCTCCAGTCTGAAAACTTCGCCGGCCGCTGCATAGAGCAAATCCCATGCATCAGTATTCTCTATCAAAGGAGTTGTTGGCGGTAGTCCCTGCCGGGGTTTGCCATAACAACAATACAAAATTGTAATTATAATTGAATTTCTGGTTTTTGAATTGTTTAGAGCCATTGCCATCTTCCCAGACAGGTCCTTCAATTAGCACGACCAATACAAAGAGCGTTCTATCCACCGATCGATAGATGTTTGACGATATATTAATTGCTTTGACTTTTTTCATATGGTACAGTTTAACCAACGTTTCAATAAATTTTCAAATTTAAAATTACTTACTTTTTATTTTCATGAGTTTTGATTGGGCGAAAGGTTTTGAGCTCTTATTGCAGGCTTCGCTCCATTCGAAACATATTTTTCCACATCTCGCACTTATAGCCAAAGTTTTATATGTCTTCAACATTTCCAAATTTTATACTTTTTCCACTTCGCACTTATATCCAAAGTTTTATATGCCTTCAAAATTTCCCGGTTTTACATTTTTTCATTTTATGGCAACATATTCTAAATGCAAATTCCTTCGCACTTATATCCAAAGTTTATATGCCTTCAAAATTTCTTAGTTTTGTATATTTTCCATTTTATCCCAACATATTCAACATATTTTAAGTGCATCTTCCTTCAAAGTTATATACACGGTTTCAATTTCTTCAATTTTATAACCACATATTTAGTTTCCATGCACCCCTTGCATTTATCACCATTACCACGTATTCTTCTCTACATGCGCCACCTTTCATTTTTTCCACGGAGCTTGCATTTATCGCCAGCTGGCCCTCCTAGCCTCGGTACTTGATCTTCATCTTTCTGATGTCTCCACTGCACGTCTATCTCCTCAGCATACACCATACTAGGTTATCGTTGCCCTTCATGGTGAGAATGGTTTTCTGCTCTATCTTATCATTTGACATGGTCATTTTGTGCATAGATAATGGGTTTACTTCTCTGGTTGATGCCTTTACTTATCGATGGGCCTGGTCTCTACAGAATTATGGAATCCTACACCATGCACAGCCATGCGGGGGCAACCCTAGACATGATTTGCATCTCAGGTAAGGTATTTGTCCTCATCCTAGGGTTCTTAAGTTATTGTATCAATTTACATTTCTTGCAGAAGTATCGATGTTGATCTTTGGTCTTTAAATCTTCGCAAGGTAGAAATTTTGGGTTGCAAGACGGAGCAAAAGCTAGAGATATGAATTGAAACTTATCTAGTCTCCTTACCGGGTACTACATGAGCCAAAGGCGTTTGCAAACTAGGTTTTGATACATAGTAGGTTTTATTGCAAACTGAGTTTTGATACATTCTGGGTCCTATTGCAAACTGGGTTTGCCCTAAACCCTTGTTGGCTTAGCTCGGCATATGAGGTTACAAGGTCAGCAGTAGACCCTAGTTGTGTGAACCCAAGTTTTAACTGTTTTTTTCGTCCTACCACCAGACTATGTCAAATGGAGACACGTTTTCAGTCTCGAATGTTAATATATGAATGATTTATTGTCACGGTCGTGCCGTTCTTGTTGTTCAGATTATTTATTTTTACTTCAACCTGTTCTGGGTTGGCTTGTTATCTGCGTAATGATATGGTTAAGGAAGTTGCATCCTAATTGTTTTCATGGGTGTTGTTCTCCGAACTCATTTGTCTACATGTGCTATAGTTTGATTATGAAATTTCAAGGCGAGATGCTAGTTTATGGCCGAGTGCGGCAAGCTCTTTATCCATGGAAAAGAAATAGTTTTCTTACCTAATACTTAATGGAAAATAACCCTTACCGACTACTCTCTGTATATTAGAATGACTGTCAATGATTTTAGCTCTCACCTTCAGCTCAAGGAGAGCATGTTGAATGAACATCAAAATATCAGTACCAGTCTTCTGCATGCGGCTTCCACAGAGGTGATTTATCATTAATTTCCGGCAGCACTGCAGGCATAACAAACCAAGCTGACAAAAAAATATAATTCAATTTCTAAATTGTACCTACAGGCGCAGATTAACCGGAGAAACAACCGAGCTCTTGTCTTTCTCTGCTTTTTTTCTGCAAATTGATTAGCAGCACTGCAACAGGTTAGCATTCTAGCAAATTTGATTAGGGAAATTTATTTTTTTGTTACTGATTACTTGTAATCATTTTTATAACGAAAACAATTTTGAAGAAGCATAACAAACCAAGCTGACAAAAAAATATAATTCAATTTCTAAATTGTACCTACAGGCGCAGATTAACCGGAGAAACAGTCGAGCTCTTGTCTTTCTCTGCTTTTCTTCTGCGAATTGAACAGGCTGGGCTCAACTATTGCAGAGAACAATGGGCTAACATGAGCATGGAGGGGCAAGAGGAATGACCCGGGGGCAATAACATTTAGAATTGAATAAGAACTGAAGACAAGTGGCTACTGCCATGCAAAATTCGTGTTATTGCCCGACGTGTTGTGGCTTGCCTATATGATGTGTTGTGGAAGTCGGCAACCAAAGTTTGGATAAAATAACTTGCCGCTTCAACCAACCTACTTAGGATAAGATCATATTGCAAACTTTGCCTCCACTGCCTACTTTGGATAAGATGATATTGCATCAATTTTTTTGCATCGGGCGACGTGAAGGCTGTAATAAGACCTCAATTGTTTTCTGAACCAAAAACTTTTCTTAAAAGTTTGTTGAATGAAATTGGGAGCATTAAACTTAGGTTAAAGTGCCAAATCACTGAAAAAATCGGTCAAAGTATAAACTAATGCTCGGTCAATGATCGATCGATCGCTAATAGTCCCAGGCAGGGACTAATAAGTCTCATTAACTTATCTTGGTAACAAAACCTTTTATCACATACATATTCATAACCCGTTTAACTTGACCTTCTAGAAATAGAAAAAATAAAGTTTAAATGATGCAATGCATCAATTAGAAATGAAAAGAGCAATCTTGTTGATCTTTCCAAATGCACATAATGCATTATAACATGCTATGCTGATAGGTTTCTATTTGAAAATGAAATGACAACTAAAAGGTTGTGGATGATATGACGAGTATATAATTAAGTATTTGAAAATTTGTAGATGGGGAATCCTGGAAAGAGTTTTTCGACATTTTGGTGCCATCAATCATCAAGAACATATGGATTCATAGGTAGTGTATCTATTTTATAATAAGTATATTTCTAATGAACATTCATCAAAACAAAGAAATCTAATTAACAATAATAATTACTCAATTAACATTTTCATCATATTTATTGAATGGATCATATATCATATATTACCAAAATGTAATTTGACTGACTAATAGAATTCTACTATTACAAATAGATAAAAAATTCTCATTCCCCATTCATATACACTTCAAATTGAGAAATATAAGCTATTTCAGTATTTAATATTAGATGTGGTTATTTATTTAAAAAATACAACATTTCTTAGATGTTTTTAAAAAGTTTAAATTTAAAATTATTTTATTATTATTATTATTATTTCGTATTTTTATTTTTAATTTTTTTTAACTTCAAGATGGCAGCATATTTAAAAAGTATATAAAAGTCAATTTATTTTTTTCCCTTATATTAAATATGTGAAAAATTTTAACATTGAAAAAAATATTTTTTAATTAAGCTTTTATTACTGAAAGATTCTAGTCATCTGTTATTCTTTTTTCACATTCGATTCATCAACCACGTCATGTGCTTTGATTGGAGATTGGATGATCACTTTCACATCCACAGTTCCTACCTGTATTCAAGGCAATGGGTGTTTCATAAGTCACAAAGTTCCGGGATCCCATTGGCATTCTTGATGAGGGACGCACTGGGATCCTACATCCACCGGGAACACAGACTGCTATTGAATGGCATTTTTAAAGTGTATCATTTTTGTAAGGACAATGTGATATTCGTGATAAATGCAATTGGTAGAGTATATCCTTTTTGTAAGGACAGTGTGTCGACGAAGGTGTGCGCTAACTATTCAATATAAGGTATAATATGTAGCGCATTCAATTGCAGAAAGACTTCGTGTTGACGGAAGACGGAACCGTGTTGAGAGGACAATGCATAAGCCCACTGTTTACGGATCAACGTTTTTTTGTATAATCCGTGAATGTGAATGTTGCTCGGAGGTTGCAAGTTCGAACCAGGTGTACCATACTAATGTCAAACACTGAACCGAAGCATGCCATCTGGTACCAGCCACTTAATTCCTCACAGACGCATTTACCTCGAACGATGAGAAGCCTGTAATAAGATCCCAAAACCTTTCCACCCCAAAACTTTGGTTCCACTTAGGTTATAATGCTATTATAATGAAAAATCATGTCAGTCAACCAACGGTTAGCGATCGATCCATCGCATATAGCCCCAGACAGGGACTAATAATGATTGTGAATTAATCTAATACGGAGTGCTAAATCAACTTATGGATACACAAACAAAATCCTTCGTTATGGGTGTTACAAAAGGTTTGATTATCAAGTTGTGTGTCAAGCTTTACATTTTCATTATAATACTTTGAAATTCCCTTGAAGATATTAAATATAGCTTGAGATTAATGGTTTTTATTTTTTCCAATAATTTTTATCATTGTAAAAATTGGAAAGACAATATAGCTTGAGATTAATGGTTTTTATTTTTTTCAATAATTTTTATCATTGTAAAAATTGGAAAGACAATATTTTATTTAGAACAAATTTATTTTGAAATTTGTACTTAGTTATGAATCATTTTTATTTTTGTTCACTAATTTTTAACACTGTAAAAATTAAAAAGACACTATTATATTTAGAATAATTAAATTCTAAGATGTGTATTTAGTTTACACTTTTCAATTAGAGTATAAGTATTTTTGTAACATTTTGTTATGGAAGAGTTGGATAAATATATACTCCAACTCGAGCTAAAGAGCAACACTTTTATTTTTTGTTGGTTTATTTTATTTTATTTTTTCAAGTTTATGTTATTTGTTTTTTTTTTGTTGATGCAAAATTATTTTGCCTCAAAATGACTTTACACAAAGCGAGTTACCATTGCCTCAATTGACTTCTGTCATTGTTTACTACAAAGAAAATGAGTATTGTTGATAATGGATAATAGTCTAGGTCTATAAAAATGTGAAAAATTACAATTTCTAGATTTATAACTACTGAAATAAGCTATAATACTAAAAGAAAAGTATATAACCTGAGAGGATAAATATGACGTTATGTATCTGATGAAGTGGCCAAGGTCAGATTCTAGGAACTAGTACCTACTAGGGCTAGAGGTTTTAGGAAACATTGGAGATGGCATCCTATGTGAGCTAGGCAAGAATCCAGATTGGCAAGACAAGAACATTGGTGATGTTGAACTTGTTGAACTTCATTTAGAAAAGGATATGATTTCATTGTGTTCGTCATGGTTTTCCTTCAGAACCCTCCCTAATAGTGTTTTCATTTTCCAATGGAGGGTTATCGAGTTCAAATATTGGATTCATCATCCCCTAGTATGCCCAAGGTCAGGAATCCAATTAGCCACTTCAATATGGATTTTGGAATCTAGGTAGGCTTGGTGGTGATTAGTGGTCAAGGCTTCAAGCTAAAACATTTTTTCATGAATTTCTAGAGGAGTGGATGGGTGAAAAATAATTGTTGCATGTTGTTCTTGGAATTTGGCTCATGGTTGACCTTGAGGGCCTTTGACACCAAACTCCCAACGATAACACATCCTCTGTTGGGGCATGTTGTGCTTGATCACGAGAGACTATGGTGAGGAAAACCCCAAGAGAACAAAGATACTAGGAATGCCATAAGATAGAACACAAACTAAATAGAATGTCCAATAAAGACTTAGTTGCCAAGGAAATCTAGAGCATAATCTTGTAATATTAAGAAGTGAATTAATAAACAGTGAAGGACTTTGGGCATGGTTCAACAACCACAAAGAACTAAAAGCACCAATACTAGTTCACACAACCATTGCACTCTAAATATACTTACCAACATACACCATATAAAAGTTATCCATCTGAAATGGTTGAATGAGTTGTAAATATTTAACATAGAATGAATTACAAAAAAATGGTTAGCTCACCGAGCTTGGAACTGCTTTCGATCAAGGATGAGTTGTTCTTGTCACCTCCCCCTTAATAAAACTTATCCCATAACCATCACCATTGTCCCATAGGTCGTGTTCTCAACAATCATTTTCCTACTCCTCTAGTTGATGTTTGGAACCAGGTGAATGTGCTAGAGACTAATGCTCCTAGAGTTAGGACCACCTTATAATACCACCTCACAGAACCATCACTATAGTGAAGAGCTATCTTTTGAACCAAATCCAAGCCACAACACTTGCTGCACAAAACTGGGCCATGATAGTTGAGTTAAAGCTCCACAAAACATGTGCCATGGGGAAAACACCCACCTATGAGAAAGGAATGTGACAGGTATAGTAGATAAACATGGAGTTGAGTTTACCTATCTATAATATCATAGATATATAGTAGGTTTCCATATGATTATGAAGGGAATGAATATTTGTTAATATCTGTGATTGCATGGGGTGGGATAGGCATGTTATCCCCCTTCTCTTAAATGGTATGGGAATTGATCGGGTAAGATATTCATTGTGTTTATTTTGGATATGTTATGTTATTTTTTAACTAAAGTTTCAATATTTTATGGCATAACTAAATTTAATTTTTATTATAATCATTCATTAAAATCTATTTAAATGATGATGATCGTGGTGGTGGTTAACGTCACTAAGACCAATGTGGTCTATCTAACCTTAAAAACTTTAAAGATAATAAGAAATATATAATATGTCCAATTAATTAATATTTAATATAATTCATATTTACTTGTTCCCTCCTTTTATATTATCATTAAAAACAAAAACAAAAAAAATTATTAAAATCACATAAATTTATTATCACCCTTTAAACTATCTATGAGGTTTCTAGTCCTTGATAATGGGTGGAGTGTCCACTTGAAACATGGGATAGGGAAAGCTTCCACACAATGCATATCAGAAATATCTAGACAATATGAATAATGCATATAGAGTACCCTTTTTTATGAATCATTAATATATGCAACTATTTATTATAAAACACTATTCCTTATATAATATATATTTATTTATTTAAGTTGTATATTTCTATTATATATTTTTGTTATTAATTATCATTTTAGATCCATCTTAATTATGGATCTACCAAGAACTAAGAGGGATCAAGCATTTTTTCACTCTAAAAAAGGTTTTAATCTCAGAAGATTTGATCCCTCTTGGCACTTGGTAGATTATATTTCACGTGGATAGTATGGATCAATACCATGGGTAAATACCATGAAGTTATTTTTATTTAACACTTTATTATTATTATTATTTTGACAATTTATTTTTATTTATTTTAATTTCAATTTTAATTTTATTTTTGTGTAATTTAACCAAGTCAAAATGTTTACATAACATAACATGAAAAGACATCTCTTCCATATTAGGATGGAGAGCATCTCTCTATGCAACAAGTCAAGGGAAACATGTTGGAGAGCACCTCTTAATGCCTTCTTATTCCAAGTTAAGGTGGATGATGATCTATTGACTTTTATCTACTTTTGTAATCGAGGGTCTAGATTGATTGACAAGGGAATATGTTGAGGATGTGCTTAGTCTTAATTCTTATCAACCGTTGTAGTGTCTTACAAAGTTTGTTAGGTTGCATTGAATTTTAATAAATTTAAAAAATTAGATTCATGTCAAGTGGGTCCCGCCCACCAATCTTCTGGGGATTTGAGATTATTCCAATTCTAATAAGTTCCTCCATGATAAGTTCCTCATTATTGTTTATAACATTCATTTTTTTTTCACTTACTGGTTCACGGATACCCGGGTCAGTGGGTAGCCACTTCGTCCAAGGTTTTAAACACTGAGTGGATGCCACCCGAAGGGCATCAACACCCCTCGGCCTATTTACTGACCTAACCCCAAGAGCTTTCGGGATTCGACCCTGTGACCTCCCATTGGCGAGGCACTTGATTTGACCGATTGAGATAACTCTTGGGGCTGTTTATAACATTCATTTATATATAAGAAAATTTTATTTAGCAAAATGGTCCATTACTTTTAACCCCACCCACCCATTTCCTAGGAATTTGAGATTATTCCAATTCTAATAAGTTCTTCCATGATAAGTTCCTCATTATTATTTATAACATTTATTTATATATAAGCAAATTTTATTTAGAGGAATGGTCAATTTTACAATAATATGTGTAATTCATTTTTTTCTTAAGTTAAAGTTAACCAATGACCTATTTATACATGGTTAATCAGGTAAATGTGCACATTTGTAAGGCATTCTTCTTGTTGCAATAGTTTTTTCCGTTATGTTTATGAGGCCTTTGGCTATATCAACCACATTAATATTTTAATGTGATTGTACTAGTATATATTTATTATAATTTTTGATATAATTTTAACAATTTTTTATGTATTGAGGAATATGGGTATCGTCGTTGATTCATTCTGTAAAGAATGTTCGCCAAAAGAATTTGGATTACAATATCTTCAAAAAGTTATTTTTTTCTTTCAAGTGTTTTTATATGTTTTCAGTTATTCATATTATAAATTAGCAGTTTGCATAAATACCATTTTTTTTATAATTTTGTAATGGTTATCATACCAAAAGGCATTGTGGAACTTAGTAAATAAAGCTAAAAATTCGAAGTTATTATTTTTATTTTTATTAATTTTTTTTGGGTGATTGAGGTGAACTTGACTTGGTGACATTACCCGTGGTCTTGAAGCTATAGAGTTATGAGAACACATGGTATTGACCCATGGTATTCATGCAAAATATATCTTATTTAAGGATATTTGATCCCTCTTAGAGCTTGATAGATCTGGAGTTAATATGGGTTTAGGTTGGCTAAATTGGATAACCATATGTTAGAGGATTTTAGTTATGTCAATAGGAAAGTCTATTTTGAAATACGGTTTTCAAAATTTTAATTTAATTATCAATAAATATTAGGTAAATTGTAGGGTTTTAACCTTCAGGAATATTTTAAATATTCTTAATATTGGAATTTATCTCTGAAGTAGTTGTACCCTTTTTTCAACTAAAATTGATTAATAAAAAATGTCACATGAACAAGTGTTCTATGCAATGACTTATGGATTTTTGGGCGCGTGATATTGATAAGCCATGGTATTCATTCTTGGTGTTATAACAAAGTCTATTTATAGATTAAGAATGTCCATGGTAAAGTGGCGATAAATATACATGGATAAGAATCTTGTTCCATGTTTTCTCAATGTATATATGTTTGATTGGTATATTAATTTCTCTTATAATTATTAATAATAATGATTTGAAATAAAATTATAATTTAGTTTTATTTGTTACTTTTCTAATTTTAACAACTTAAAATATATCATGAATTGTTTTGATGTTTATTATAAATTAATGTCTATTGGCATTAATTTATAGAGTAGTCTTTAAGTGTGACTTTTTGAAAACAAAATTGGTTTTTTTTGCGACTTAATTTCTGTAGAAAACATTCATTGAAATCACAATTTTTATGGGTGAAATATCCAAAAAGTCGCACTTAAAGACTTATATGGTTGTACTAGTTTATACAGGAGATAACTTTTCTTAATAGGTTTTTTACACGAGAGGGGATGTGTAAATATGTCCATCCATTTGTCCCCATTTAAAATAAAAACAAAAAACAAAAATTATGTTGTAAATAAAAAATAATGTTCGCTATAATAATAAAAAAAATGAATAAAACTAAAAAAATTGTAGGAGTAAGATGTTTAAATGTTGTATATAAAAAAATATTCAATATGGGTCATCAATAAAATATTTTAATAGGAACTAATATTGACATATACTTAAAAATATATTAATAATAAAAAACCATTTTAATTTGAGTGATAAAATGTCTAATGTAAATTACATATATATTATATATCAGTTTTAAAAATTTATGTATATATTATGAAAATTTTAAGTTTTTTTTTTTGTTTGGCTAAAACATTTATTTGGTCTTATATATACTCTATTTACATTCAAGAATAAAATTTAAACAATGAAAAATAACACATTATATTTTTCACTCTAAAGAAGTTTGCATGCGAGGAAATTTGATCCCTCTCGACTCATGTTAGATCCATACTTAAGATGAATATATGTCGGTATATATGTAAGAAATGTAAGATATATTGTGTTGAATTGTTTAAAGAGAATATATAGTTAAATCATTAAGTATCATATATTCATATGGTTATGGGTAAGAATCTAAGGATTTAAACATAAAACTTTGTACTTATATTTACCTTACATTTACATGATTTACCAAATGAATTTTAGAAAAAATATTAAATAAATATTGATTAATAATTATGTTATAAGGTGTTCCCTTTGGGAAGAACTCTCTTACCTACCACTTTTCACTCCTTTGTACCACCAAATCCATTGTTAGATGATTACGAGTTCTTCCATCATTAGATCTCATTGTTTTAACCATCAACCAAATATTGATTTCTGCAAATGCTCAACAATGGAGAGATGTGGCACCCAAATTCAATCGTTTGACACATGCGTGATGAGGTTAACCACAGAGGATCATGAATTCGATGAGTTATTCAAGGTATTCTCAAGAACTTAGGTTTTTAATCTTTTTTTGGGAAACAATAATAAATCCCCTGCCACCAATTTTATTTGCTACACATGGGTTGTCCCCATATGTCACAATTAAGGAACTTTCATGGATAGGAATGTGTCGATCTCACATAATGAAATTTTTTTCACCATAAAGTATAGATCTCACATAATGCAAACATTTTCACCCTGACTGCTAATTAGTAAGGTGGATGTAGTGTTGTCATGGTTTCTTGTGTTTCTAGATAAGCATCGAAAAAATGGAGCTCTACTTACCCTAGTTCTATTGGCCTTTATTTTTTATACTACTTCTGTATATTGTGATAATTAATGAAAAACATAATTTGATTGGAGTTTAAGAATATTTCTTTTGTGGATATTATTCCTTTTTGTGATTTATGATGATTTTCCTAGTTGATGCAATAGTTAGAACACTACTAATTAATTTGAAGCCCACTTTATTAGGATATGCAAGAGCAAATCGGACAATTAGCTGAAGGATATTGAACTGGTTTTTTGGTATGTTGGTTGAATGTAATATTAATATGCTTCAATTGTTTTAGATGAGTAGTGGTTTAAGAACCAAAGATTTTCCATGTGATTGTCCATGATTCCTCAACATTGTACATGTAACTTGATATAATGCTCATTTTGTTCAGATCAGGTATTTTTTTTCTTCCACTAAAGAATTCTTGCTTCAAGCACCAAAGGTTTTCCATGTGAATGTCCATGATTCTTCAGCAGTGTGCATGTAACATGATATAATGCTTATTTTGTTAAGGTCATATTTTGTTTCCTTCAACTGAAGAATTTGTGCGTGGAGAAACTCTCAGGCATAGATAATCCTTCATGGGATTGGACCACATGACCTATGGGGACCAAACCTCCCCATCTAACTATTGGACCACGTCCTTAAGACTTTTATTCAAATTAGATTATGGGATTGGAAAATGTGAATATCATGTTTTAAAAGTTAATATTAAAGCATAAAAATATTGTGAAATGTAATTTTCTTTTCTACTATGGATTTTTTAATATTAATGTGAAAGATTGTGTGATCTGATGGTTTAGGTTTGATGTTAGATGTAAAAATAAATGAATAATGAAATTGATTTTTTCTCTATGCTCACTTGTAAAATAACTCCACCCCTCAAGCAAATACATCAGATTGTAGCTGTTTGGTGATGCCCAAAGTATCATTTAGGTTTTGTGGTATTTGTTAACAATATTGGAACTGGTAAACAAGTTTTTTGGGGTCTAGGCTAAAAATATCAAGATATAATACAATATAATTTCTTGAGTTTATTTTGACGTACTTATGATTTATATATCAAAATACAGGGGTGTTGAAGAAAGTGTAACTTGGTTCAGTCTTCATAATGACATGATCTTTGCAAATGATGTAATAAAAGAGAATAAATTATTTTTGTATGCCTAGCTACATGGGTTTCATGAGCAAGAAGTGTCATTAGGTAAAAGAATTCTTCTTGATGTCTTTAAGATTTATTAATAAAATCAAAGATTCAAGTCATGTATGAAGGAGCTCTTTAATAGCCTATGTAAAATGTATTCAAGTCAAATAAGCCATCCAAGACCAAGAACAATCCTCCATTGGTAAGCTCAAGAAGTCTGCAAGCAAATTGATATGAAACTCATTAAGTCAGCTTCAATATTGAATTAAATATATAAATGGAGCTCATGTCGGCTTGGATAAAAGACATGTCGTTTCAAAAGTTCAAGTTGGCTCAAAATAGGAGCACAATCCACTATAAATACCCATCTAGGGTCAGCGCAAATGGCACAAGAAGAACTCATTTTCTCCCTCTGAAATTTCACATATATGTAAAGGAGCAGATCCACATTATGAGAGAGTAATTGGTTAAGGGCTTGACTACACCTCAGATGGGGATAAGGTGCTATAAATCTACACCTCGGATGGTAGAAGGAGTAGAAAGGACTTTGGATGGATAGATAGTCTCGACATAAAATGTCTCTGCTCTCTCAGATAGTACCACAGCCTTGGAATAATGATGAGCCGTAGTAAAAACCATGACAAAGATGATCAATCTCAGAGGATAACAATATAATCATATTGAGAAGCAGTAACCATCACAGTCTTGACCTAGGTGGATGGTAAGATCACAATCTCAATGGATCTACTTCATAAGCAGTCAATGTGTATGTGATACAAAGAACTTTAGAACCCTTACTATCCTCAATGTCTCGGCCTAATGGAGATCACAATGATCCAATAGTTGCAATCTCAGTCTCAGTATACTTATTATAGAATACACTCTCTACATGTTCAATATGAGGATCTCAACAAGAGTACAGTGATGATCCAAGCATAGATGAGGATAAGGTGTAACAATCACCATGATGATCATCATAATGAAGACATAGAATCAAGGTCATAGTAAAGATCTCAAGAAGACAAAAGATCTTGCTAACATGATGAAGAAGCAGTAACAATGATCTCAGTGATGTTGTAGAGATGGCTTCAATGGTGTAGCAATGAGGATGATCCCAACTATTGTAGCATCCATTGTCATTTGAATGTTATTTCTAATATTATCACAAAAATCAAAAATCAAAAGAAAAAATCAAATATTATGTTTAAAGTTTTTAAAAATCAAAAGAGAATTTGAATGTCCAAAGTAGTGATTTGATTTATACTATCAATGAAATTCAAAGAAATATAAGGTGGGCCTGACCCATCTGCTAAAACTTGAGCCATTTTATCAAGTGTGATCAAATATCTACTTAAGAGGTGGGCAAAGCACTCTACGAGGGAACAATGAGCATGAGTTATAATTTAGGATCAACCCCTACAATTGACCATGATGTCGATATGGTTGACCAAGATCTATAGCCTATGATCACTGTGGGGGTTCAAGCCTGATGAACCTTTCGTACAATCCCTACCCCCGCAACGGGACACTCACACTGTTTCACTCCACCTCACCTCGTCCACGTCATCTACCACTCTCATTCATTACTGTCCACCTCACCCACCATACCCCGTCACCTCATCAACCACTCAATTAATTAGTTACATTAATTACAGGATTCCCTTAGTTTTTCTTACCATATATATAAAAGAAAAGTAAAAACCTCATTGCATTAGTCATTTGCTTTCAGTACTGAGCAGCCTCACCTCTAGTTCAGCATTCCGATTCAGCAACTATCACCGGCAATTGTCATCCATAGACACCATGGCCAAACAAGTAATTTCTTCCTCAATCATCCATACCCCATTAATGGATGTTTAACATGATATTTTAAATAATCTCTGCACAATTAAGCACCTTCTATATCAAGAAGTCACTCTGAACCATAAAAAGTCCCCTATATTCATGGAAATGGTTAGGTCATGTGTTTTAGTACCTTTTGTCGCAAGGACTCATTTGTTCCTTGAATTCATTCAATGGTTAGCCTCAACAATGTACCCCAAGAAGTGTTTTGTAATGAATTAGTCTGGGGAGAGTGTTTTCCAAGTAACCTCTCAATTAATTCACCAAGCTTTGAATTACCCTGTATCTGGAACTTACACCACCTTTACTGAAGAGTCATTGGTCTCATATTACGATAACCTCTCACCCGAGGAGTTTTCTTATGTTACCTCATTCCTAGCTCCTAAATCTAGACAATTCTCTCTAGATGGAAATATGTTCTCTTTAGAAATTTTTACAGTTGATATAAGACATGTCTTGCAAGTAATTTCTAAGATTCTGGGAAAGGAAGACTCTAAGTAGGTTGATAAAGCAGTGTTGGGATTTTTCTCTTTAATGATGAAACTAGAAGTAGTACTAGATATTCCAACATTTTGGGTAGACACTATTAATACTCAATTCATGACTTTGCCTCTTACTAGGTCCTTTAAGTTTCCTCCAGTTATTACTTATTTATTTATGTACCAAAATGCTGAACATTTTACAGGTCTGTGACTAAATATTGTTGACATAAATAAAAAGAAGCAGTCAGTGGTATTCTATACAAACCTGATAAGGGGTGATCAAAGAGATTGTGGCTTATTTTAATTCACTTCTTTAATCCTTCCAGTGGCCTACAAGATCTTGAATGGAACCTTGCCCCCAAAATTTCTTCCTAAAGCTCAAGAATTCCTTCAATTGAGTTAATATGTGAGGTGTAGAGACTGGTTCATATTTGAAGAACATGCAGAGGTCAGGCTTTATGGAGCCTTTATCAAACCATATAAGTTACCAAAATTTGTGTGAATGAGGTTTTTTTCTCTTGAATTTATTAGACTGAGATTGAATGTAGATCAGGTTCATTTTGTTCCTATGAAGAAAGGTTATTTCTTTAAATTGCTCAAAGCATTAAGACCCTTCATTGTGAACACCAGAGAGGTTTCTCAAGAGGCTGAGAGATTATTGAATGACATGTGTCTTTTACAAGTGGTTGAGTGGGCTTATGACCCTCCTCTTATTATTTCAAAGAGGAGGTTAGAGAATGGATATTTAGCCTTTGTGCATGAGATTAGACTAGAAACAGAGAAAATGGAAAATGGAGGTCTACAGAACACCCAGGGGACAGAGATTGAAAACCCTGGTATTTCAGAAAAAATTGTCAAGAGGGCTAGAGAAGATGTTATTGATTTGGATGAAGAAGAATCAGAAGCAGGTAAAAGAACTAAAATTATAGATGCAATGTGTGCAGATCAACTTGGTTTAGTAATTCAATTGGGAGAAATAGAGGGTGCACGAGCTTCCCCATCCTCCAGAGAACCTGTTCATGATCAGGTTCCTTTAACTCAAAGTATGTTTGCTCAAATAGCTGAGAGAAAGTCGAAAGTGAAGTTAAATATGGAGGCTCAAGCCGAGTCTCAAGTTGTTCCTGAACAAACCAGATTGTTATTTGCTATGGATTTGGATAAAAGTCAAATTAAAATTTCTTTCTCTCCTCCTAATGAAATGTTAGTTGGGTCGACCAGTAATTTCAAAACTGTTAATTTGACTGTTGATACTCATAATCTTCCAATGCTTGACAAGATCAATTTGCACATGAAAACTGGGAAATTGATTGTAAATGATTTACATAAAACAAATGCAGCTGCTATTAAATTAGAGAAAATGTTAAAAAAATTAATTCAACAATTGAAGTTGGAGAAAGCCAACTCTATGGCTCTAAATGCCCAGGTAGATGAATTAAGGAAGATTATTGTGAAAATAGGTGTCAACCCTGATGATCAACCTACAATACAAAAATTGTTGCAATTTTCTAAGTCAAAGATTGGGGTTTTAAAGAAGAAATTGTATCTTCCTACAGGAGAGCATCCCATTGTTGTAGGGATAGTTGAAGTTGAAAATGAAAAAGAGAAGCTCCTGCAAGTTGTATTGTAGAAAACTGAAGTTTCTTTAGTTAAAGAATCTTTGAATAAGCTACAACAACAGGTAGATACTCATGTCTGTACAATAGTAATGCCAGCCAATACAGAGGATCTAGAAGCACATGTATTACAGTTGGGAACAGAGTTAAAAATGGTTGAGCATGATGTGAAGAAAGTACAAAGGGAATTGGAAACAACCTGTAAGTTATTGAATTTGAGTGAAGAAGAAGTAAGACTAGAAAAGGAAAATGCAAAAATGTACAGAGAATATCTTCTAAGGGCTGAAGAGGAAATTAAAAGACTGAAGGACAAAATGAAGGGCAATATGTCCTTAATTCAAGCTAGGGAGATTCTATGGGATGAAATCATTGAAATTATTAGGGGCATCTGGGAGTTCCTTGTTATTATCTTTGAGGAGAAAGCAATTGTCTGAGACATGGAAGGTGTGGTTATGAAAAATAAGCAAAAAGATTTAATTAGATCAAAGTTTGCAAAGAGAATGATAGATTTTATTAATTCTAAATATATTTTAGAACTAAAGGAGCATGACATGCCAGACAGAATGCTACGTGCAATAGATTTTAACAAGATGATTGTCATAAATATTTACAGAAATACTGCTGAGAAGAAGATAAATGAGATGAAGGAAGTAGTTTTCAAGTTTGACATCCTGTTTGATAAAAGGGTTAGAGCTAGACTTCCCTCTTGCTGGGATCTATAAGGAAACTTGCTACCATGGAAGACATATGAGACTTTTCTAGTTGAGGCAAAAATAAAAGTTGACAACGATCATGAAAAGATAGCAGTATTGAAGGGAGCCACTATTGTGAATTACCTTAATAAAGATTTTAAGCTTCTATGGATGGTGAAGACTTTGTTTATAGATAAGCCTACTATAGAAATTCTCACTGTAGATCACCTGACAATGCAATATACTAAAGAAAAATAATTGATCTACTTCTACAAAAAAACTTGCTAAAGCTTAATCAATTTTGAGCAAGATCAAATAGAACACATATAACAGAGAATGAGAAATCAATCACACATTAACACAAAAGAATACTCTGGGAAAAGCCTCAGCTAAAATCCATGCTATCTACGTTATCATACAAGTGGAAATATCTCCGAATTACATAAAGCTTTAGCTCACAATCTATCCAGCTCTCAATACAATCCATCAATGTTGCTCATAGATTGAATAGACACAACATATGCCTTCCTTCAGTCCTCCAAGCCTCTTATTTCCTTGCAGAGTTTCTCCTGGGTCCTCTGGCTGCCACTAATTCACCTATCACACAACTCACCAAACTCAAAAATAACTATGCAATCCTGAAGGAGATGATTCCTTTTCCATGGATGAGTTTCCTATATAGGAAAATTCCTCCAACTGATAGTACACTGTCCCTTCCTCTGATCTCAACTGGGTCTCTGACTGAACTCAGATGCATGAGTTATTTATGATAGAATATTCAGTTATCTGAAGTACTTTAGTTACATACATGCCTGCATTAACTAACTGAACTCACAATCAGTTCCACAAACTGTTGGAACTAATCTAACAGGACTTAACTCAGTTAACTAAGGTTACTAATTACAACTCAAAGTACAAATCATCCTTATCTCCTTAATTAAGAGATAACTTCCTCAATCAAAGGGATAATTGTTGCATGTCTTCACATAGACTTCATTTTTTATTTTCTCGAACTAATTAACTCAAGATGAATTAATTAATTATTTTTCAAACAGTTGCTAAGATCAAATTCGAATTTTAATTCTCAATTTTAGTTCAGGGACTAACTAAACTTGGAATCTCTCCCGAAATGCTATTTATAACAATGCTATTTTTTGAATTTCTATTTTATCATTCCTTGTTGCTATTTTCAACACTCGTAGCTGAACTGCTATTTATAGTAATGCTATTTATAGCATTTCTATTTTTAGCATTTCTTGCTACTATTTTCAACACTCCCTCTCGACAAGAAAGGCATTCAACTCAAACCTGATCCTAAGCCTTTGGAATGTTCTGCATGTAACACTTCTCCCTAGTGTTGTTGCTCCAACAACTCTAGAAACAAAAAATATCCAACATGAATCAGAATGATGCCTCTGTCATCAAAGTATCTGGCTGCTATTGCCTTTATCGACTGAAAACCGTGCACCTTTATGCTCTCCAGTATTTGACTGCTCTAGCCTCTGTCACTTTGATCTCTGACTGCATCAATCACAATGATTCCTATTGTTGCATCCATGTTGCTACCGGTCTTGTCTCTCAGCACTACATCTACACTACACCTCCTCTCATCATGTTGCATCGTGTTGCCAACTGTTGCACTGCAACTCAGCTACTGAGAAGTAAGTAACTGTTCTCCCAACAGACCTCCCTATTGGGATAGAAACATCCTCTGATGATGAAGCTTCCTCTGCCACTCCATCTGCATCTGTCTCTACCCACTCAGCCAGTTATGCTACTCCTTGTTGGGGCTCCTGTAGCAAGGTCTAATCAAACAGGCTGGGAACCTCAAGGATCCTACCCCTATTTCAACCTTCTTGGGACTATCACTCCACATCGCCCCACCTCCTAAATGGAGGTATGGATGCATGTGATCCCTCTGCCCACTTGGCTTGAAATTTCCCCCTACTAGAGGTCTCTACATGAGTGGATGCCTCCACTCGGTCTCCTCTCGGCTTCTCCAGTTGTGGCTGCTCCACAACCTCCTAAAGTTGCTCCACCAATTGTGGCTCCTCCACAATTGTCTGAGACTTCTTTTGAAGTTGCATGTTGAGAGGTAATGTACTCTCCCTCTCAACCACCAAGTCTCCAACAGTTGCCTTGCTCCTCAAGCCTTTGCATGTATCTTGAACCTTAAGAGCATATAGGTTCTTGATTCGTGAACCGATCTGCTTCACCTGTCTCATGGTGATGTGTCTAAGGAAAATCTTTCCCTTACTAAAGACTACATCATAGCCTTTGTCCTCCAGCATCGCGATCAATACCAAGTTCTTCTTCAGTCCTGGCACATACTTCACATCTGTCAAGGTAATGCGAGCTCCATGCTCCCTTAGAAAAACAACCGTACCTACTCCTAAGACACTATAATTTTCATCATTACCCATCTCTATGAGTATCTTGAGGTCTTTCTCCTCCAAGGTACTAAGCAGAATCTTATCGTCGGTCATGTGGAATGAGGCTCCACTATTAAGAAACCAACCACAACCCATCATCAATGAAACCATGCATGCGATGACGGTAAAATCCAATTCAAACTGAGAAGCCAATGCCTCACCTTCAGATCCTTCCTTGGATCCCTTCTTGGATTTATTCAATGGACAATTAATTGCATAATGGCCCACCTCATGACAATTAAAGCATTGCACTTTATATTTGTCAATCTTCTTCCCACCATGAGAAGAACTCGATTTGGGATGAGAATCCTTCTCCTTCCTTTTCTTTGCCTTACTCACTAAGGCACAATTTTCTTCATCCTCCTTGGATGAAGAACCATCTCTGGTGCTTCTCCTTATCTCCTCCTGCATCAGATCTGACCACAGTCGTTCCCAATCTAGCAGTTTCTCTCTTCCATTTACTAAGTCTTGGTAGCTATGCCAACTCTTAGGAAGAGCGAGGAGAGCAAGACTCACCATGTCATCAGTGGCTATCGTGATTCCTACACTTCCAAGCTCATCCCTATAGGTGGTGATCTTGTTCAGATATGTAGAGATCGTGTCGCCCTTTCCACACTTGATTTTCCAAAGCTTGTCTTTCAGTGCTAGCTTCCTTTGATTGTTGTTGTTTTGATATAGATCCTTTAATGTTTTCCACATTGAGAATGGTGTCTCCTTCCCATGGAGACTCAAGACAATGTGGTCTCGAACTCCCTCCAGAAGGATCCTCCTTGCTCTAGGCACACATTTCTTCCATTCCACAAATTCTTGGGCATTAGCTGCTACTAGCTTTGGAACTTCTTGATCAATGAAGTCCTTCAAACCATTGTACTCTAATACCACTTCCATGCGATCCTTCCAGGCTATGCAATTCGAGCTGCCATCCAGGGCATACTTGAGTCTCAAACCATTGAATGCCATTGGTGAAATTTGAGACGTGATAAGAATTCGATTTCTATAATCAAGAACTTCAAACTTCAAACTCCTCCCTTCTTTGTATATTATTCTCCGTTTTGATCACCCTTGCTCTGATACCATGTAGAAATTCTCATTGTAGATCACCTAATAATGCAATATACTAAAGCAAGATACTTGATCTACTTCTACAAATAAACTTGCGGAAGCTTAATCGATTTTGAGCAAGATCAAATCGAACACATATAATAGAGAATTAGAAATCAATCACATATTAACACAGAAGAATACTCTGGGGAAAGCCTTAGCTAAAAAACCCACTATCTGTATTATCATACAAGTGGAAATATCTTTGAATTACACAAATCTTTAGCTCAAAAGCTATCCAGCTCTTAGTACAATCCCTCAATGCTACTCATAGACTGAATAGAAACAACATATGCCTTCCTTCAGTCCTCCAAGCCTCCTATTTCCTTGAGCAGTTTCTCTTGGGTCCTCTGGCTGCCACCTATGTGAATTCACCTCTCACACAACTCACCGAACTCAGAAATAATTGCGCAATCCTGAAGGAGATGATTCCTTTTGCATGGATGAGTTTCCTATATAGGAAAGTTCCTCCAACTGATAGTGCACTATCCCTTCCTCTGATATCAACTGGGTCTCTGACTGAACTGACATGCATGAGTTATTTACGAGAGAATATTCAGTTATCTAAAGTACACTAGTTACATGCATGCATGCATTAACTAACTGAACTCACAATCAGTTCCACACACTTTTGGAACTAATCTAACTAGACTTAACTCAGTTAACTGAGCTAACTAATTACAAGTCAAACTACAACTCATCCTTATATCCTTAATTAAGGGATAACTTCCTCAATCAAAGGGATAATTGTTGCATGTCTTCACATAGACTTCATGTTTGATTTTCCCCAACTAATTAACTCAAGATGAATTAACTAATTATTTTTCAAAGAACTGCTAAGATCAAATTCGAATTTTAATTCTCAATTTTAGTTCAGGGACTAACTAAAATTGGAATCTATCCCGAAATGTTATTTATAGCAATGCTATTTTTAGCATTTCTATTTTATCGTTCATTGTTGCTATTTCCAACACTGGTACCTGAAATGCTATTTATAGCATTTCTTGTTGCTATTTTCAACACCTACTTATATTAGGATTACAGCACGCAAAATAGCACTTGACAAATTGGAAGAAGCACCAAAGTCAAATGTACTATTGTGGAGAAAATCCAAAGAATGGATGATAGAGCAGGCCAAGGATACATCAGCAGGACCACCTACTCAAGCCACAAATTCAAATAGTGATAAACAATCACTAATCATTGTTTAATTCCTTTTACTTTATGTTATCTTATTTCCTGAAGAAAATGAGGTGTCTTTTACCCTCCAATGTAATGTTCTGAAATGACCTTTTACTTTAGATAGTTAGAAAGTAGTTAAGTAGTTTGACAGTTTTGGTAGTTACCAACTGTCTCGTAATGTATAAAAAGAGGGAAAATCATAGAAGGCCCGAATTTTGAAGACTCTGAAGACTATACTATTTTGTACTTGATAGGGTGATGATTAATGAAAGAATTAGGAGTTTTCCATATAGTGTTGGGTATGATTTTGTAATTTCTTTGTTATGTGTCATTATGTCTCTTCCTCTCCTTAAATATGGTAATGAAGTTGCAGGCTTTTGTTTGCTTATGTGAATAAAATTAAAAGTCCTTAAAAGATCACTCCCATATTTAAAACTCCTTTCTCTATGTTTCTTCTAAGTTACAGATAATAGTTTCTCTCAAACACAACATATTGTCTTTAATTTCTCAAAACATTCTTCACACAGAATTTATATTCAACATCACATGGCATCTTGAGACTTTCATATCAGCTAAATATTAAGGGTTTAAGGTTAGGTCCATTAGACCCTTCAAATTAAGATACATTATACAAATAAGTGACATGCATAACAAAATTTAATGTCTTAAGCACAATTTCTCCACAACCTAGAAATTGGTTTCTTAAGGGACAACATTAATTGGTGTCATTGTTGGGGAATGAAGGAAAGAACTTTTTTTCCTGGGTTTTTAATGTTTTCCTCTGCTTGATTAGTGAGGAGGAAATATTTGGCTATATTGAATAAGAATAACAACTTTGGCTTCAAAAATGCCTCATACGAGGTCAGATACCTTGCAGCAGAAACCTCAAGTCCTTTCGGACCCTAAGAGATTAGTTTCCAAGAGGGTTGGAATGTTGAAAACTCCATTTACACCAAGCCCTACACCATCTACACCTGGTAGCAGTTCTGCACATCTTTCATCCAAACATTCACCTTTTCTTGATCAAGAATTACCTTTTACATCCACTTTATTTCAAGAACCCAACTGCCAAGAATAGTCTTTAGAGTCTGTGTTCTTTTTGGTATCTAAAAATATATCTGCTATAGTTGTTCAACCTGAACCTATATCTACTTTACCCCCTTTCCATACTCTGTTTACCCCTCAGTTAGGTTCTACATCTGCTAGTACTCAAGGTTCAGTAAGTTCAGGTGCAAACATGGCAGCACCTGCATTCTTGTTGAATAGGTATGCACCTATTCAGTTGCCTAAATAATTAAATCCAATGCCTCAAGAATACCTAAAAATTCTTCCTCATTTCTCAGGGGAAGAGGACCAAATAGCAGAGAAGCATATAGCAGTGTTTTGTAATTTTGCATAAAATATCAATATTGAACAACTCGATGTTGTTTTAATACTTTTTGTGCAATCCTTAGATGGTGAAGCAAGAAAGTGGTTTAAAGGGCTTACTAATAACTCTATTCCTACATGGGAAGAGATGAAGTGCCAATTCACCCAGAGATGGGGAGAGAAGCGAGATTATGGGTATTCACTTACAAAGTTCAATTCTATTAAATGAAAATCTGATGAAAGCGTTGTTGATTTCATCAGAAGGTTTAATAAGCTTTACAATAGTCTTCCGGTGGAGATCAAGCCCCCTCTTACTGGTGCAAAAATAAATTTTGCAGGGGCATTTGAATCATATTTTGGGTTTACATTAAGGGAGAGAAGATCCACAACCCTTGACTAGATTCAAACTGATGCTCTAGAAATAGAAGAAAATCTGGTGGCTGCAGGCAAAGCACCAGAGGCACAACCTACCCGAGATAAGGGAAAGGCAAAAGAGGAATACTCTCAAAGTAAAAAATTACAGGATATGAACAAGGTGATTAAAAATTTGTCTAGCAAATTTATTAAATTGAAATTAGAGAGTAAAAATTCTCAAAGGAAAGTACAACAAATCAGAAACTTTAATCCCTAATATAGAAGACAAACTCTGCAGATTTTGCAGAAGGAAAGAAAAGACCAAGATCAGGTTCAAGCACCACTTGACATAGAGGCAGATCCTCGTGAAGTATCAGATGAGTATTCTAAAGATCATGATGATCATATTTCCACATTGTATGTAGGAGACGAAGATGAACTAGGTGTCAAAGGAGAAGAATATACTGAAATAGATGCCACTTATGATGAAAATGAAATTGATGAGTACTAGAAGCAATTTACTGATTTTATGCAGGCAAAATTGCATAAGAAATATGACTTGAGATCAAGAAAAAGATCTGGAGTTCAAGAAAATGAAGGTGAGCAGCAAGTTCCTGCTCCCTTACAAAAGGCGATTCCATAGGATGCATAGCCTACAAAACAGTTAAACAAAGGAAAGCAACAATAGAGTACAAATAGAAAAACTCAGATGCATCAAGGTGAGTCTTCCCAGGGTAAAACTGATAAAATTTCCTTAGAAAAAATCGTTTCCATTCCAGAAGAGATTCCAGTTATGAGGAAAAGTGAAGAAGAAACAAAAAAAAAAATACCAAACAGGTCCATGCATTTAGTCTCACTAAAGAATTGGGAAAAATTAAAATTCAGGTACCTCTCATAGAGTTGGTAAAGGCACCAGTTTATAAAAGGGAGATTGTTGAGTTTATCAACTTGTCTCAGGATGTGAATGTGAATGACACTGTGAATCTACAAGAAGATAAACCAGTTGTTGTTTCTGGCCCACATGTGGAGGATGTAGATTCTTCAACACCCCCTTTTTACATTTATTTATTGATTCACGACTTCATCTTGCATAATTGTATGGTTGATTCTAGAGCTTCACACAACCTTATGCCACTATCAGTAATGAAACAATTGAATTTACAAGTTACTAAGCCTTACAGAGACCTATATTCTTTTGATTCAAATAAAGTCAAGTGTCTCGGTATCATTAAGGATATGGTGGTGTCATTAGCTCAAATCCCAACCAAAATCTTAGTAATGGATGTAGTAGTAGTAGATATCCCTGCTAGGTTCGGAATGTTGCTATCTAGGTCATGGGGGGCTAAATTGGGGGGGAGTCCTGAAGTTGGATTTTACTTATGTTATCATACCAGTTTTTGGTGGAGAGGAGAGAAGGTTGTACAAAGAGACAAGGTTTGTTAAAACAATTACAAAGAACATAGCAAGTAATTCACCTATGTACAACTAAGAAAAAGATGGCTTTTCTTCTTTCATGCTACATCACAATGCAGAATTGGCTGAAGATAATCAAAGGCAGTTCACTTCAGCATGTGTAAATACAGAGATGCAAACATAAGGGGTATGGAAGTGCTTCTTTGATGGTGCCTACTTTAAGGAAGGAACAGGTGTTGGTTTTCCATTAATTATTCCTGGAGGTAACATGATCCCATTTTATTTTAAATTAGAGTTTGAAGAAACTAACAATGTGGTAGAATATGAATCCTTAATCATTGCTCTTCAAACAACAAAAAAAATGGGGCTTCAACCTATTTTTGTTTTTGGAGATTCAGAATTGATTATAAAGAAAATTAAAAATCATTTTCAAACAAAACACCCTAGGCTTAGGGAATATAGAAATGAAGTTTTGGATTTAGTTGAGAATTTCTTTGAAGCTTTCAACATACAGTTCATTCCAAGAGATGGGAATAGGTTAGCAGACTCCTTGGTTGTGGCATCGAGTGCCTTTAGTCCTCCTATAAATCCAAGACTGAGATATGATGTCGAAATGAAGCATAGACCATCTGTTCCAGATAGCATAAAACATTGGTAGGTTTTTGAAGATGATCAGCAGATTAAGGAATACAATGATCAAAGACTTTCAAGGCACCGAAATTGATGAAGATGGGGATGAAGTAACAGAAGGTGCAGAAGTAAGTGATTTTAAAAATTCTATAGTTAATTAAAAAATTATTCAATTGAAAGATAATATTTTGACAAGAGGACTTGTCCCTCTTTAAAAACATTTTAATTCCAATGATGTAGTTGTTAGTTCAGAGAAAGTTGAACACAGGATGAATAGATCCAAGATTACAACATTGGAACCCATAAGGAGCCGACGTTAGTCAAATTGTTTAAGGGAGTTCCATTTAATTATAAATAAAGGTATATTGAGCTTTTCAGGAAGTACACTGATGGTTTTTCTTGGTCCTATGAGGATCTCAAGACATATGATGTGAACATCATTTAGCAAAAGATTCCCCTGGAAGAAGGGATTAAACCATTTAAGTAGAAACTCAGGCAAATCAACCATTTACTTTTTCCATCAATTGAAAAAGAAGTTAAGAAGCTTCTTGATGCCAAGATAATAGTTCCACTTCGATACTCTGATTGGGTGGCCAATTTAGTACCTATAAGGAAGAAAAATGGAGAAATAAGGTTATGTGTGGATTTTAGAAATTTGAACAGAGCATCCTTAAAAGATAACTATCCATTACCTAAATTGGATCGTGCTACAGAAGGTAAATGGATCATTCAGAATGTCAATGCTTGATGGTTCTCCAAATATAATCAGGTGGTTGTTGATAAGGAAGATGAAAAGGAGACTGCATTCGCAACTCCTTGGGAACCTTCATGTATGCTCGAATGCCCTTTGGGTTAATGAATGTGGATGCAACATTCCAGAGAGCTATGGACATTGCATTTGTGGGTGATAAGTTTGTAGTGATATACTTGGATGATATCATAGTTTTCTCTAAGTCAGTTGAGGAGAATTTGGAACATCTTAAAAAGAGTTTCGAGAAGTGCAAAAAATATGGGCTTTCGTTGAATCATAAGAAGTCTATTTTTGCTCTAGAAGAAGGAAAACTATTGGGGCACATTGTTTTGAGAGGTGGAGTAAAGATAGATCTAGCAAGGGTGCAAGACGTGAAAAAAATGCCCCTGCCCAGAAGTAAGAAAGGCACTAAAAAATTTCTGGGAAAAATAATTTTTTTAAGGAGATTTGTGTCCAATTATGTTGAAATTGTGAAAGAGATTACTAATATGTTAAAGAAGGAAAGTGAAGTACATTGGACCAAGGAGTCCAGGGAGTCATTTTCTGGGATCAAAGAAGCATTACAAGTAGCTCCAATTTTTATTAGCCTTGATTATCAAAAGTCCTTGCAAATATTTTCATTTTCATCACCCAATTCAATCGCTGTTGTTTTCTTACAGAAAAAAGATGAAGGAAAAGAACAACCAGTTGCTTTCTTTAGTAAGGTTCTTAGAGATGTTGAACTCAAATACAATATTATTGAAAAGAAAGTATATGACTTGGTAAAGGCCCTAAAATCCTTCAGGACTTATGTGTTATAGTCATAGATCATTGACTTGGTAAAGGCCCTAAAATCCTTCAGGACTTATGTGTTATAGTCATAGATCATTGCTTATGTGCCAAATGCTGCAGTGATGGATGTCTTAGTCGAGAGTGATGTGGAAGGTAAAAGAGGAAAATGGATAGCTAAGATCCAAGAATATGACCTAGACATATAGCCAACCAAACTAGTGAAAGGGTGGGGATTGAAGAAGATGTTGACAGAGTCAAACTTTCAGGCATTGGGAATCAACTTGTTAACACCTATAAATGAAGAAATAGTTAAAGAGGGTGAAGAAAAATGAAATCTAGGTATGAAGATCCAATATAAATTTTGATGTTTAGAATGGTATAAACACATAATTCATTACCTATGTTTTCTTTCTTGTCCCCAATCATTGGATAGAACAAGATATAGAGCACTAAAAATCAAGGCACAACCATATGTGATTATGGAGGGCAGATTGTATTGGAAGGATCCTGTGGGAATTTTATTGCTATGTTTGATAGAAGATGAATCTGCAAAGACAATTAAAGATTATCATGAAAGTTTATGTGGTGGGAATTACAGTTGGAAGGTTAATGCACACAGAATTCTCTAGGTAGGCTTTTATTGGCCCAGCTTATTGGGTGATATATATAAGTTTGTCAGAAGCTGTCAGAAGTGTCAGCTTTTTGTTGAGAAAAAGAGGTTAGCTCGATTGCCATTGATCCCATTATTCATAGAAGAACCACTCAGATAATGGGGGATAGACTTTGTTGGAGAAATTAATCCACCTTTAAGTGGACAACACAAATGGGTTCTTAAAACCACTGATTATTTCACCAAGCAGGTAGAAGTTATACCTACTAAGAAGGAAAATGATCAAGTGGAGATGAAGTTTTTAGAGGAAAACATTTTTAGCAGATTTCGGTGCCCTGTCAAAATCATAACTGATAATGCTCAAGTGTTCAGTTCAATTAAGTTTGTTTCTTTTTGTCAGAAATATAATGTCATTTTATCTCATTCCACAACTTATCATCCTCAAGGGAATGGATTGGCTGAATCCACCGACAAAACATTGATGAAAATTCTTAAAAAAACTATTGCATAGAATTAGAAAGACTGGGATTCAAAATTAAAGTTTTATCTTTGGGTTGTCGGAGTAAATACAAAAAGGTCTACAGGAAAATCACCTTTTGACTTAGTGTATGAAACTCAAGATTTGTTTCCTAGTCAACTTGTGAAGCCTGTGATTGCAATGATTCAAGAGGCAAAAGAAGAACCAAATGCTCTAATAAGAAGGATGCATACAATAGTGGAGTTGAATGAAAGCAGAGATAAGGTAAGAGATAATTTGATTATGTATCAATACAAAATGAAGGGTATTTTTGACAGGAAATCTAAAGAAATTGATTCTAAAGCTGGAGACCTAGTGTTAAGGTGGGATACCAGGAGAGAGGATAAGGGAAAACATGGGAACTTTGATCCTCTTTGGTATGGCCCATTTAGGATTATAGAAGTAAGGGAAATTAATACATTCATCCTAGAGAATCTTGGTGGTGAAACCTTACATCTGCCTGTCAATGGGCAGTACCTCAAACACTATTTCCAATTTTGAATCACGAATACATTGTCATTGTAGATACCAAAGTGAATTCATTGTATAGTTTCCATAGAATTAAATTTGTCAAAGCAATATATGACTCCATGCCCGAGCTGAAGGCACTAATCTTTGGTTCTTAGTGCTTCTATGGTAAAATAACTATCCCCAGGTGGAGCCAGATGTTGTAGCATCCATTGTCATTTGAATGTTATTTTTAATATCATCACAAAAATCAAAAATCAAAAGAAAAAAATCAACTATTATGTTTAAAGTTTTAAAAAATCAAAAGAGAATTTGAAAGTTCGAAGTAGTGATTTGATTTATGCTATCAGCGACATTCAAAGAAATATAAGGTGGGCCCGACCCATCTGCTAAAACTCGAGCAATTTTATGAAGTCTAATCAAACAACAACTTAAGAGGTGGGAAAAGCACTCTATGGAGGAACAATGAGCATGAATTATAATTCTAGCTCACCCCACAGTTGACCATGACGTCGATATGGTTGACCAAGATCTATGGCATGTGATTGCTATGGGTGTTCAAGTTTGATGAACCTCCCGTACACTCCCTACCCCCACAGTGGGCTACCCACACCATTTCACTCCACCTCACCTCCTCCACATCATCCGCCACTCTCATTCATTATTGTCCACGTCACCTACCATACCCCATCACCTCATCTGCCACTCCATTAATTCCTTACATTAATTACAGGTTTCCCTCCGTTGTTCTTTCCATATATATAAAAGAAAAGTAGAAACCCTGTTGCATTAGTCATTTTCTTTCAGTACTAAGCAACGTCTCCTCTGGTTCAGCATTCCGAATTAGCAACTGTCATCCAGAGATGCCATGACCAAACAAGTAAGTTCTTCCTCAGTCATCCATACCCCATTAATGGATGTTGAATGTGATATTTTTGATACTCTTTGCACAATTAAGCACCTTTCACTATGTCAAGAAGTCACTGTGAACCATAAAAGTCCCCTATATTCATGGAAATGGTTAGGTTAGGTGTTTTAGCAGCTTTTTTCCCAAGGGCTCATTTGTTCCCTGAATTCATTCAATGGTTAGCCTCAACAATGTATCCCAAGAACTGTTTTGTAATGAATCAGTCTGGGGAGAGTGTTTTCCATGTAACCTCTCAATTAATTCATTAAGGTTTGAATTACTCTGCATCTGGAACTTACACCACCTTTACTGAAGAGTCTTTGGTATCATATTATGATAATCTGTCACCCCTGGAGTTTTCTTATGTTACCTCATTCCTAGCTCCTAAATCTAGACAATTCTCTCTAGATGGATATCTGTTCTCTTTAGACATTTTTATAGTTGATATAAGACCTGTCTTGCAAGTAATTTATAAGATTCTGGGAAAGGAAGACTCTAAGCAGGTTGATAAAGCAATGCTAGGATTTTTCTCCTTAATGATGAAACTAGAAGTAGTACTAGATATTCCTAAATTTTAGGTAGACACTATGAATACTCAATTCATGACTTTGCCTCTTACTGGGTTGTTTAAGTTATCTTCAGTTATTACTTATTTATTTCTAAAGCAGAATGCTGAACATTTTACAGGTTTGGGACTAAATATTGTTGACATAAATAAAAAGAAGTAGTCAGTGGTATTCTTGACAAACCTGATAAAGGGTGATCTAGGAGATGGTGGCTTATTTGAAATCACTTCTTTATTCTTTCCAATGGCCTACAAGATCTTGAATGGAACCTTTCCCCCAACATTTATTCCTAAAGCTCAATAATTCCTTCAATTGACTAAAGATGTGAGGTGTGGAGACTAGTTCATATTTGAAGAACATGCAGAGATCAGGCTTTATGGAGCCTCTATCAAACCATATAGGTTACCAAAATTTGTGCCAATGAGGCTTTTTTCTCTTGAATTTATCAGAGAGAGCTTGAATGTAGATCAGGTTCATTTTGTTCCTATGAAGAAAGGCTATTTCTTTAAATTGCCCAAAGTAGTACGAGACTTCGATGTGAACACTAGACAGGCTACTCAAGAGGCCGAGAGATTATTCAATGACATGTCTCTTTTACAGGTGGTTGAGTGGGCTTATGACCCTCATTCATTATTTCAAAGAGGAGGTTAGAGAATGGATATTCAGCCCTTGTGAGTGAGAGTAGAATAGAAACAAAGAAAATGAAAAATGGAGGTCTACAGAACACCCAGGCGGTAGATATTGAAACCCCTAGTATTTCAGAAAAAGGTGTCAAGTGGGCTAGAGAAGATGTTATTGATTTGGATGAAGAAGAATCAGAAGCAACGAAAAGAACTAAAATTCTAGATGCAATGTCTGCAGCTCAACCTGGTTTAGTAATTCAATTGGGAGAAATAGAGGGTGCACCAGCTTCCCCATCCTCCAGAGAACCTGTTCATGATCAGGTTCTTTTAATTCAAAGTATGTTTGCTCAAATAGCTGAGAGAAACTAGAAAGTGAAGTTAAATATGGAGGTTCAAGCTGAGTCTCAAGTTGTTCCTGAACAAACCAGATTGTTATCTGCTATGGATTTAGAGAAAATTCAACTTAAAATTGCTTTCTCTCATCCTACTGAAATTTCAGTTGGGTCCACCAGTAATTTCAAAACTGTTAATTTGACTATTGATACTCATAAGCTTCCAATGCTTGACAAGATCAATTTTCACATGCAAATTGGGAAATTGATTGTAAATGATTTACATAAAACAAATGCAGCTACTATTAAAGCAGAGAAAATGTTAAATAAAGTAATTAAGCAATTGAAGTAGGAGAAATCCAACTCTAGGGCTCTGAATGCCCAAGTAGATGAATTAAAGAAGATTATTTTGAAAATAGGTGTCAACCCTGATGATCAACCTACAATACAAAAATTTTTCCACTCTGGTTAGTCAAAGATTGGGTTTTAAAGAAGTAATTGAATCTACCTGCAGGAGAGCATCCCATTTCTATAGGGATAGTTGAAGTTGAAAATGAAAAGGAGAATCTCGTACAGGATGTATTGCAAAAAACTGAAGAAGTTTCTTTACTTGAAGAATCTTTGGATAAGCTACAACAATAGGTAGATACTCTTGTTTGTACAATAGTAATGCTAGCCAATACAGAGGATCCAGCATCACATGTATTATAGTTCGGAACAAAGTTAAAAATGGCTGAGAATGACATGAAGAAAGCACAAAGGGAATTGGAAACAGCCTGTGAGTTATTGAATTTGAGTGAAGAAGAAGCAAGAATGGAAAAGGAAAATGAAAAAAAGTACATAGAAGATCTTCTAAGGGCTGAAGATGAAATTAAAAGATTAAAGGAGAAAATGAAGGGAAATATGTATGGGATGAAATCATTGAAATTATCAGGGGCATTTGGGAGTTCCTTGTTATTATCTCTAAGGAGAAAGCAATTGTCCGAGACATGGAAGGTGTGGTTATGAAAAATAAGAAAAAATATTTAGATAGATCAAAGTTTGTAAAGAGAATGATATATTTTATTAATTCTAAATCTACTTCAGAACTAAAGGAGCATGACATGCCAGACAGAGTGCTATATGCAATAGATTTTAACAAGATGATTGTCAGAAATATTTACAGAAATACTGTTGAGAAGAAGATAAATGAGATGAAGGAAGCAATTTCCAAGTTTAACATCCTCTTTGATAAAAGGGTTAGAGCTGGACTTCCCTCTTGCTGGGATCTACAAGGGTTTACTAAGGGACAACACCAACTATTAAGTTATGGTATGTTCTATGCTTATAACAGTTTACTTCTTTTTCTTATTATATTCCACCGATTAGCAATCACATGTACATAAAGTAAAGTGCAGATAGAACATTAAACGATCGACAGAAAACAAGCCAAGACAAGAGACACAAGATGTGGCGGCTAGCCAGGGACAAACCCCACAATGTGTGGGGAAACCCTTTGATCAAATCTTCTTTTATCTTCTATAATTCAGCAGAGATAAATAGTACAATAAATCTGATTCATATCAGCAGTAGCAAACCCTAGATCAGTAGCATCAGCACTAGCGGCTTCATTATCAAACTAGGGCAGACCATATCTCACAAACCGACAGTCGGATTGACTTCATTCCACCACCAAAAGTTTCAGCTTCTAGAGGAGGTTCAGATGAACCTACAGTGCAGTTCAGATGAGGAGATATTCTAGGCCACGCAAGTCAATCTTTACTTCTGCAGTTGCAGCTTCAGTTTTAGCAGTTTCCAGCTTCAAACTAGGGCAGTTGATATCTTGCAAACCGTTCATCGGATTGACTTCATTCCACCACCAAAAGTTGTGGATTTCAAAGGAGGTTCAGATGAAGCTACAGCGCAGTTCCAAAGAGGAGATCTTCTAGGCCACGCAAGTCAATCTTTACTTCTGCAGTTGCAGCTTCAGTTTTAACAGCTTCCGGCTTCACATGTGTGAGAGAGAGAGACCCATTTCAGCGCAGTAGAGAAGAGACTCATATCTGCGCAGTAGAGAGAGAGAGATTTGATGAGATGAGTGAGTCCAAATGAGGAAAAGTCCTCTTATATTTATACACAACGTTGGTGGGTGAATAGATGCGACTGTTGGGCTTCTGAGCCTACATGAGTTGTAGGTCGGCTTGATAATAATTCCATAATCAAAATAAATTCATATCTCCATGAATACTTATCAGAATTGGATGATCTTTATATCAATCCTACACCTCTCAACGAGAGGAATCTAATAAAAATATTATTAGCCATGAATAAAATGACCCACATGATGTTTTTCCCTGGTTTCCAATTTTAACACCAACAGTGGTAGAGAAGTGGATTGATGTCTTGGCCTTGGAGAGGTAGAATGTGTCAAGGGTCATGGTCTTGGTATTCGTCAATTGGAACCTATATAAGAATAATGTTGCTTGGGTTTTTCCTCTCTAAGAGGGAGAGGTTTTGGCCCTGGTAGAAAGCCAAATACTTTGTGTTATTATCTCTTTTGTTATGATAGAATTTTGATCAAGAAAAAACACACTAAAAAGAATATGAAGATCAAGCTAAGAAAAAAAATTGCAAAAGAACTTCACAATTTGTTATCATGAAAGGAAGAATCACTCAAATTTTTGAATGCCCTAGATTCTTCAACATGGTATCAGAGGGAAAGGTTCAGTAGGAAAAGAAAGGGTAGAAAAGAGACATGCAAAGATCAAGTTTCAAGCAAAGCATCAAAGCAAGATGAAAATCTACATCTTCATGAAACCCTATATCAAAGGATTCAAAGAACTAGCCTACAACAATAGTATATAGTAACAAGGGTTTCTATCTATCCTATCAAGGAGATAATCTACAACAACAAGATCTTTTGTCTCCACATTGATCACTAAAATGCCACCAACAATCTCATCAAGATGTCCACAAAGAAATCAAAGACCACATCATCTCGAAGAAGGTCGAAGTCCAAAATGTCAGTCTACAACAACATGGCTTTTGGAGATCTGCAGTCAAAAGAGGAAACCCTTAAATCTCAAGATACATACCAGAAGAATTGATGCCTCCCACAGTCGCGATAAATGACACTATCTCAGTCCTAAAATATCAGATTCTCAAAACTTAATTAAGGGAAGATATAGGAGCTTGAATGGACAATACTTGATATAGAAGCTATACTATCTGATGGAAAACAACCTCAATACGATGCTGCATACTACGAGGTTCCATAAGTACAATTATATCAATAGTTTGTATATAAAGATAGCTCGAAGGTGAAGAAGGAAATATTCCTATCATGGATCTCATCTGGTGGAAGCATCAATACATCTACATCATCAATAGTCATCATGATCACGGTGAAGATATTATCTCCACATATCAACTGAGTATCTTTTCATTCTATGATCAAGTTTGGTTCAATGACTTCATGATTGCAACGATATCTATAGGATAGATGGGTTATCTAAGGTCCTTTCATAGAATAAGAAGGATTGACAGAATCCTTATGAAGAAGAGAATTCAGTGAACAAGTTTCCTTTGAGTTCATGAGAAGGAACTCTTAAAGGTTCTCTCATCTCTATGTAGCACAAAAGGAGACATATAAGAAATACATTAAATTATAGCAGAGGTATTCTCTAAAATGCAGTGAAGAAGGTATCAAAGAATGAAGAAATATCTTCATAAAATGTCAATTGCAAGATCTGGGAAAAATCATCAAAGGATAATCATCATTGATATTGATAAGCAAGGTAACAATTGTCCATGAACAACAAGGCTACATCAATCAATAGTTTGTGGTATCTATGCTAGATAGAGAAAGACAAGTTGAAAGGACTCAAATATGTGCAGAAAAGAAAAGGTAGGTTGACAAGACAAAATAGTACAGTGGAAGAGGATCTCATATCATCGGAAGGGTGGAGGAAGCTGAAGAAAAGGACCAAGGAAAGAGGGAGTAAGAGACCTATACTATAAGTGAGATAGTGTCCCTCATAAAATGATCCTATCATAGGCTTAAAAATACCTTGCAGATACGACCAGGATAATAAGATGCATTGTGGCATCATGGAAGCATTGGAAACAAGAGCTCGTAATATAACCATCGAAATCATGAAGGAAAAAAATCCATGGCAGTAGAACATGAAAGCCATATCTCTTGGCAATCTCATTGGACATTAAAGGAAAGGAAGAAGTCATCTAGGCAAAAGGAAACATTTACCATATGGGGATATGCAAGATCCTGAATGTTCTCTGATAGAAACCTCAAATGGAGGATCCCCTAGTCTGGGAAGGCAACAAGTGTTTCATCAAGAAATCCAACTTATGAAATTCATGAAATGAAGAATTGATGTCACAAGAAATGAAACAATTCAGGAGATTGAAGATCTTTTCATTCAAGAAAGTTGTTAGAAGAAGCCTGAATGAAGAATGAGGTATGTATGCTTGTACTTGTATTTAATATTTTGATGTGATGACATATGGTTGCAAGTAACATGGATCAAGCATGATCAGAAGGAAAAAGGATCTCCTCCTATTATCACTTAAGAATTTTTTTTTAAATTCTGAGCATCAGTTTGATTCCAAAGGATTGATGTCAGTTTTGGTCTAGTCTTTCCATGGTTGTTTTAGAGTCTAAGATCTAGAAAAGAGTCTTGTTGGTATGGTCAAATAGTGTCAACACTCTGTTCTTGCCTATCACTGCTCCCACATCACACATAATTTCCATGTGTCAAACCTGTGTCAAGGTTTTCATGCACTATGAAACTGTCTAGGAGTTTTCGTAGCGCAAAACCCAGTCTAGGAGTTTTTGTAGCGCAAAACCTAGGATTTGCACTAGTTGTGCTACGAAATTGGGGATTCGTGTTGATTCGTGTTAAATTTCACCTAGCTATCACATCTATCAGAATCTATTAGCCTTACATCATCAACTGTCAGTCCATACACCATGCCTATCACATGCAACCGGTCATTCTCATTATTAGGTTCGTTAGGTGTCTTAGTACGCTCAAGTTTCAAATTTCAAAAAGGAATCTAATTGTTTTCAGTTATGATTATGTTTGGGGTTCATGCATGAGATGAAAATGACAGGAATTTAATCAGAATTCTCTGAATTTCAAGCAAGGCAGTTTCCTTGTTTATTTCAAGCGAGGCAGTGATTGAGATTAAGACGGTGCAAGCTCTTCAATCTTCGTTTTGCAAGAATTTCATGGAGGTATCTACAGAAAGGAAGGATCATAGGTCGGGTAGGTGTTTGAGGAATGAGCCTGAAGGCTTAGATGTTCTCCTGAAGAACAATGAAGTTGAACGAGCTTTGAAACAGGTTGGCTGTTGGAGATTTTGTGAAAAACTTCAAGGAGGCCACATGCAAGTCACCAAAGAATTTGCTCTCAATTTCACAGGATTGAATTCGAAGGTTGGAGTGATTGAATTACCAGTCTCTCCAGAGGTCATATCTGCAGTCACTGAAATTCCAAGGGGACAGGAGAGATGGTTCAAAAACTTCAAGTTTGATATGAATCCTTGCAAGGAATTCTTGAAGCCAGAGTTCATTGGTTCATACTTAAATAAGTCAATGCCCAAGAGCTTTTTCAAGGATTCATATGCCAATTTAATTACGTATATACAAAGATACTTCACCTATGAGGATAGGTATCATAAGGTGTATTCCTATCACTTCAAGCTTCTGCTTCATTTCACTAGAAAGATATCTCTGGATTTGCCTTTCTATTTGTTTCGTAGCCTAGGCAAAATGTGTGACAAGGTTCAGTTGAAGAAGGAAGCCTGTGAGACCTTGTTGTTTCATCATGGCGTAGCCAAATTGATCATTTTGCATGAGCTCCAGAAAATAGATAGGGAATGCTCCATTTTCTTGTTTATGTTTGGCTTCGAGAATGAAACTGGTCTCAGCCCTCAGGCTATGAAGATTTCTTCACCAGCAGTTAGTCATCGTGAAGAAACAAGATCAAGGAGATTTGTGAAATTGAAAGATATGAAACAGGTAAAGGACCCCATGAGACTAGTAGTAATCCAAGACACACCCAAACAGTCACAAAAAAGGAAAGGTCAGATCAAAGAGGGTGTACAAGAGCAACCCACAGGTGAAACAGTCCAAAGAAGAGTAACTAGGAGCTAGCTAGCTAGAGAAAAAGGTAAGACAGTGGTTACTGAAGGAACCCCAGTTTCAAAAGGAAGTTTGAATGATCTTCTTCAAGCTATTGACATTGAAGAATCTCCTCTGGTTCGAGTAGACTTAATAGAAGCAGGTAAAGGCAAAACCAAAAAAGCCAAAACCTCTAGAAAGCTCAAATTTGATGATCAGGATTCTGAATTTGTTTTTAAGCCAAGAAGACCTATGACAAAGCATTAAAAAGAGATACAAGAGGCACTGCCAGAAGCAAGTGAAACGGGGGAGGTAGAAAAATTTCATGAAGGACCTGTGTTTTCATCAGAAACATCATCACAACTACGTAAAAATGACAAAGGTAAAGCAATTATCTCTCAACAAGAAAGAATGTAGTTTTGAAGAGTTGGAAAGGAAACTGAAGCCGGAAAATCTTGAAATTTCCAAACTGAGAAAAACCTCAAGTTAACATGCAATTAGAGAAGCTTATTTTAATAAAATGCAGGCTCTGTGGGAAGATAAAACAATTTCAATACCCAAAGTGGTTAGCTACAATGCCCAATACTTCACCTGGACAGTCCCTGCCATAAAAGAAGCAAGATACATTAGGAAGGTTAATGCAAAGCTGAGAGTTGGAATTTGAATTATGAAGAGGAAAATCGAGAATTTGAAGATACAGTTGAACCAGCCTGAAGGACATCCTCAGCTAAGGAAAACTACATAGCAAGTAAGGATAAATCCTAAATTTTGATGTAGATCACCTTTTGAAGAATGATATCAGTTTATTCAGTTTTGAACAGCTTCATCTCATATGCTAGAGCCATTTCAAAGGAAAGAAAGCTCAAGGGAGTTAAATTTTGGCCTTAAACTATGTTTTTGAAATTACACAGCAATTTCGTAGCGTGCTACGAAACTGCTGTAGGTGATGCCTAATGCACAGCAGTTTCGTAGTGCACTACGAAACTGTTGTAGCTGCATGTAATGATTTTGTGGACCAATTTTGAGAGACAAAAAGAAATATTTTTGAAGAAGGGCTTCTGAAAAGGATTACTTACAAGGTGTAAACATCCAGCAAGGGAAAAACAGGTAAAATAAGGACATCTATGAACTCTAATCTCGATGTATGAAAGTGGTCATTAATTAGTAGCTAGTATTGTTCATGATGCTTCAGGCAGCATTAAAGAAGCTTTTGTCTTACGACGGGTATATGGGAAAGGTCTAAAGCATATAAAAAACAAGCTAATCCAATACATTTTGATGTAATTAAGAAGAACAACAGGGATAATAGACTTCAAAGATCATTTTGGAGACCAAAAGCAGAAAAACAGGAATGGCTTCCTAATTTCCAGGAACAGTCAAAGGATGAAGCATCAAGGGTCAGCAGGGAGTTTAAAGCCACCACTAAAGCTAAACTGAAGAGGGCCACTTGTCAGAGAACGAATTTGAATTATAATCAATGCTACTACCAACATAATGAGGAGTTATACTCCTAATTGTTTTAGGTCTCTAGAACTGCCAGTTAACAGTTAGTTACATTAAATAGTTGGTTTTAAGTGTCAATAGGTGTCAAAGTAGGAAAAATTCGAATTCCCCTCATGCTGGAGGAGGAACCTAAGTCAAGTAATGAACTTTATATATGGGAGAAAATCTAATGTACCAAAGGTTGGAAATTTTCAGAGAAACTCTCATATTGTGCTTTACGTAAGACTCTGTTTTCAGTAATACAGTATTTGGCTTTGCTTCTCAAGAATCAAAAGTAATTTAATGTTCAGAATGTCTTGTATTGTCCTCTTCTCATTATTTACAGTGGTATGAATCTGTGATTACATAGAAATCACTAATTGTGCTCTAACTTCCTTCATACATTTATAAACTATGTTGTCCTGTATGTTTCTGATGTATTCTCCATGTGTTGAATTCTAGATGCCCTGACTTCCATGTAATGTTAACATTTTTGTCATACTGAAACATTTTTGACTCCATAAGGCCAATGAATATTTTCTAATTGTGTTTCAACCATTTACACTTCTTCATTTGTTTCATAGAGTTAGCCATCTTATCCATTATCAAAATCTTTAATCTAGTGAGAGATCCCTCTCAGTTTGAGGAGGCTAAGCCTCAGCCAAAAGTTGGTTTGAAACAGTTACTCAAGGTCTACTTGATTAGCAGCTTGTCAGCGATAGGTTTTGTGATAACACCTCCTATGAAAGGATGCAAAAAATCATAAGTCACACTAGATGAAATAAACATAATATGTCCTCATATGAAGTATGAGGTTGTTGACTACAACTAAAGAATTCTGATTGAAAGCTCATGGGAATGGAAGGTGTGAGGGTGGAAGAGATCGTTGAAAATGCAACCATGATGAAGGTAATCAACATCCAAAGAATCTTTAAGATTTGACCAGGAAATCTCCTGGAAAGATATGAAGACTCTGATGGAAGTCTAAAGAGATGAAGGCCCTTGACAACAGATATCTTTGGGAGATATGTCAACATGTATATAGGGTGTTGATACCTAGAAGAAGATCTCACTAGAAAAGGCCATCACCAGAAAGGTAATATGTGATTTTTTTTTGGTTTCTGACCTCTTGGAGAATGTCTGGGTATGTATGTAGGGCCATGGTAAGAAGAGTTGTGAAGGATGTCACAACTATGTACCTCGTCATCTAGAGAAACCACCGTTGAAGAAAAGATGGCCCTATGAAGGAAGCCCCAGATGTAATTCCAAGGAGGATACTTTCTGGGAAAAGAAGGAATGACATCATGGAGGAAAAAATGGATGGTTGAACCCTACATGTGAAGAAATTGATGACATCGAAGTCTTGGATCATCAGTCAACTAGAAGACCATATAAAGTACTGATCATAGAGTTCCTGGATAAGAGGAAGCTCTGGGAGCTTCCTATGAGTAAAGGAACTCAAGTAAGTTTATGAGTAAAGAGAAACTTGAAACTCATCCTTGGTTGAGAGGGAGAGCTACACATGGCATTATTGTCTTTAGTTTGGAAGAAAGAATGGATGATTGTGTAATCATCTAGCATCCAACACTCTTCGAGGATGTGGTAGGGCATCCAATACAAGAGTGGGCAAGAGGATGGATATTCTTGAGGGCTGGGAACCGAAGATAAGAATAGTCCTAGTAGGGCATACTCGAAGAACACTTGGATGGGTATGACCCTAAGATGGGGATAGGGTGCAGGCAAGATACACCTAGGATTTATAAAAGGAGTAGAAAGGACTTTGGATGGATAGATAGTCTCGGCAGAAAATGTCTCTGGTCTCTCATATAGTACCGCAGTCTTCACATAATCATGAGCCACAGTAACAACAGTGACAAAGATGATCAGTCTCGGCATAATGAGAAGCAGTAACCATCACAGTCTAGGCCTAGATGGAAGGTAAGATCACAATATCGATGTATCTACTTCATAAGTAGTCAATGTGTATGTGATACAAAGAACTTTGAAACCCTTACTGTCCTCATTGTTTCGGATTAATGGATATCACAATGATCCTATAGTTGTAGTCTCAATCTTGGTATACTTGTTATAGAATACACTCTCAACATGTTCAGTATGATGATCTCAACAAGAGTATAGTGATGATCCAAGAATAGATGAAGATAAGGTGTAATAGTCACCTTGATGATTATCATAATGAAGACATAGAATCAAGGTCATAGTAAAGATCTCAAGAAGACAAAAGATCTTGTTAACATGATGTAGAAGTAGTAATGAAGATCTTAGTGAAGCTGTAGCGATGGCTTCAATGGTGTAGCAATGAGGATGATCCCAGTAGTGACAAAGAATTGGATTGATGTCTCAGTCTTGAAGAGGTAGAATGTGTCAAGGGTCATGGTCTTGGTATTCGTCAATTGGAACCTCTATAAGAAGAATTTTACGTGGTTTTTTCCTCTCCAAGAGGGAGCGGTTTTGGCCCCGGAAGAAAGAAAAATACTTTGTGTTATTATCTCTTTTGTTTTGATAGCAGTTTGATGAAGCAAACACACACTAATAATAATATGAAGATCAAGCTAAAAAAAATATTGCAAATAACTTCAAAAATTGTTATCATGAAAGGAAGAATCACTCTAATTTCTGAATGCCCTAGATTCTTCAACAAGGGGGGGAAATGAATATTTATAATTCCAATTTGTAAATTGAATTCCTCAAAATAAATCATATACAAAGAATTCCATTAGATTTTTTGTGCAACTGTATTAAATATATTTATCATTCTTAAGATGCGATGATGATTTTATGAACTTTAAACATTGGAAGTGGATTATGGAGGAGCCTATCTATTTCCATTTTGAACTGGACTGTGAAGGTGCCTATTTATTGTCCCTCTCATTACCTCAAGTAAATTGGAAGGAGAGAAGGAAAACAAGCTTTGGTATAACATTAAACGTTTAAATATATAATTTATTAAGAATTCAACATTATCAAAGAATTTCCTCTAGTATATCAGAAGGAGATAAGGAAAGCAAATCTTGATATAACATTAAAGGTGAAAGGAGATAATTTATTAAAAATTTAATGGTATAATGGAACATTTCTATGGGATGTAAGTAAGATATATATCGGGTTATCTCAACAAATGCTATGCTCTCATTATAAAGAACTGAAATGAATTTGTTTTTTAAAGTTAGAAATTGATATTTTAAAGTTAATAATTAAGTGAATTGTACATGATTAACCATTCAAGAAAAATTCCTCTATGTTTACTTTATTGTAAAAGTGTGAGTTCTTCTTCTATGCATATTTGACGTGCCCTCAAATTGAAAAAATGGAAAAAAAAATTGTACAAAGATTTTTTTTCTCTTGAATCTGTCTTCCATGTAAGAGTCTGTAACACCCCCAAGTACCATGAAAGAATATATACTTTACGATTCAAACTTGGTAATCTTGGTAACAATGTTATGCTTAGTGAGAAATTTTTTGTTTTTTTTTTTCGGTTAAAAATGAACAATCCTTCAAATTTATGGGAAGAAACCCAAGAATGATATTTCATTCACCAGAGAGTTAGAGACAATTAAACCCTCTCATTTTGCCTAGAGATAGAATATCTCAGTGGGAACAAAAGGTTGTCAAGGATGGCAAGATAGGAAGTTGGAGGTATTTGTGAAGAGGAAAGAGATTAGAAACAAGGCACGACGTTCCCATTAGGGTGCTCATGAGCTCGACTATGAGCGAATGGGACCCTTGATTAAAATTTGTATGATAATTGCTAGACGGGAAGTCTTGAGGCCAAAATAGACACTAGAGGCCATTGTTTCTCTACTATTTTGAAGGCTGAGACCTTGGGGGGAGACCAGATGTAGTCTTCATTCTCATGGTTGAGGGGAAGTCAATTTCCTAGTAAATTCCTTGATTGTTGATTGGTAGATAAGTATTTTGGGAAATTTGTGTAGAAACAATAAAATATTATTTTCTTTTGAATGATGTGCCTTGAATAACAATAGAAGAATAAGAAATTAATTAATAAAAAATAAATTACTATAATTATCAATATCCGACGACTTCCCTGGAATTATCTTTCAACTTTTTTTTAACAAACATATACTTAAGAAAAATCTAGGGTTAATGACTTTCAACTGTAATAATTTAATGAGACCAATTAAAATGTAAAGGGTAACTGACATAGCCTCATTAAGAGCGTAAGGAAAATCATAGAAGCAAACTAGTATCACATTATAACAATAAATATATTGATAGGATTGTCGCCATCAGAATTGGCTGACTTTATTATATGAAATTAAAGCTTACTTTGTATCATAATTATTTATGTCTACATGCAGAAGCAGGAAATTCATCGAAATATTATCACCCAAAATTTCTATAAAATTTATAAGCAAGGATAAAGCTAAAGGGTGTCGTTATTGCTGAAAGCTAAAAGGAGAAACTGTGTAAAGTAATAGTGAATGATATTAAGATTGAGGATCTTGGGAAATGATTAGATTCTGGGTCAAGACAATGTGGGTCGGCTACCTGAAATCCATTCAGAGCCATGACAAACTGAGAATATAATATTTCCACAAAAAAAATAGAGTTGGAAATAACTTCTCATGTAAACTAATATGTAGATATGAAAACTGAACACGTTATTGACAATGAAAACATAGTTGCTAATAGAATTGAACACAGTAAAATTTGCATTATGAACCATAACTAGAATACCCATCATGTCATAAGTTTGTACAAAGAGATCAAGAATATCATCCAAAAAATAAGCCGAAGACATTATCAACTTTAAATAATTGAGCACACATTGTTATGGAAATACACAGAAGTAGACAATCACTTTAAAGAAAATATAACTGAGAAATATTACAAAATTTGTAAAATTTGCATGGAAGGGTAAGAACCCTAAATTAGGCCAGGACTCATACAATAACAAAAATTTCTCGTAATTAAACTAGAACCTAGCCTACGATGGACCAAACCCCTAAGAAGTATCTCAAGTCCTTAACCCAAAACTTAATAATGAAATTTGAACTCCTAAACTTTGAATTCCCTTAAATAAATCAAGTGATATCACCCAAATAGAACCTGTGAAACAAAAGGGTAGTCATTTGAAGCTGATTGAATGGTTATTCTTCACATAGAAAAATATTCATAGCCACTAGAGGTTTGGCAATTACCTGCAAAAAGACAAGGAGACAACCCAAATAATTATTAATCTAATAAAGTCAGAATATAGGTCCATGAGAGAACAACAAATGTAACACCACCCCCTCATATCTACCCACATTCATTGGCTTACCTAGGGTAACCATGATATGAGGGGCTACTATGGTATGATTTGACTCCCTATGTGTTAGTTAAGGAAGTTGAATTGATGGAAACACACCACAAAGACCTTCCACATCAGCAACAAAACTTCAAGGAGCAGTTGGATAATGGTGCGTCTGGGAGGATCAAATCATCGCATAGCATGACATGTGTGCATCTGGGGACTTTTCTCTTGAGACCTATGCCTGCGACTCTGGTACTTGTGCCACTTTTTCAGGCTCGGAGCAGAGATCACTACCTGAAACTCAATGACAGGTTCAGAAATGAATATACACAACAAAACAATGATACTTTTGGAAAAAAAATTAAAAAGGTCTTGTTGTAGTGGCTATAACCACCATCCAAAAGTCTGGGCTGCACGCAATTTTGGAGCCTCCCTTGAGAGTTTCATTTGATGACTGCACACCCTCAGGTTCACTTCATGAGCCCGTGGGAGTCTTTGCATCTGCTTGGTTTTTTATTTCTCCCAATCTTTTGCATATTGATGTCAATGTTGTTCTTACGACCATGTTTTGGCCATACTCAAGGTCTTCACTTCGTGTGTACATATTATGTTCACTATAAAAACATATGTCGCACTCACACATGGAGTCACATTCACTATTGTGCAAGCATCATCACGGCCGATCAATGATCAATCACGAGTGTCGTGCTTGTCGCTTACACCATCAATTAGTCATGTGAAACATGTGTGCCTGATTGGTTTGAGTTGTCGTATCATCAAGTCATGTTGGTGTGTGTTTGTAAGATCACATTTGCACCTTTCACTTATTCACACACTTAGTCAATTTGCTCAGTTCTAACAACTAGAATTCCCTCTAATAGCCGGACCATCACCCCGCCATCGACTTGATCGATGATCACCCAAAACAATGCAGAAGAACCAAGCAAGTATTTCGGAGTTGCGCTGATCGCAAGCGATTCAATCGACTTTCATGTTCGCCACTTAGAGAGTTGGACCAGAAGTCACCCCAGGATTGAATCCCCTCGAAAATTGTGCAGAGGTTGCTGACCTTTCCTACTCTACTGAATGAGGAAATTGTGCACATAGGTTGGATAGACACCAAGTGCCCATCCCTGTCTCCCTCAGAAAATTGCACAGTTTTCCCAGTCAGTATTCCCGATAGTATATTGACTGCTCATCCAAGAAATTTCCCAGTTTTCATGAGCAGGCCTTTTGCTGCCTAGCAGTCTGCTCAGCTCCGAAACAATGCCGAGGTGATTAGCAGCCTGACATCCCAGCCTCAATGGAGTTTACCTCGACAGTAGCTCCTAGCACCATAATGCCAGTTCCTTCCAGGAATTGTGTAGTTTCTGCTGCCAAGATCCCAGCAACTGACTTCATGTTCCCTCCAGGAATTATGCAGTTTTTTCTATGAGTGAACTAGCAGCCAACTACTAGTTCCCTCTAGGAATTGTGTAGTTTTGGCTACCAGTGTAGGTTTTAACCCTGTACAGAAATTACCTACATACCAATTCTAAAACACATAAAATAAACAATGTGAGAGTATAATACTTAAAACACATATACACAGAGATTTTCCCCTGGATCCCAAAACTGGGACTACCAGCTTGATTTTTTTCATTATGTTCCTTTCAATGTTACAATACATATCTATACATGCCAAAGCATCCAATACCATGGATCGAAAAACCATCGCGTCCAATACCATGGATCGAAAACCATCGCGTCCAAAAACATGTGTGAAAATCATGCACAAAACCATAGGTGGGTCCGCCCATCTTAACATAGGGTCCAAAACCAAAATTTTCTAGGGTGCTGCCCTAGACCCCATAAAGTGGGGTTACGGCTACCCCTCAAACCCCCTGTTAACTACGTGGAAAGAATATAACACAACCCAACATTCTCCCACTTGTTGTTTTCTTTCCACAAGGGGCCACAAGAAAGCTTAATCATTTTTCCAGCCCTGAAACGCCCATTGTCTCTCTACACCAAGAGAACTTCTCAAAGTTCACAGACTTTGTCAATGCATCTGGCGTATTCTTCAAAGTGTCCACCTTTCCCTCACAAAGTGATACTAAACATCAATGTGCTTTGTCTTTGAATGATATGCGGGGTTCTTTGCCAAGAAAATTTCACTTTGGCTGTCACAGTCTATCCTTATAGCTTCCTGTACTAACCCCATAATTGAACACAATCTCTGCAACCAAACTTCTTCCTTTCTTGCATGAGTGGCTACCATGTATTCTGCCTCTGTAGTTGATAGTGCCACTATAGATTGTTTCTTACTCATCCAATTGACTGCACCTCCAAATAGGTTAAACACATACCCACTTGTAGATCTTCTCTGATCCAAATCTCCAGCCCAGTCTACATTAACAAAGCCACGAATATCCAAAACTCTGTCTAATCCTGGTCTTCCTTGGTAGCACAAACCATAATCACTAGTGCCACGCAAATACTTGAAAACCCGCTTCACTGCTCTCTAATGCTCCTTCCCTGGTTTTGACATAAACCTGCTCAATACTCCCACTGCATGTGCAATATCAGGTCTACTACAGACCATTGCATACATCAAGATAACGACTGCACTTGCATATGGAACACGGGACATGTCCTCTTCCTCTTCTTGTGTCTTGGGACACTGTTCAACAGATAACCTCACACCTACAAGAATAGGAACCTTCACCGGTTTACTATCCTGCATATTAAATCTCTGTAGTATTGTCTCGACATACTTCCTCTAGTTTAACCAGAGCTTCCTCTTTGTACGATCCCTTTTAATTTCCATGCCCAAAATATAGTTTGTAGCACCAAGATCTTTCATGTCGAATTTGGAGGACAATTGGGTCTTCAAATCTTGGATAATTTATTTGTCATTTCCAACTAGCAACATATCATCCACATACAAGACCAGATAAATAACATGGTCACCAATTAATTTAAAATACACACAGTGATCTGCTTTGCTTTTAGTGAAGCCAAGTCCGCGTATAAATGTATCAAATTTCTGATACCACATCCTTGATGACTGTTTTAAACCATATAGAGACTTCTTTAACTTAAACAGCAATTCTTTCTTACCCTTCACCGCAAAGCCTTCAGGTTTCTTCAAGTAGATCTCCTCTTCCAAATCCCCATGAAGAAATGTTGTCTTCAAATCCATCTGTTCTACCTCAAAATCAAAACTAATAGAAACAGATAAAAGTAATCTAATAGAAGTTACCTTGGCAACAGGAGAAAAAATATCACCAAAATCAATTCCCGGCACCTAGGAATAACCTTTTGCTACCAACCGAGCTTTGTATTTCTCCACTTTTCCTTTTGCATTTGTCTTCTTTTTGAACACCCATTTGTTGCCAATGGGTTTCTTTCCAGCTGGAAACTCCACCAGATCCCAAGCCTCATTTTTGTGCAAAGATGCCATTTCATCAACCATGGCCTCTTTCCAAAGCTTTCCATCCTCTGAATCCACTACTTCCTTCACAGTTCTTGGATCATCATCAGTAACTGACAAAGCAAAATTTGAACAGAAAGCAGATAAACTATACCTTTTTGGCTACCTTCTTTCTCGAACTGATCTTCTCATAGCCGGAGTTTGTGGCTCTTCATCTTCTGATTCCTCCACTGTTGTAGAGTCTGATTCTTCCTCCTTTAGCTCAAAGTTTATCTTCTCAGGTTCCTTTGGTTGGAATTCATGTTTAAGAACATCTTTTACCTCTCTGAACACCACATCTCGGTTGTACAAAACCTTCTGTGTGACTGGGTCCCAAAGCTTATAACCCTTTAAACCATCCTTATACCCAATAAAGATGCACTTTTCAAATTTACTATCCAACTTGGTTCATTTCTCCTTTGGAACATGTACATAGGCATCACATCCAAATACCCTTAGATGTGAAAGAGAGGATTTCTTACCAGTCCATACCTCTTATGGAGTCTTATCCTCCAATGCTGATGAAGGTAACCTGTTGACCAGGTAACATGTAGTATCCACTGCCTCTGCCCAGAATTCCTATCCTAACCCAACACCACTGAGCATGCTTCTTGCCCTTTCCATCAACGTCTTGTTCACTGTTTCTGCAACTCCATTTTGCTGAGGTGTATATGGAGTAGTCTTCTGTCGTGCTATACCACACTTCTTACAGAATTCTTCAAATTGCTTACTGCAAAACTCTCCACCATTATCTGTCCTCAGCACCTTTATCTTCTTCTCTGTCTGGTTTTCCACTAGAGCCTTAAATTCTTTAAACCTATCAAAGAATTCAGATTTTTTCTTAAGGAAATATATCCATGTATTCCTTGAGAAGTCATCTATAAATGATACATATTACACAGACTTACCCAGTGATGGAACCTTCACAGGTCCAAACACATCACTATGCACAGGCTCTAATATATGTTTCACCCTCTTACCACCAGAGGGGAAACTCACCCGATTCTACTTCCTGTATGCACAATTTTCACAGAAATCAAAATCCAGAGAGCTATTACTCATACCTTCTACCATACCTTTACCATGAAGTATGTCCAAGCCTTTGATGCCACAACATGGTCTTTTCTCCAGAGACCACTAGATTTTATACTCCACTTTCAGGAACCACGGAACTGTTGCACCCATCAACAACAGTGCTACCTTGCAGCTTGTATAGAGTTCCAATCTGAACTCCCCACATCAATACTAATGCTCCCTGAACCATCTTGCAGGTATCCTTCTTGAACACTGTTTTTACACCTGCATCATCCAGCTTGCTAACAGAAATTAGATTTATGGCTAATGCAGGAATATGCAGAAAACCTGGAAGTGTTCTAACCCTTCCACCTTGCAGCTTTAACCTTACTTTTCCACGATCAATGATTCTAGCCTTCCTGTCATCCCCTAAGAATACATCACCACCATCATATTTCTCATACTCACAGAACTACTCTCTATGGGGAGTGAAGTGAAAGGATGCACCTGAGTCAATCAACCATGCCTCATGATCTACATGTGTACTTGAAGAAGCCAAGTACACATCCCCACCTTCATCTGAAGTGGTTTTTGCCTCTGCAGAAGGAGCCTCATCATATCCCTATCCTTTGTCAGGAGCTTTAGATTTATAGTCCCTTTTGAAGTGGCCTTCCTTTCCACATTTCCAGCACATCACCTTTATAGGTTTTCCTGGAGATTTATATCTCCCACTCGATGACTTATTTTTGTTTCTATTATGGGACTATCCTCATACAGACAAGGCATCACCATTTTGGCTCTCCATATTTTTCCGTCTCATCTCCTCCGTCAGCAAGGTTCAGACTATTTCATCATACTACAAGGCATTTGCATTGCTACCTATTGCAATAACCAGAGTATCCCATGAATCTGGTAGAGAACACAACAAATTGATGCACTTATCTTCATCTGAAATTTTAATATCAACAGATGCTAACTGACTCACCATAGTATTAAATGCGTTCAAATTCTCTATCATTGAGTCTCCATCTTTCATCCTCAGGTTATATAGCATTTTCCGCAGGAAAAATTTATTCACCAGAGACATAGACTGGTACAAAGTCCCTAACTTGTCCCACAAAGCATTTGTTATAGCTTCCCCTGATACATTCAGCAATACTGAATCTGAGACACACAATCGTATTGTGCTCTTTGCCTTTCGATCCAACTTCTTCCATTCTTCATCGGACACTCTCATTGGTTTAGTACCCGGATCTACCGCAATCCATTAAGCTTTATCCACCAACAGATTCTCCATCTTGAGTTTCCACAACTCAAAACTCTAACCACTAAATTTCTCGATCTCTATCTTTCCACTGCTTGCCATCTTCTTTCACCACCAGAATCGATCTCACAGATCTCCCACTGAACAGGGTCTGCCACATGCCCAAGCGAAACCCCTCAGCAACAAAGGCGTCCCCTTGAAGCCAAATCTACTCTGATACCAAATGTAGGTTTTAACCCCGTACAAAAATTACCTGCATACCAATTCTAAAACACATAAAATAAACAACGCAAGAGTATAACACTTAAAACACATATACACAGAGATTTTCCCTTGGATCCCAAAACTGAGACTACCAGCTTGATTTTTTTCATTATGTTCCTTTCAATGTTACAATACATATTTATACATGCCAAAGCATCCAATACCATCGACCGAAAAACCATCGCGTCCAATACCATGGACCGAAAACCATCGCGTCCAAAAACATGTGCGAAAATCATGCACAAAACCATAGGTGGGTCCGCCCATCCTGACATAGGGTCCAAAACCAAAATTTCCCGGGGCACTACCCTGGACCCCATAAAGTGGGGTTACAGGTACCCCTCAAACCCCCTGTTAACTACGTTGAAAGAATATAACACAACCCAACAACCAGACTCCCAATGAGTTCCTCCAAAAAATTGCACAATTTCTGGTTGCTAATCCTCCATGCAGCGAGGCATGTTCCCCTAGAAAATTGGGAAAATTTTACCTTCCAGCTCATGCTGCCCACTTGTTCTGGAAAATGTGCAAATTCTGTCTGCGTTGCCTTCCTACAGCCTGGACTATCCCTCCCAAAATTTTCGCAGTTTTGTCTTCTAGCTGAGCTAAGCATCGCAGATAGTTACTGTTGACTTGGACTGCCTATGTACATCACCTAGTAACTCTTGCACCATTTTCATCACCAGTGCCCGGAGCCATCATCCTGCCTCGCAACCTTATTGCCTCTCCTAGTCACTTGCATCCAAAATGATCATGTGTCATGGTAGACTAGGAGGTTTTTGGATTTGATGTCATCTTGTCATGAGTGATTGCAGGCACAAGTACACTAATGAGCATGGCATGATGACGAATGAGATGAATGAAGGGAGCACATGTAGAAGGATAGATTCAGCAACGGATGAATGAAGGATCCATGTGAAGAGATGTGCTCGTGAATGGATGATCATGCAGAGATGTGTTCGTGGATGGACGGATGAACAAACATGCAATATATGCTCACAGATAGATGAATGGATGAACATGCACCTTTAATGAACAGATGAACCTATCAAGCCTTCTAACATACAAGCAAGGAGAAACATGCCAAATAAACATCAAGCGAACCAATGACCATCAAAGACTTTGTGCACTTTGCCATGCAGAGGTGAAGCTGTGATACACCATGAAGACATCCATCACCCAGCAACACTACAACTCGACATGCACTCCAACAGCAACATGAATGTACCAACACTGTCATGTCAAGTCATGTCATGAGTCATGTCGCCGACATCTCTACTATGGGCTATGTTGTCAATCAATGTAATGTAATGTGGAATTCCAAGAGACCCACTTTTTGTACAAAGAGTCATGAAAAGTCAAAAAGTCATGGAAGTCAAACAGTCATGAGGGTAGTCGAACAACCACAACAGTCAGTTTCACCCTTGGCTATAGATACCCCTCATTTGTACATGCAAGGGACTTTTCACCTCAGCTCCTCCCACATAGCCAAGAGAGTCTATAATCTTTTCTTTGAGGAGTAAGTAGTGGCTCCAATGCCCCGTGGACAGGGTTAGTGATGTGTGGTGTAATGATGTGTCTCGAAACTTTCACTTAATTCAAAAGCTTGCTAACATGCCAACACATTTTATCACATGCATTGTAACTATTGGAAGACTAATCTTGAACACTTGTAATGCATGTTTCTTTAACCTGTGTTGAACACTTGAACTTATTTCACTTGTTGTAATACATAATTTATTAATGAAAATGTGTTTTATATGTTGTTAACATTGTCTCGCCCGTGGTGGCTACCCTCCTAGAAAGAAGACAAACCTTTCACATAAAGCTTGTTGTAACAACTATTACACTCATACGAACTCATCTGCTGAGTGTTGTACTTGTTATCTTATCCTATGTGTTGTGACTTTTGCATCTGTGTGGACTGCTCCTCCAGAAGCTAAGCACGTCCTATTGTGTTGTGTGTTCCTAGCCGAGTTGGGACTTCATCCCAACCAAATTAGGAATCACTCTTACCCTCTCCCTCTACAGTGAAAGAACCATTGACACAAGTACACTAGCACTCACCAGGCACACGAACATCACTTCTCGAAGACAAGGCAGACCACTCTCCTATGTTGACAAGCAAGAGTTGAGGCAAAACCTTAAGACAATGGCAACTGGGCCATCATACCAGATGGGACTCCCACACCAAATGATCTGAGGTCTAGTCGGGACTTCATCCCTGGGTGATCCCCTGAAGGTTGGCGGGTCCAACACCATCAACAATTACGGTGCTAGAAGGAGGGCATCCAATTGTATATGGATGAACATCTCGTCACACTCATTCATTAACCATCTGTTCAAGGTAGTAACTCGCACTCCCCCTCACCTACACGTGACTCTGCAGTTGCTTACTCATCACCTCCTAGGATTGAACACGAGATTCTGTATCATCAACTTCGCTTTGTCTTTCCCATCACTCGCCAGTTTGTGAAAGCAGTCAGACTGATCCCAGGCATACAATATCTTCCATACGCATCAAGGAAGTCAAAATCCACTCCCATAGGAGTTGTTGTATCATTGATGGAAGAAGCAGTCCTTGCCACAATTGAAGGTCTAGCAGAAGCTATTGAAGATGGAGAGGAACGCCAAGTCTTTCATCAAGGTGAACAAGACACTCTTGTGATCTTGGGATCAAACTCCGGTATAGGAGGTAGGGGGGAAGACAACAGAGGAGGTGGAAGCGAAGAAGAACCAATAGACTCAGACCCAGAACCATGAGACCCTGAAAGAGAGGAAGAGGATGAATAAGAAGAAGAGATGATTGACCCAAATATTGAATGGATGACTCAGGGACCATTTTCTCTCTCGGTTGTTTCGTAAAATATGTCGAAGTGAGCTGAGAGAATGAAAATCAAGTTCAACCCTGATAGTACGGTGAAGGCAGAAGACCACTTAGACAACTTCTACCTACAACTACAGACCCTTGAGGTACGGTATGACGACGTAACATGTACATTGTTCCCATGTACCTTGGATGGTCATGCAATTGCATGGTATCACAACCTTCCACCAAAGTATATACAGAACTATGGTGCATTCAAATGTATGTTCCTTAAAAAGTTTGTTGCTGACAAGACCCCAACCATGCTACTCAAAGAGTTGGGAAGCCTCAAGATGGAGGGAAAAGAGAAACTGAAAGATTTCAATCAGAGTTTTACATGCATATTGAACAATTTTGCAGTGGACATTAAACCTCATGACTCGATCACTATTGACTACTACATGTCCGCACTGCAAACTAGCATTGTGTAGTTCATCAAGTGAACTGTGAAACCAACACTCTTGGAAAGTTGCGAAGAGGCTATTTTTGTTGAGAAAAACGTGCATGTAATTGGAGTCATCAATGGTGACGAAACAACGAAGGACACCAAGGATACGAGGAGGAAGCCCCAAGCAATGGTGAGCAAAGGTAGAGACAAGGAAGAAGCCGATATTGAGACCCTCACTCACCTTGTCAAGAACTTGACTACGAAAGCGTTTGAGCTCAAACAACAGAAAACAGACACATTTTCAAGCATCCATATGCCAAGACAGAGACAGGAAAATAGTTGATCGAGTGGCTCATCAAGCAGCAATTGGTTCGCTTCAAAAACTGCGGAGAATTTTTTGTTCCAACTAGAGCAATTTGTAGATCCTAAGTTCTATTCCTTCCACGAAGAAGACCACCGCGAGAACTCTTGTTTGGACTGGAAGCAAGTCGTTAGCTCTATCTGTAGTCGTACTCTTGATGCAGAAAACAACATGCAAGAGAAATCAGAAGAGATTGATGATGACGAAGAGGATGCACCTAATGAAGCATCAAGTTCTCAGCATGTGGTGAATGCATATCAGTGCTCGCAAGTAAAGTCAAAGACGAACACTGAGAAGCAGCCCCAAAAGAAAAATGATCATTACAATCTTAGGAGTAAAGGGGCTCCCCCTACACTTGGGGAAATGCAAGAGAAGATGAGACTACTAATGAGGAAGGTCGATCCACCTGCCTCCCCAAAGGAGAAAACACTAATCAAGTCAAGGAATACAACGGCAAAAAAGAGCACATCCATAAGTAGTAAGCTGCAAAACACTCTACCAGATAGCACAAGCATCCATTCCACCCCAGACCCCTTGGTAAGTGTACCAGCTCTGGACTACAACATTATTGAAGACATGAAGAAAACTCAAGCGAACATCAGTTTCTTCAAGTTAGCGAAGGTCCAGAGCCAACAAGATATCCTATTGTGCGCAATGGGATAGATAACAGTGGACAGTGCAGCCTCTACCAGTGAAGGGGAAATCACATCTCCCAGATCACTTTCCACTGTGCTGAACACACTCTAGATGGAGGAAGAAAACTAAGGTTTCCCTCCATTCTTACTTTCTTTCAAAGTTTTTAAATACAATGTTCACAACTTCTTCATTGATCCTGTTGTGGCAGCCAACATCATGCCACTCTCCATCACTAAGAAGATAAATGCGTAATGGAGTGAGACATCCGTGTGAATCATCGAACTTGATCAAACATTGGTTCTAGCCATTGGTGAACTACAAGACATGATAATCTTATTATCTCATGAAAGTCGAGTCCACCAATGCATCAACATAGTTTTTGTGGACATACTAGAAGCATATGGTCTACTACTCAGCAGAGACTGGTCCAACAAGCTAGACGGATTTTTTCCACAGATTGGACTCACATGTGGCTTCCATACAAGGGAAAATGAAAACAAATCTAGGTGTTATCCAAGAGGTATATGAATTACAATTTCACTCCCCTTAATAGCGAGAACGAACTGTTGACCTTCACGGAACTGATGTTTGCTAACTGCATCCTAGAAAAAATATTGAAATGTTATCCTGGACAACCAAATCCAACCCCATCAGACACATAGTTGGGACTCCTTCCCTACCCAACTGATGTTAATGAAACATGTACAATGCATTGTACTAGTAGTAGCAGTAGTAGTAGAAATAGAAGTAGAAGCAGTACTAGCATGCCAAACAGTCCATGTACAGACAAATCTTGGGGGATTTTAACGAATCAAAGACACATGACGGCTCAAGGACCGGGTGTATCTCAGTTGCCCAAAACAACAAAAAAAGCATGATTTCAATCTGCTTGAATTTTGAGTGCACAAACAACGCTGTTGAGTATGAAGCACTCGTGATGAGCTTACATAAGACCATCAGCCTCAACACGGCCACACTCAATGTGATAATCTACCCCACGAACAATGTTGATGCTTTCAAGGACATAACAATTGACAAAGGTAAGCACAAGAAACCCCTGGAAACTGTAGCTAAGGGCAGGAAAGGAAACCTCATTCCTAAGGGTGGGGTTTCCCTCAACAAGCTCTATGGTTTTCAGAATTTCTGTCAAGGGCCAAGATACAATAGAACCCACAGGACCACCACTACGAATGAACCGAGAAACCTGGGAACCTATCACGATCCGAAGATAGCCAATCTCGATGCAAGCCACACACCGCAATAACGACAAATCTTTGACCGCTTGACCAAACAATACTGGGATGGGTTTACATGAGTAGATGATGACCTGAGTACACACTACATGTGAGCAATTCAACCTAGGATACCAGGTAAAGGAGGTGACAAGCCATTACAACAAAGACCAGGTAAAACACATATGTTGTTTGAACTCCTTATACAAAAAAAATTAACTAACATTTTGGATGATTGGATTACTGACAAAGTTCGTCATCATATTTGGTTTTCTAATTTAAATTCTGCACGTAAGAAATCTGTGAAAATCCTCTTATGCATTGATTTTAAAAGCTTGAACCATTCCCAGAATAAAAAAAACTACCCTGTACCATCATCTGAGCCTATGTTGCATGTAGTACCTGAAGTAGTGGTGTTGTCTTCACTTAAAGGTCTTTTCGAATGCCACCAGGTTCTGGTAGTGGAGCTCGGTGGACTTACACTGGTCCATGAGAAGCTTGGCTCACACACGTATCACTTGCAATCACTTGACGGGAGGATTGAAAACCTTCCTATCAATGGCCAATATCTTAAGCATTACCTTCAATAGGCCAGGCCACACATGTGCCATGTACATAGTCTTCTTGGTGCTCACTGTTTTCATCTTGTTTTCTTTTCTTATTATCTTTGTTTTTACTTTGTTTGATTTTTCTTACCATTTTTTTTTACGTTTGTTTTCTTTGCTTGGTATATTACTATTTCTATTTCCTGAAATAAGTGCTGCAAACTACTACGTTCTGGCTTTTAAATATAGTATGTGGCTGAAATTTGAAGAGACTTGTGACACTAAAGCACTTGGTGATTCTTGTTTCCATCTTCTCTATGCTTGGTTATGACCTTTGGCTGATGAAGTCTTGACGGAAAATACAAGTTGTCTCCAAGGTAATTTTTTCTCCAACCATGAACCTGTGTCCACACTGGGAAGCCCCATGCCTGTACTCGGCCTTGTTCTCTGTGTTCAAGCTCATCCAACTAGTAGAAATGGAGAAGGGGAAAATAGAAATGAGAAAACCTATGTCAAAGGTCTTACATTATTCTCTGAAGGAAAAAAATCTTCTTCTCTCAATATGTCGGGATCCCTCTTCCACCCCAAAAATAAATAAGTGCCTATGCATAGTCCTCTTGAAAAATACAAAGGCAAAAGAAGAGAAAGGCTTCTTTCATAGAGAGGTCAAGCATGCAACTCCACCAAGGTACTGAGTAGGCTAGCTGGTAGTGGAGCAATGTGTGTGTTCCTACATGACTCCATTAGGGTACTGTCCAGGCCTGCTGGTAGCTGAGCAACACCAAAGATGAATACTTATACTCTGAAAATCTTCAACTCGCGAGCTAAACTACCCTCCCTAGATTTGAAACACTGAGAGATAAGCTAAACTTTTGGTTGTGTTTGACTGAGTTGGAAAAGGGTTGGTGAGCACCAGTATTGCCGCAATAATGCTTCAACTCCTAGGGCTCCCTACTTTACTTTTATCAGCCCGGTATTTCGTAACAAACTTGGAAGCAACGGTGTTGTATGCACAAGTAGTAACTCTTACTACATGTTGTCACTTGGTCAGCTGGCGCAAGTTCGCTAGGAGCTTAAGGCAATTTCTATGAGTTCTAAAAAGAAACTTTTAACTGTGATGAAAGAAAGATAACTCTACAAAGGCTATTCTATTTGCAGAAAGAGAAGGAAAACTGAAATGTAACGCAAACCCTAGCAAACCCTAGCAAACCCTAATTTACCTATTAACCCTACTTTTGCAAGAAAATAGATGAAAATTGATGAAATGAGTGCCATTGACTACTGGAAAGGTAAATTGCATTTATTAAAGCTACTTCTGAAAAGAAATGAGAAGAAAACATATTTTGTGCTTTTGAGTGTTTTATGTGAAATTATTATGCTCGTGATTTATCTGGTTATGATTGTGCAGAGTTTTGGTGGCGAAGGAAGGTGGAGTTGGTTTTTGCAGAAGTGGAGGAAGGTGTGGAGAGGTCTTAAGAATACCCTAGTACCCTTCTGAATACTTTCATAGTGATTGGATTTCGAAAAATCACTCACAGGAAATTCTACAGGAGGCTGCAGGGGATCTACAGGAGGAGGCCGCGGGCTATTTTTGGAGTTTTGAAGGTGGAAAAATGATGGAAAAGGGTAATTGAAGGCTAGATGAAGGTGTTAAGGTGTCTGGAGCTTGTCAAGGAAGATCAAGAAATAACATGATGGTTGGATTTGTTCAAATGGAAAGAGAAGAGCTTATGGAGAAAAATGCAGAAATTAGGGTAGATTGGTGAAATGTTACAAATGACTTCGGAAATCTATGAGAAGTGAGTTGGCGCTGGCTATTTTATGGATATATGGTGAGATGAGGTGTCCTATAAGATATCTTCACATCTACTTACAAAAACTGATCAAAGGAAGAACTAACAGTACTATGAAAAAAGAAATTTCTCTAGCTTGACCTAATTTCTGACCTACAAAAAGAAAATGCTGAACAGTAACATGTGAACAGAAAAGCATGCAGAGAGATCTATGGTAAAAGAATAGGAAATGATCTAGGCAACTGAATCTAAACCAATATATCAATCTTTTCCAAATCAAGTCATCACACTAGCAGTTGCATGTAAGAGCAAAACTGTGTTTTTGGTGGCAACAGTAGTGCCTTGACCTCAAATCATAATCCCAGGAAGGGAGAAAGGAGATCAGGGCCTGTTGTTGGCCTTTTTGAATCTTATTCTATCACTGCAGTAACTTACTTGAACAACTGATACAAAAACAACAATGCAAACCATCAAAAGCAACCTAATCTAACGAAGTAAAATGAATCTATGAAACAGAAATGAACTCATGAACTAAAGCAAAAACATATAAGTACACAGTAAGAGGTGTTGGGTAGCTTGGGTTGGGCCCTAACCCAAGAGCATCAGCCCTCTAAAAGAGATCAGTGTTGGCTCAAAAACTATTTCATCTTCATTACCAAAAATAATAGTCACATTACATGAACTATTCTCAAAGAGGAACTCGAAAATAAGCTGAACAATGTATTGCACAAAAGTGCGAAAATTCTACTAATGACTGGCTAAACTATTGAGGCTCTAAGCCCCCTTATTTATACAAATGTATTCCTCCAACAGTCCTCCTAAATCAAGGAACTTGGCTCCCTAGAACTGGACATAAACAATAGTCCTTCTTTACTTGCTCGGCTTCCCCTTGGAATGTGGACCTTTGTGCTCCGAGTTGCTGATGGAGGATTTGAGGAAAGAGGTCATAAATGAAGGAGACACCCCCCTAAAAATCCTCTTCCCTATTTTCCTCGAGTTTTGGCTGCCATTTGCTCATAAATCCCTTGACTTTGTCCAAAATTTGCCAAAAAATCTGCATAAAGCACACATTAGACTACATGGCAAAATGACTAACCCAATTCACTCTATTAGCATAAATGTATTCAAAAAAATGCAATAAACTAATGAGAATGGTGGATTAAGTCGAAATAAGAGGCAAAATGAGCCCATATAATTACCCATTTCTAGGGCTCATCATCACCCCCTACTGAATGGGTTGCTCATCCTTTGAGCAACTAATCTAACTCTTCATCCTTGATGGCTCTAATAGATTCCCTAACATCCCATGCCTCTGATGTGATATCTTCCTCTTTATCATGGAAACCTGCCTTCCTATCCACTTCTTCCCACTGTTTCTATTCTTCCTCCTCTTTTACTCCTTCCAGTAGTCCTAGCAGCAGTGGAGGACTGAATTTAAGGCCAATCCAATTGGCTTTCAAACTTTGCATTGAGTGCTTATACAGGGGCACTCTCCTCATGGCTTCCATCACCCTGTTTGGGGGGTGATACTCCCTGATCCATAGGTTGTGTGGCAATGTATTCCACCTTCTCATGCAGGCATGAATGCAATCATCTCCAAACAATCTCTCCATGTCCTCGAAATGAGCAATAGCCTAGGCTTGCTTGTCAACATAATCAGGGACAACTTGAGGATTGGTTGCAAGGTGTTGGTGGGCATAGATGAGAGCCATGGGATCTGTTGGTTCTTCTCTAATCATCAGGGGTTCATTCAGTTCTTTTGCCATCATTTTCTAGATTTCCACTACCCTTTTCTCTTCATGGCTGATCCAAGATGCCATGGCCATCAGCTGCAAGTCTCCCAATGCAGCATTTGGATCCCATAAGTTCATGTCAGTAAGTGCCAGGTTGTGCAAGTAAAACTCTGCTAGCTTCACTTTGTCCTAAGCTGAACTGTGATCACATAGATGCATGAATTGGCCATAATCTTGAAAAGGTATTGTGCCCCTTTGGGCCAGTGTCTTAATCTGAAATTGGAGCCACTGATCCTTGATGTACACTGCATATGATTTGGTTGGTTGCCTACACTGTAATGCCTCCATAGCCTAGCTGGCCATGCAGGCTAACTGGGCTTCCTTTTCCTGTAGCTACCTTCTCAAAATCAACAACTCATTTTCTGCCTGGGAGTCCCTTTCCTGTTTCTGTCTTATTACTACCTCACTATCTGCCTGGGGTTCCTCTTCCTGTTGCTATCTTTTTAAGATTGACAGCTCATTTCCTCCTTGAAGTTCCCTTTCTTGCAACTGCTTCTTTAATATTTCATTTTCTGCCTCTAATTGAGCTCTTCTGATGCTTTCTGTATGCCTGACCATGCTCAATTCTTTGCCCATCTCCCTCAATTTGTTTTCCATGTGCCCAATGTCTTCCACCCCTTTTGATTTTACAATCTACATCCATGTATGGGTCCTGACTCTTTCCTTTTCCAGCTCGAAGAAAAGAGGGACTGCAAACTTTTGTGGGATGATCTTCCCACCTTCCAGAAGGTTGTAGTAAGAGCCTAAGTTAGACTGAGGTCCAGGCTCTGGTATCTGTTTTTCCTCGTCTTCCTCCTTAGTCTATTCTTCTACCTTCTTTTCAAGTTTTTCAGTTTCTTGGAGCTTCGCCAATGTCTCTTGTAGAGAGGTTTGCGCCTCCTATAGGACTATTTTAGAGTCCATTAGTTTGATCCTTTCTTTCCAAGTAGAGGTCTTGGGACATCCTTTTTCATAAGTGATGGGGGATTTGGAGGGAGATTCCTCCTTTGCTGCAGTAGGGACATCCTCAATGATGATGGGCTCTTTTGAAGGTGGCTGGGGCTTCCCCATCTTGATTCTGGTGCTCTTTCGAGCTTTGAAGTACATAGATGGTTGTCTCTTCCTTTTTCCTTTGGGCTTGGTTGGAGTACTAAGTGCAGCAAGAACAGCTGTTGCTTCTCTTGCTAGTGTCTCAGGAGACACTTCTTCTTGTTGTGTTTCTTCTTCTTCATTTGTTGTTTTGCCTGTTTTTGTTGGTTTTGTGTCTGCTGTCTCTGATTCTTTTTTCTCCTCTACTTGTTTAGTTTATGCCTTTCCAGTGGTAGCCTTTTTCTGAACTGTCTTAGGCTTCTTCTTTTCAGTTCTTGTCCTCTTATTTTACTCTGCTATGGTTTCCCCTTTTTCTGCTTTTGATTCTGTCTTCTTCTCTTCTTTAGGCTCATCTTTGGTGCTGTCATGTTTCTCCTCTCCTCTCTATTTTTCTTCTTTTTCTATGTGGGGTTCCTCTTCCTCCAATTGAATGTTCTGTTCTTCTTCATGGATTTCCTTCTCAGCTTCCTCTTTTTGTTCCTCCTCTTCACTTCCAGATGGACTAAGATCATCAGTGAGAGTTTTTATATCATCCTCTTTAGTCATATTCCTAAAAATCTCCCAGGCTATGGGGATTGTGTAAGTGTGGAGGGCATCCTCCACCAACAATTTAATTAGCCCATGGTGGGCCAATTGGTCTGGAACCCCTGCCTTCAGTTTGGTGCTAGACTCTATTAAGGATTGGAGGAGAAAATATGGAAGACTAAGTTTTCTAGATGCAGAAAGGTCCATGCCATATCTTAGTTCATGTAAGAGTCTGAAATGATACCCATAGACTATGTTGTATCTTCCTTCACAGGAGATATACTTCATGATCTGATAGCTAACCTCACCCCATGGATAAGGTATACTTTTCCTCCTGATGCCATTCTAATCCTCCATGGGATGTTCATCAGGCTGGAAAAAGGTCTTCTTAGCAACTTGACCTAGTGGTTTTTCTTCTTTGCTCCAAGCGAGTCCAAGTGGGAGACTTGTAATTCTGCTGGTGAGCTCTGGCATAAGTTCTATGGTTAGATCATTGAAACTAACGGTGGCATGGGTTTTTGAGTGAGGTTTTAAAGAAAATAAAAATTCCTCTGTGACTTCCTCATCATACCCATGAAATTTTTCAAAGAAAGGCATCCAATTTGCCCTAGTAAAGAGGGCTACCACTTCTGGATGTTCATGTAGCTTAGTTGAATTCAGAGGCTCCTTCCTCATAAAACCCCCTGTCATGATGTTCAAAGACTGCTGGAATGTTTTAGGTGAGGAGGAAGGCAACAAATTTCAAACCCAAAAATAAAGGAACAACTGGGGGTTTTTTCTAGAACTAGAGAGAGAGTTTTTCATGTTCTTCCTTTTTAACAAAAACAAATTTCAACTTTCCTTCCCTTCAAACTTTGTTCTCAAACTTAATTTACTTCTTGGGCTATTTGAGGGAAACAATATCTTGAAGAAAACAAAGAGCATACAGAACAATGTTTTTTTCCTTTCACAAAATAAGCAGACTACCCAATGCAAATTCACTACTTAATTTTCTAGAGTTGAATCATCTCTTTACACAGGAGAATACCATGGAGGAGAAAGAGACAAAATTCCAGTGCAGAAAGTAAATGGAGAAACTGTATATATTTCTAAAAAACACAGGGAGACTTTTGTTCTCACTTTTCCTTTCTTTTATACTCAATACTTCGCTTCAAATCCCACCACCTTTTGTAGATATATGGAATGCAGAGTGGGTTTTACTGAGCCTACCTTTTCGAGCTCAAATTTGGCATAAAATCCTGAATTTTCCTCTGCGATGTTGCTCACTGGCCCTCCTATAGAAGGCCTCCTGTAGGACTGTGTTTCTGCTCCTGTAGAGTGTGATAATGCACCTATAGAGCTTGATAAGCGGAAGGGTTCTGAAACTGACAGAGAGCGACTGTTTCGAGGTTCTAAATGTGGTAGGTAGGTTGCTACAGCCGAGAACTCGTCGACGCAAATGAAAACAAAGGTGGTGAAGGCAGTTGACTGCAACGTACTTAAGCTTACAGGCGTGTTCTGCGGTGATGAGGTGAGGTGGCAGGAAGGGTACGTTAGGCCCATCTGGACCGTTGGTCCCTACTTCAGTGCCATTATAAATCTTCATGCCGCCTACCTGCAATCACTTCCATCATTCCCATTATATGCCACCACCACTACCTGTTTTGAGTTTTCTTCCTGAGTTGACTGAACACACGTGCCGATTGCACCCACTGAGCACTATTTGAACTGGACGAAGCGGTGTTTGAACTAGACGAGGCATGTTGTTTGAACTGGACGATGGTGGCTAGTTAGCTAGCCACCGATCTCATTTAATTGCAACCATATCACTTGTCCATGTAATTTCTAAAATATACTCATGAAACAGAGGAACGGTTTAGTCACTTACTTGTTAGTCACTACCGTGCTGTTAGTCACTTACTTGTTAGTTCATGGATTGCTGCTGCTGGCACCCATGGCTTTTGAATTGGTGGCTTAGCTACCTCATGCTGGTGATATTCAATCAAGACTGGTTCCTCACGTGTTTTATCATCTGTGGCTGCATTGACCCTACCTCTGGAGCTCGATTTTTAAGGGGATCAGCTGTTAAAGGAATCCTGTAGGATTTCCTATAACTGCTTCTCCGTCTAAAACTTTTGGCTGAGGCTTGAGCAGGGACTGGAGAGATAACTGAGGAAGGTTCTGTTAGTTGAGGAAAGGTAGCTGGTATGCACTAGGTAAATGATAAGTTAAGGATGTTGTTGGTTTATTCTTCATTTTTTTTTAAAAATGAAAGAAATAGGATTCTTTGTTTTCTGTGCAGGGAGGAAAGAAGCGAGTCGAAATGTAGGGGTGTAGGTAAGCAATGGAGAGTTAAGAGGATGAATGGTGGAAGGGAGGTCCACAGGTATTTTGGACAAGTTTCTAGCCCTTTGATCTTTTTCTGGACTTGATTTTGAGCTTCTTGTGGTTTCTACAAGAGCATCCTGTAGAATGCACAGAGCTTCCTGTAGGATGCATAATTTCTAGAACAAGTGGGAGCAGGGACAGGGAAAAGACAATGGCGACGGAGAAATGATATATTAGAGGTGTATTCAGCCTAGACATGTCCCTTTTTCTTCTATGGCCCTCCTACAATCTACAATGCATTCAAAAGAAGTTAAATTTTTTTGGTTCCTATTTTTTTTCTCTGTTTTTTATTTTTTTATTTTTATGAGACAGTTGGGGCACCTCCAGGAGGTTTTCATCCTCATTGCCTGCCCTGGGTGCTTTGAAGGGGAGGTTTTCACCCAGGGATTTCTTATTCTGCTTTTTTCTTTCTATTTTTCTCTCTCTCTCTTTTTTTTTTAAGGGTGTGGGTGTAGTGGAGGCAGCGACTTGCTCCACTACCAACACTGTTTTACTCAGATTCTCAATGAATTCTTGCTTGGAGAGGGGCTTCCTATAGATTTTCAACCTATGCCCATTGACAAGCATGGGGATGGCTTCTTAATCGATGGTCCGAATCAGAACTGAACCATTGTCATTGCAGCATTCTACTGTGTATGGTCCCAACCATCTTGTCCTCAGTTTGCCATTGAAATCTTTATACCTTGAATCATACAGCAGCGCCCAATCTCCTTCCTAGAATTGTTTCTCTTTGAGGTGTCTGTCATGCCATATTTTCCTTTGAAGCTAGACTACCTCTAATTGGAGAAGTGCCTGCAATCTCTGTTCATCCAATCCATTTAGCTGATGTAACCTTTCCTTTTGTGCATGGCTGAGATCTAGGTCTAGTTGAGCTGGCATCCTTAGTGTGTTATATTCAAATTCTATTGAGAACAAAGCATTCTTCCCATAAGCCAGCTTATAGGGTGTGAACCCTGTGGTGGTCTTTCAGGTGGTGTTATTGGCCCAGGTGGCCTCAGCCAATCGATCTGCCCAATATTTTCTGCTGCTTCTCACTACCTTGGTCAAAATCCCTTCCAAAGCTCTATTAGTGACTTCCACCTATCCATTTGCTTGCAGATGGTAAAGGGTGGAAGTTTTGTGCTTAATTTTATGATGTGTGAGAAGGTCCTCAACTAGATTGGAGGTAAACTAACTTCCTTGATCTGTGACTAATTCTCTTGGATATCCAAACTTGTAGAATATATTCTCTCTCAAGAACTCAGCTACTTTCTCTTCTTTTGCTGCCTTGATTGCCTTTGTTTTTACCCATTTTGTTAGATAATCAATGCACACAATGATGTATGATTTTTCTTTGAAGGAGCATTGACAAGACCCACAAAGTCCATGTGCCACTTCTCAAATGGCTCAAAAGTCACTTGAGGTTGTAGGGGCATCTCATCCCTTGGAGTAGGTTTCCCCATCCTTTGACATCAGTCACATTGGCTGATATATTTCCTTACATCTTGATGAAGAGTGGGCCAATAGTAACCTGCTTGAAGGATTTTGAAGGCAATCCTATTTGCTGCAAAATGGCCCCCACAGGGCCCATCATGACAGGTTAGGAGAATTTCAAAAACTTCCTCCTTCCTGACACATCTCCTCAAAACCTGATCTGGGCCAAGTTTGAAGAGATTTCCCCCAATCCAGGTGAAAGGGGCACTTTTCCTCACGATCTTTCTATTCTCTTTTGAGGATAGGTGTGGCGGGAACTGTGTGGAAACCAAGTAATTTTCTATATCAGCAAACCATGGAGAGAGTACTGAGATAGCAAATAGGTGTTCATCTAGCATTTGATCATCCACCATTCCTTCTTCACCTATAGGCAGATCTATTCTAGACAAAAAATCAGCAACAACATTTTCCTTACCCGGCTTATCAGCAATGGTTAAATCAAATTGCTCCAATAAAATCAACCATATAATAATACGAGCATTTACATCTAGTTTGTTCATTAAATACCTAATTACAGCATGATCAGTGTGTACAAATGTTTGATAGCCAGTGATGTAGTGTCTGAACTTATTTAGGGAATGGATTATAGCTAGGAGCTCCTTTTCAGTTATAGTGTAGTTTAATTCTACCTTCAACAAGTTTTTACTTACAAAATATATGGCATAAGGCAACTTCTCATAACTTTTCCCTAAGGCTACTCCTATCTCTTTGTTCGAGGCATTTGCATGAATGTGGAAAGGTAGGGCCCAGTTTTGACCTCTCAAAATTGGGGTAGTCACCAGTTTACTTTTCAAGGTATCCAGAGCCTCTTTACAGTTGTCAGTCCATATGAACTCAACATCTTTTCCCAAAAGACCAACCAATGGAGAGGCTAGCTTATTGAAATTCTTAATGAATTGTCTATAGTACCCTGCTAAACCTAGGAATCTTCAAACATCTCTTACCTTTTGAGGAGGTGGGACCCTTTGGATGATGGAAATTTTGTTGGGGTCCACCTGTAATCCTTGTTGAGAGATTGCATGACCTAGCACAGTCCCTTCAGTCATCAAGAATTCACATTTTTCAGGACTGAGGGATAGGCTCATTTCAATACACTTGTCCAAAACTTTTCCTAGGTTAGCCAAAGCTTCCTGGAAGTTAGAACCGTAAGAGGTAAAGTCATCCATATAGATTTCCACTGCATCATGAACCAGTTTAGCAAAGATACTCAATACTGCTCTCTGGAAAGTGGCAGGAGCATTGCACAATCCAAAACGAAGGACTCGGTATGCAAAGGTACCCTAAGGGCAAGTGAAAGTGGTCTTATCTTGGTCTTCCAAGCTGATTTAGATCTAGTTGTACCCGCTAAACCCATCTAGGAAGGAGAAGAACTTCTTCCTTGCCAGGCCATCTAACACTTGATCTATGAAAAGCAAAGGAAAATGGTCCTTCTTGGTGGCCTTGTTTAGTTCCTGATAATCGACACAGATTCTCCACTTCTCATTTTTCTTTTGCACTAGCACCAAAGGAGAGACCCATTCACTGTCAGAGATAGGGTAGATGAATCATGCATCCAGTAACTTTTGCAGTTCTTCTTTGACAATGTCCTTAAGGGCTAGATTCATCCTCCTTTGAGGCTGCCTGACTGGTTTGTAATCTTCCTTAATGTAAATGTGATGAGTACAAACTAAGGGGTGCACTCCCTTCATCTCCTTATAGCTCCAAGCAAAAGCATCCAAGTGGTTTCTTAATAAGCTACATAGTTCTTTCTCCTGAGAAGTGGATAGGGATGAGTTGATCTTCAAGGTTCTTTCTGGGTTGAATTCCATATTCTTAACTCGGAGAGAGGTCGAGTCAGCCACACAGAGATCAATTAAAGGATTGGCTTGGGTTTCTTCCACCAACTCTTCTAATGGCAGCACACCAGGGGGTGGATTCTGAATCAAGTTTTCAATAAGATCATCCTCGATTTGTGGCCTCCCCCCCATGGTAGCTTCCACTACACACAGTGGTGTAGAATAGACTTCATCGTCATCTTCCTCCTCCAACCAGAGAGGTAAATCATGTTCTAACAAAGGTTGGGCAGGAGGATATAGGACTAGCTATTTGTACATATGCCCATTCTTGATTGTCATGTGCCCTACTTGACAACTGTTGTAGGCATCTATAGTAGCCAACCAGGGTCTTCCCAAGATGAGAGGATACCCAGTAAGCTTTGCCTTTGGTTGGAGAACCAGGAAATCAGCCACGTACTCCCAAGAATTGATGGAGACCATTACATCTTCCACAATCCCTTCATGGGTCACGATGGAGCGGTCTGCTAACTGTAGTACTGTTGTGGTCTTTCTCAGGGAGCCCTGAAGGTTGAGCTTGAGCATAGTGTCCTTGGTCATCACATTAATGGCATCCCCTAGATCAATCAAGGTATGGGGGATTATGGTGCCATTCATGTGGACATCGACTACAGGACTTCTAGGGTCTAGATATTTCGGACAGATTACCTGCCCCAACATCAGGTAGGACAGTTGTCCTATGACATTGATAGTTGGAGCGTCTCTCTTACGCCTGCCTGGGTGCCTGAAGTTGTTGAGTCCCAAACCTGCACTTCCCTATATACCATTTCAGCTTTCTTTTTCCATTTACTTCATCCACCAAGCTGTCAAATCGTTGCATAATAGTTTAAAAAGAACTTATGGAATGGTTTCCTAACTATGTTTATGATTGTTGTTTGATTTAGATTTTTTTTCAAGCAGCTGCGGAAACTTGTCACTTTCCACAGCCAGCCCAAGTTTCTGCAGCCATTTTGTTAAAGGCTATGCTACAGGTGTCCAATGGAGAAACAAACCACATGGGTAAGCTGCACGTGACGTGTACATGGGGTGTGTCCCCTCAGATCAGCGAAATCATTCATAAACAGTCACGATCAACGATGGTCAAAGGAAGGGCCAAATGAAGAATTTCGCGGTGGCACGGCTTTGTTTTGCCCACGTGAAGGTTTGCGTGGCACGATCCTTAGTTTTCGAACGTATTGGAACACTTGGAGAGCAACCCGTGAACTAAACCAAGCAGCCACCACTCCATGAATTCATGACCATCACGCTAGATCTCGGCTCAAGGAGATTTACGTGTCTCTTAGCAGCATAAATCTAGGAATTAGTTGCAGCATCTTTTTCTTATAAATAACGCGTTGATATACGCTGAAGGGATTAGCTTTTGTATTGTAATTTCGACTGTTGTCACCCACTGTACTGCATTTCACTTTAAATACATGAGAAGACAGTTTTTCTGAATCGGATTTGTGACTAAGTGATTGACTGGCCGAGGTTGCAGAGGGCCCCTGTACACCAGAGCTTTGTATAGTTTCTTACTTGCTTTCATTTACTCTTTTTTTTCAATCATTGCTTGTATATATAGTGTGTTGTTCTGATGATAATTGTTGTCTATATTTCCCTTATGTTTCTTTTCTAACTATTAACTAACAATGCTTCTTTCATAGGTTTTGTTGTAGGTAGCCCAGGCAGATTTACATGTTTTTTTGATAACTACTGACATGAGATCATCTTGTCCTTCCTGCTGATTTTCATTTTCTAAAGTTTAATTCCAGCACTGTCATTTTTCAAATTGTGTTTTGCTTATTTATTTTTCTGCTACTTAGACATCATACTACTCATTTGTTTATGGTTTCTTTCTATAATCAAGTGACTCTATTAGTAGGGAATCTTAATATTACTTATTGTAGTATGATTTAGTCTGCTTTCTTGCAATTTAAATATCATATTGCTCAGCTTGTTCATGATTGCTTCCCATAAGGCAGATTGAGTTGAAGGGTAAAGGATCGGAACAGAGGTTGAAGTAGTGTGATTAGTTTCCTTTATGCAATTTAATTTCTTGCAATTTAAATATCATATTTCTCAGCTTGTTCATGATTGCTTCTCATAAGGCAGATTGAGTTGAAGGGTAAAGGATCAAAACAGGGGTTGAAGTAGTGTGATTAGTTTCCTTTATGCAATTTAATTTCCTGCAATTTAGATATCATATTTCTCAACTTGTTCATGATTGCTTCCCATAAGGCAGATTGAGTTGAAGGGTAAAGGATCAGAACAGGGGTTGAAGTAGTGTGAATTAATTGCTTTTCTTTCAGTCTTTGAGTTGCTTTAAGTTCAGTTTTTACTTTCTTTTTCATACAGCAGTAAGGATACTGGGCCATTGTCATTAGTTCACTATTTGATACATTTACTTCCTCTTAAGAATTGATTTCATTACAGTTAGTTTAGAGCTTTCTTTTTGAACACTTTTAAGTTTGGAAAATCACTGTAGAAATCACCATTACCATCCATACTTAACTTTCATTTTCGCCATCACACACTAGGGAATCCATAAAAGATAAATCCAAAAACAAACTAAAAAAACTCAAAAATGACAAAAGACTAAGAAAATGGTTATCTTGTACATATAGTACACTTCACTTCATCAGTTTACGAATCCCAGATTGACATTTTAATCAGCAATTTAGAACACACTAAATTGACCAAACATAAGCACTTATCCTTAATCATTTTGTTGTATATAGGCACATCCTTTATTGTTTGGAGAAGTGGTATCATTACACATAATTGTTTCAATTCTCCCAGAAGTTCAGTTTCTTCTGGGGTAGGTTGTTTTGTTCCAATCAATCTCTTAGGAAAGGGTGGAGTGGCTTTTGGTTCACCTTCCTCTTTTTCTTCCTCATCCTCCTTAGTGGGAGGCTAGTTATTTGGGAGAACCTTTCCAAATTGTAGGTTAATCTTTTGAATCTCCATAGCATAGGTCAGGTATGAGTTTTCCCCACTATATACCTGCTGGGCCTGTCTATTATTCAGGTTCGGGTTCGGTTGAGCAGGTATTTGGGGTTGCCTTGGTGGAGCATGAGGCAGTGGTTGTGGTTGAGCATGTGGTGGAGGTGAAAGAGCAGGAAGACAATTGTACTGGGGCCTCCACCCCTGAGGAGGTGCATTCCACTGAGGCTGTGGCTGAGCATAAGAGTGAAACGAATAAGCAGCTAGTTGAGCATGGTATTGAGATGGATATGAACAGGGAGGGGGTGTGGACCAGGAAGGATGAGCAGGGGGACACCAAGAAGGCATGGAAGTGGCTTGATTAGGGTTGTAATATGTCTGGGATGTCCCTTGCATTCCCTACTGGTAAGGTCTGGGCCCATGTGGCCTCTTTTGGTTCATGAAATAAAGTGGTTCAGTGGCTCCTTTGGCCCCCTGGTATGCAGCTTTAAGTTCGGGCAAGGAAGGGCACTGATTTGTAGAATGGTCTTCTTCACAGACTGAACACACTTCTATAGAGTTCAATGGACATTAGTTTCTAGGCTGCCTTCTAGTGCACCTAGGACAAAAGATGGCCAAAGCCTTCTCTGCTTCCTCTTGTTTTCTTTTGATATGCAAGGTATCCATTTACGTGGCAAGAGTCTGCCTCATCTCGCTCTTAAAATCTTCCAGCAGATTTTCAAATTCACCTTTAAGGGATGAACTGGATGAGGATGTACTAGCCAAGGGTTGACTTCCCCTACCTCTCTTTATGGCTGCCCTAGAATGGTTTCTAAACACAGTCTTTATGTCATCATAAGGTAGTTGGTAGATGTCCCCCCCCCCAACCAGTAAATGGAGGGTATCCAGAAGGTCTTCCAGGACCCCTCTGAGCAGGATCAACTTCAGAGATTCAGGGTCAAGTCTACACCTAGCCCTTTCATAACTGAGCTGAAACCTCTCTTCATAGTCTTCTAAGGATTCATCACTTCCCATGGTCATTCGAAAGATTTCTTCCTTGGTATCCTTTGACCTACAGTAGTCCCTGTATTTGTTGTTAAAGGTTTGTTGCATCTGAGCCCAAGTTGTGATGCTATTGCTAGGTAACCCCATGAACCAGCAAAATGCTACATCCTTGAGGGTAGAAGGAAATAGTTTCAACTTCTGCTCATCTTCTGCATAGTCATAGGTTCGACAGATAACAACAAATTCAAACAAGAAGGTATCAGGATCTTCGATAGTCAACCCATGGAAGTGAGGTAAGGCTAAGGGACCTATGTTCATTTTAGTGTCCCCATTGGTCTCTCGGATGGGAAAGGTACCCTCTACTCTTTCCCCATTCCCTCTAACATTTCTATTTTCAGCAATGGTCTCAGGAGGGATGGTTTCTTGCTCTTCTTCTGCTATAGGATATTCATATATCTCTAGTGGTTCACCTATAGGTTCTTTTGGATCACTGCCACCGAAGAAGAGAGAAGGGTGACTTTGTGATGTGGTGGGGGTGTTGGGTAGGAATTTTCTTGAATTATCTCTGTTCCTACGAGGCATGAAAGGAAATCTCTTTTTGGGTGACTTTTGTTTTTTTTCTCTGCTTGTACATGCAAGACTAAAATGGATTGAACAACAAATTGCAACTAACTGAAATGAACTTTCTGAAAGGAAATTGCAGAATTGAAATGAAAGCAAGGAAATGACTAATCTACTTTGCTGGAATGGAAATTGCAGAATTGAAATGAAAGCAGGAAATGCCTAATCTACGTTTGCTAGAATGAAAATTGTAGAATTGAAATGAAAGCAGGAAATGCATAATCTACTTTGCTGAAATGGAAATTGCAGAATTGGAATGAAAGCAGGAAATGCCTAATCTACTTTTGCAGAATTGAAATTGTAGAATTGAAATGAACGTAGGAAATGCCTAATCTACGTTTGTTGAAATGGAAATTGCAGAATTGAAATGAAACAAATACTCTACTTTTGCTGAAATAAACTACTTAGCAGAATGTTGCAGTAGAAAATAGAAGAAAAGCAGTAATCACAAAATACTCTGATGCTTCCTCAGCAATGGTGCCAAAAAGATGGTGAGCACTAGTATTGTAGCAATAATGCTACAACTCCTGGGGCTCCCAACTTTACTTTTATCAACCCAGTAGTTTGTAATAAACTTGGAAGCAACGGTGCTGTATGCACAAGTACTAGCTCTTATTGCAGGCTGTCACTTGGTCAGTTGACACAAGTTCACTAGGAGCTTAAGCCAACTTTGATGAGTTCTCAAAAGAAGCTTTGAGCTGTGATGAAAGAAAGCTAACTCTACAAAGGCTATTCTATTTGCAGAAAGAGAAGGAAAACTGAAATGTAACACAAACCCTAGCAAACCCTAACCCTAATTTACCTATTAACCCTGCTTTTGCAAGAAAAGATATGAAAACTAATGAAATGAGTGCCATTGACTACTAGAAAGGTAAATTGCATTTATTCAAGCTACTTCTAAAAAAAATGAGAAGAAAACATCTTTTTTTGCTTTTGAGTGTTTTTATGTGAAATTATTATGCTCGTGATTTATTTCGTTATGATTGTGCAGAGGTTTGGTGGTGAAGGAAGGTGGAGTTGGTTTTTCCAGAGGTGGTCTTAAGAAGCCCCTAGTACCCTTCTGAGGACTTTCATAGTGATCGAACTTCGAAAAATCACTCACAGGAAATTTTACAGGAGGCTACAGAAGATCTAAAGGAGGATCTACAAGAGGGGGCGTCGAGCTATTTTTGGAGTTTTGAAGGTGGAAAAATGATGGAAAAGGGTAACTGAAGACTAGATGAAGGTGTTGAGGTGTCTAGAGCTTCTCAAGGAAGATCAAGAAAGAACATGATGGTTGGATTTGTTCAAATGGCAAGAGGAGAGTTTATGGAAAAAAACACAGAAATTAGGGCAGATTGGAGAAATGTTGCGAATGACTTGGGAAATCTATGAGAAGTGAGTTGGTGCTGGCTGTTTTATGGATGTATGGTGAGCTGAGATGTCCTGCAAGAGATCTGCACATCTACTTACAAAAACTGATCAAAGGAAGAACTAATTGTACTATGAAAACATAAATTTCTCTAGCTTGATCTAATTTCTGACCTACAAACAGAAAATGTTGAACAGTAACCTATGAATAGAAAAGCATGCAAATAAATCTATGGTAAAAGAAAAGGAAATGATCTAGGCAACTAAATCTGAACCAATATATCAATCTTTTCCAAATCAAGTCATGACACTAGCAGTTGCATGGAAGAGCAAAACTGTGTTTTTGGTGGCAGCAATAGTGCCTTGACCTCAAATCATAGTCCTAGGAAGGGAGAAAGGAGATCAAGGCCTACTTTTGGCCTTTTTGAATCTTATTCTATCACTACAGTAACCTACTTGAACAACTGATACAAAAAAAACCATGCAAACCATCAAATGCAACCTAATCTAATGAAGTAAAATGAATCTATGTAACAGAAATGAACTCATGAACTGAAGCAAAAACATATAAGTACACAGTAAGAGGTGTTGGGAAGCTTGTGTTGGGCCCTAACCCAATAGCATCAGCCCTCTAAAAGAGATCAGTGATGGCTTAAAAACTGTTTCATCTTCATTACCAAAAATAATTGTCACATTACATGAACTGTTCTCAAAGAGGAACTCAAAAATAAGCTGAACAATGTGCTGCACAAAAGTGTGAAAATTCTACTAATGACTGGCTAAAATACTGAGGCTCTAAGACCCCTTATTTATACAAATGGAGTTCTCCAACAGTCCTCCTAAAATCAAGGAACTTGGCTCCCTAGAACTGGACATAAAGAGCCGTCCTTCTTTACTTGCTCGGCTGCCCCTTGGAATGTGGACCTTTGTGCTCCGAGTTGCTAACGGAGGATTCAAGGAAAGGGGTCATAAATGAAGGAGACACCACCCTAAAAATCCTCTTCCCTATTTTCCTCGAGTTTTGGCTGCCATTTGCTTATAAATTCCTTGACTTTGTCCAAAATTGGCCAAAAAATCTGCATAAAGCACACATTAGACTACATGGAAAAATAACTAACCCAATTCACTCTATTAGCATAAATATATTCAAAAGCATGCAATAAACTAATGAGAATGGAAGATTAAGTCGAAATAAGAGTGAAAATAAGCCCATAAAATTACCCATTTCTAGGGCTCATCAAGGGTGAACCATGTATGTTTGTGGGGTAAGTAGGGAAGCCGAAGTAACCCACATAGTGATTCAATACTCCCAAAAAGACCAAGGCCCTGTGATAGCAATGAAATGAAATAGAGAAGTTGGAGTTCTACCAGTGTGTTGCCAAGTGTTGTAGCGACTACAACCACCCTCCAAAATTTTGTCCTACACTCAATTTCAGAGCATCCCTTGAGAGTTTCCCTTGATGACTGCACACCCTCAGGTTCACTCCTTGAGCCTGTGGGAGTCTTTGCATGCTCCTTGTTTGTTTATTCCTCCCAAGCTTTTGCATATTGATTTCAATGTCATGCTTGTGACCATGTTTTGGTCATTCTCAAGGTCTTCGCTTTGTGTGTACATATTATGTTCACTATAAAAACCTCTGTCACACTCACACACGAAGTCACATTCACTGTCACGCAAGCATCATCATGGTCGATCAATGATCAATCACGAGTTTCGCACTTGTCACTTGCACCATCGGTTAGTCATGTCGAACATGTGTGTCTAGTTGGTTTGAGTCCTCGTGTCGTCAAGGCATGTTGGTGTGTGCTTGTACGATCACATTTGCATATTTCACTCATTCACACACTCAGTCAATTCCCTCAGCTTTGATGACCAAACTTACCTCTGATAGCCTAACCATCACCTCACCATCGACTTGATCAACTGTGACCTAGAACAACGCAAAAGCACCAAGCAATTCTTTCCAAGTTGCACTGATCGCAAGTGATTCAACCAAATTTCATGCTAGCCACCTGGAGTGTCGGACCTGACAGTCACCCCGGGACTGACTCCCCTCAAAAATTGCACAGAGGCTGATGACCTTGCCTTCTCTTCTGACTGAGGAAATTGCACAGATAGGTCATATAGACATCAAGTGCCCATCCCTGTCTCCCTCAAAAAATTGCACAGTTTTCCCAGTCAGTCTTCCTGACAGTTGACCGACTGCTCATCTAGGAAGTTTCGTAGTTTTCATGAGTAGGCCTTCTATTCCCCAGCAGTCCTTTCATCTCAGAAATTGCATAGAAATGATTAGCAGGCTAGCCTCCTAGCCTTACTACAGTTTCCTTCACTAGCATCTCCTAGCAGCAGACTGCCAGTTCCCTCCAGGGATTGTGCAGTTCTTGCTACCAAGCTTTGAACAGCTGACTACCTATTCCCCTTAGGAATTGTGTAGTTTCTACTACTAGTGACCCAATGACCAACTGCGAGTTCCCTCTTGGAATTACGTAGTTTTGGCTGAGAGGCTCCTGGCCATCTCCTCCAAAAAACTGCGTAATTTTTGCCTACTGATCCTCCATGCAACTTGACATGTTCCCCCAAAAAAATGTGCAAATTTTGCCTTCCAGCTCCTGTTTCCCGCTCATTCCAGAAAATTCACAGATAATGTATGCCTTTCCTTCCTGCATCCTAAACTGTCCCTCCCAAAATTTGTGCAGTTTTGCCTTCTAGCTGAGCCAAACCTTGCAAACAGTCATTGTCGACTTGGATTTCCCATCTTCGTCACCTAGTGACTCTTGCAAATATTTCATCAACAGTATCAGGAGCCATCATCCCACCTTGCAACCTTAGTACCTCTCCCAGTCACCTGCATCCTAAATGATCATGTGTCATGGTAGACTAGGAGGTTTTTGGATTTGATGTCGTCTTGTCATGAGTGAATGTAGGAACAGGTACACTAGCAAGCATGGCACGATGAGGAATGGGATGAACGAAGGGAGAACATGTAGAAGGATAGATTTACCAATGGATGAATGAATGATGCATGCGAAGAGATGTGATCACGAATAGAGGATCATGCAGACATGTGTTCACGGATGGATGGACAAACAAACATGCAAGACATGCTCACGGATGGACGAATGGATAAACATACACCTTTTGTGAATAGATGAGCCTGTCAAGCCTTCCAACATACAAGTAAGGAGCAATGTGCCAAAGAAAAATCAAGCAAACCAACGACCATTGAAGACTCTATGCACTTTTCCATGCGGAGGTGAAGGTGTGATACACCATGAAGACATCCATCACCCAACACCACTATAGCTCGACATGCACTACAACATCAGCATGAATGTACCAGTAATTTCATGTTGATTCATGTCATGATTCATGTCGCCCACATCTCTACTATGGGCTATGTTGTCAATCAATGTAATGTAACATGGAAGTCCAGGAGACCCACTTGTTGGACAAAGAGACATGCAACGTTGAAAAGTCATGGAAGTCAAGTAGTCATGAGGGTAGTCGAACAACCGTAAGGGTTAGTTTCACCCTTGGCTATAAATAGCCCCTCATTTGTAAATGCAAGGGAATTTTCACGTCACTCCTCCCACATAGCCAAGCCAGTCTGTAATATTTTCTTTGAGGAGTAAGTAGTGGCTCCAATGCCACACACTCAAGGTTGGTGATGTATGGTGTAACGATGTGTCTTGGAACTTTCGCTTAATTCAGAGGCCTGCTAGTAGGCCAACACATTTTCTCACATGTATTGTAACTTTCGTAAGACTAATCTTGGACACTTGTAATGCATGTTTCTTTAACATGTGTTGAACACTTGAACTTATTTCACTTGTTGTAATACATAATATGTTAATGAAAATGTTTTGTATATGTTGTTAACGTTGTCTTGCCCGTGGCAGCTACCCTCCCAGACAGAAGAAAAACATTTCACATAAAACTTGTGGTAACAACCAGTACACTCGTGCGGACTCATCCACTGAGTGTTGTACGTGTTATCTTAACTTGTGTGTTGTGAATACCTTATCCATGTGAACTGCTCCTCCAGAAGCTATGCACATCCTGTTGTGTTGCGTGTTCCTAGCCAAGTTGGGACTTGATCACAACCAACTTGGGACTCACTTCCACCCTCTCCCTCTATAGTGAACGAACCATTGACACAAGTACACTAGCATTCACCAAGCACATGAACATCACTTCTCAAAGACAAAGAAAACCACTCTCCTGTGCTGACAAACAAGAGATGAGGCAAATCCTTAAGACAATGGGAACCGGGCCATCATACCAGATGGGAATCCAATGCCAAACAATGTGAGGTCTAGTTGGGACTTCATACCGAGGTGATCCCCTGAATGTTGGCAGGTTTAGCACCGTCAATGGGTCTAGACTAAACCCCTACTATCGAGGACAAACATTTCATCAACCATGTCACAAGTATATTATCTATAGTTTTAAGCAATATATTTGAGCATAGGGGTATCATACTTATCTGAGAATCACTAAGAAGCATTGTTTCCTTATATCATTAGCTGCGCTATCATCTATTAGGTATGTTGTCGCATAGATTGTCACAACAACCCTTAGACCGGTGGCTGTCACCCTAATCCCCGATCTCTCCGTTTAATCCATCTCCCGAGGCTAAGGTGGGTAAACCCTATGGGATGAAGGAAGACCAACTGTGGACCAGTTGGCTTGGGAGACACAACAAGGTGACTTAGCACCTGATTGATTTTTGGAAATTAAAGTATCAGTGCCTTATGGAGCTAATGATTAAATGATTGTTTATCAAAAGCTGCAGAAATATGAACTTTATAATTCCATGATTACTAATCATTTATAAGAAAAATAAAAGATATTCAACAAATGCACAATGCTTAAACAATAATCCAACGATTAAATTTATAAAGATTGAATACATTAAACCACGAAATTTAAATGCTAACCAGCTATCACTTTTATATAGCTAATATTCAAATGAGCATTTGAGCACATTAACCACAAAAAAAATGATAAATATTAATCCCACATCAAAAGTCTATTAGCCTTAGCAAAATATACCAAAATTTGGAAACATGACAAAATATCCTAAGACTAAATGCGAAACAAAAATAATTCAATATATATATATATATATATATATATATATATATATATATATATATATATATATATATATATATATATATATAGATATATATATAATATTTTTTCAATAAAACTGAAAATGCCTGATTTAAAACTAAAACCTAAGGATTAAAACTTTTTATGCTTTTTAATTTTTAACTTTTATATTTTTTATATTTTAAAATTAAAAAACAGAATAAAGCCTAAATCTATTCTAAACTAAAGTTCTAAAAGAAAAAAAAAGGGAACTTTTTAACTTTTTATGATTTTTTTTATTTTTTATTGAATTTTTTATTATTGTTTAAAATCAAACTTTAAAAAATTCAAATCTAAAACTAAATCTAAATAAATCCTAAAAATAAACTAACCCTTTTTAACTTTTTTGTTTTTTATGATTTTTTTCTTTTATTTTACATATAAAGTCCTAAGTTAAATATACATATAACTTAAATAAACAAAATGAAAATTAATATCTAAATTAAAGAAATCTAAAACTAAACAAAACTTAAAACCTAAAAAAAAGCTACGCTAAAAGGAACTACCACCTAATAGCATCGAATATACAAAGAAATCGAATTTTTGTTTTTTATTATATATTATTTTTTATGTTTCTGAGTTTGGAATTAAAATGAAGCTAAACTAAAATGAAATAAATTTGAAATCAAAACGTAACCAAAGAAAAAAAAATTCTAATCCTAAACTGAAATCAAATATATGCCAACTTAAAATGTAAATACATAAACGCATGTAAAAAAAGAAGGAAACCTAACCAAAAAATTGAAAGGCATTTTTATTTGCAGGTTTGACATGCAGGACGGACGAGGGAGAGCGAGGCAGCTGGAGTGGATTTGAGTGCAGTTCTGGCAACGTGGGATGGTGAAAAGCATTGGACGGCGGCAACGTTTCTTGACAGCGCAGGGCACAGTGAGTAGCAGGGAGCTGTGGATGAGGCAGTGGGCACGTTTTTTGCAGGTGATGGTACGCAGGATGAATGAGGGAGAGCAGCATGAAGGCATCGATGTTCACTAGTAAACGCAGCAGACAGGTAGCATGCAGGTGCAGAGAAACCTAGACGCTAACGTAGGGATGACTGCGTGGATGGCGCAGTTGCATGAAGAAAAACTGGATACTGTGTGAAGGGTGAACGAGTTTCTGCTGCATGGGAGGTGCGTGAATGGCAGCATTGAAGAAAATGTGGGCTTGAAAGTTGCATGTTGATGTATGGCAATGGATGAGGGAGAAACTGAGCAGTGTGGGCAGTGACAAGTGAGAATTGCAGGTATGGCAGCGTGATGGCTTGTGTGATAGAGCAACAGAAATGGGACAGCTACGTGACAAATTGTTGAAGGTTAAGCAGTGGCAGCATAGATGGAAGAAGGAATCACACAGATAAGTAGAGCAAATGAGGCATGGAGAGAATGGTGAACAACAATCGCACAACCTCCCTAAGAAAAATTCGGAAATTTTCCTGTACCACAATGGAACCCTGAGTAACAGAACTATACACCTATAGAAAACTGGTTCTGAGGCCAGATCTTACCCTCCAGGGCCTAGATCTAGCTTCAGACAAAATGTTTTCTTCCGACCTGCAACCTGTAATAACAAAAACCGAACACCCAAAAATAAAATGTGCAAGAAATAAAACTAAAAACCCTAAAACTAGCTAAAAAAATTTACAATATTTATAGATTTTCGACTCTTAAGCAGCTAGATTTGTCAACAATCCACAGTAATATTTTTAGAATTTTAAACTTAATGTGAGATACTTCAGAAAAACCTTCATGCATTCATAATTTTTTTTCAAATGATAAGCTCGAGATCAAAACTGGTTGGGCTCTTTCAGAAAACACAATCCGGGAGTTGGCTGGTTCAGCCGAGAACTTCCTTGAACACTCGGTAATCTAAAAAAAAGGATTTCCTGAATAGCTCAAAATCAACCATTAACATAGAGGGATAAAAAAATAGTGAAATCCAGATCAAATGGAGATACCTGGCATTATATTTCAGAATCTAAACTATCATTCAAACCCCAAAAGATCAGACAAGATACCTGTGCCTAGATCGATCTTCATCAAGCTATTATCAATGGTTGAAAAATAAAATTATGCAAAAAAATAAAACATCTTACAACATTTTCAGAAGAGTAACACCAATAAGATTTTCAACCCCAAAGTCTTTCTTTATTGCACAAAAAATGACTGCAAGAGAGCTTTCTTTAGCACAAGACTCAAAGATCCAATCTGATCTCAAATGACCCCTGACACCCTATTTAGAGGAAAATTTCCCAACGGCTAGTTCGAGTGATCCATGTCAAAATGATCTCGACTGTCGATGAGGATCAAGATTTCTTTTAATCTCATCCGTCGAACTTTTAAATGCTTTTTAATATTTTAAAAAATTAAAATTCTGCATTTATTTACTCAAAAAATTGACTTATTATTATTTTATTATTTTTTAAAATTTTTATTTTATTTATTTTTTATTATTTATTTATTTTTTAAATTTTTAAATTTTATTATTATTTTATTATTATTATTATTATTATTTATTTTTTAATTCTTTTAATTTCTTTAATTTCTTTAATTTTTATTTTTTGGATCCTTGAACTTAGCCTTTGGAGAAATTACCTAGGACCTAGGACTTAGGACTCAGGACACATGAGGGGATTAAAACATTTTCTAACCCTCAAGACACTTTACATCATGACTTTTACAATTTTACATCTCAAGGGGGAAAACCCATTTGATATAAACCCTCATAGACCACCCAATTCTACGACACAAATATAATCTAGCAGATCAACACACTAGGATTCCCCTAAGATTCTAATGACAAAATCCATTCTGACTTTGGGGTTAGGCTGAAGGAAAACTCTACCGATCATGGATCAGTGAGACAAAAAAACTTCTGGAATGTAGATTATCACTAGAAAATTAGGTCCACCTAGGCAATTTAGATACATGACTCAGATCTGCTAAAATTATTTACAATTTACACATGTATACTGGCTTTACAACATAAGATGATCAGGTCGACAATGAATACTGAATGGCACAAACATATCGATCAAACGCTATCCCTTTTGCGAAGAAAAGGGGGTGTACTGCTATGGGTAGTTGACACATAGTGGTCAACAAGGTCATAAATACATTATTCATTCATTTATAAATAAAAACATGAAGACAACCATACATCATAATTGCCACAATACATGCTTATAACCAACATAATAATAAAAAATATCAAGGATACAATAGTCATCGAATCCACATATAAACCAAAACATTTAGACATAAGATACCAAGGAAAGAACCTCTTATTAATGAATGCAAAAGCCAATTGGTATGGGACTACCACATTCTTCCTAACCACTGATTGACTGAGCCAAATCTATCTTCTTCCAATCACCCCTATGACATATTCCAAACATGATTGTGGGACTTTAACCAAAAGAAACAACCTGGAGGCTAAACCACCTCAACCTCATCAATAGAAATGAGGCTTTACCGCTATCCACACTGGATCACTAGGCCAAAACAATAAACATGTAATAACAATCTTTACCATAATCTCCACTAGATTACTAGGCTAAAACAAGCATGGATTCCACTGATTTGTCCACCTACACCGTGAGGAATTTTCCTATCTCCTAGTCTCTTAGGATTTATTGCAATCCACGTTGGATCACTAGGCCCTAAACTGAGACTCCACCCTTTAGGTTTTACCATATATCCCCCCATTGACTGCCAATTATTCCAAGGATTAATCAAGGGAAACCACCTCTAGAGTATATCCCACCATTAACCAGCCGAGGATTCCTAGGCCCACCAAGGCACACAATACCTCTCTTTACCATAATCCATAGTCCATTTCAGGGGTCACTAGGCTAGTGGCTTTACCATAATCCATAGTCTTCTTCAAGGATCACTAGGCCATGTGTTCTTTCTTTCACAGATCCACCTCACTTAGCTTCGAATCCATCTAGATATCCATCTCAACCAAAACATGAGAACCCCATCAGACCATGGCTATACAGAAATGGCAAGGCTAAGCTGAAAACATTGTAACACCTGGCAAAACCCATGCCATGCCAAATCTATTAGGAAAATCACACATGCAAAATGATACATGCAAAGAATCATGTTTTAGTTTCTTGATCCTTCTCTTCCTTACTTTCTCCTTCCTTCCTCTTTCCTTATTTTCCTTTCTTGATCTAATGCGAAATTTCTCCAAGAAAAAATTAAGTGAGACTTAGAGAGAGAGAGAGACTAATGAGAGAGCTCCAAAACTAAACTAGCAAAAGGTTACACTAACCAAGCCCTTCCCACTGATCCTCATAAGACTTTTTATCAATTAGGCCTCTATTTTCTTCATTTTCCATTATTTTCCTTCATTTTCCTCCTCATATGCAACCTGTGACCTTTCATCTTCCTTTTCTCCTAATTTCCATTAATTTAATAAATAAATGTGCCAAAATGCCATTTTGCCTTTCCAAAGCCTTTTCCATTGCCTTTTCCAATTTCCTTTAGCCATAATAAGTGAAATGAACACCCACTATGATGTTTTTCCCACCATTTAGCCTGGAATATGTGTGCCATGACCATGGTCTTATATATTTTTACATGGATTTTTAACCAGGGTTGTTATAAAACCCTACCCCTTGGGGGAACATTATCCTCAGTGTTCAATGACACCTATAACCAATAAAACCATTGAAAACAAAACATACTTCCCATGGAGCTTTATAGCATATCTTGTCATAGTATTTATAATGACCACCACTAAGACATGACAATCTTACCGTTTACTGGAGCTTTCTAATGTAGCTCATTACGATATTTACAACAAAACCACATATACTTAAGCACATTTTCTTCAAAAAACAAATAAGGATACTTTCTGTGGAGATTTATAAACTAAATAGATAGAATATTTACAATAATATAGACATATGCACATTTTCTAAACCAACAAATAAAAGGATATGATGTTTGCATCTGCAACAAGGGAATCCAAAGGATCACACCTCCACCCGCAAAGTAATACCGGGATTCACCTCCTTCCCAGGAAGTCTAGAATCCACTGTAAGGTTATATCTGTATCCAATGTCCAGTGCTACAATCGTACGCCACTTTTCCTCTCAGTGAATAATTACCCACTCATTATTCAAGGGTGCACTCCCAAGCTACATCTAATTAAATCTACAAATGTTAATGACCAAAAAAAAATCCATCCCTGGCCTTCCCTTCTCTACTACACAGTCCCTTAGGAAATCTGATCACCCCCTTCTGTGCAGTCACACACTTTCCAAGTTCGACTAACACCCCCTTCCCTGGAAGTCCATCCCTCAACAAGGTTTCCTCGCATCAAAGGTCCATAAATCAAGGAAAAGACCTGCCTCAAACCATCATACCAGTCATAGTATGCTTATGGAAATCAATGGACAATATTAGGTACCAGTTTCCCACAACTACCCTCTTCTTGAAGTGCTTTACCAACATACTTCTACCTGTTCCAATTTCTTTCGCTGTTGCTGCTAATTCTTGCAGTCATTTTCAACCACCCAATGTAGGAATTTCCCATGCTTTCCTATACCAAGCACATAACTGCCATTAGATTTAAAATAAATTGAAATAAATTCACAACATACCTCATTGGTGGCTGATCAATAAGGCATACTTTAAATTAGGTTCACTCCCTGTATACATGAAACCACATGTATACAATGCCACATACAGGGCATGCAAACAACACCACCTACACATGGCACCACATGCACAATATGTAAACAACACCACGTGCACACAACACCACATATATAGTCATGCACACAACACCATATGTACATAGAACTACATATAAAACATGTACATAGAATCATATGTACACAACACCAAATATCCAACATGCGCACAACACAATATGCACGCAACACCACATATCCAACATGCACATAGTATGATATTTACATAACACCATATATCGAACATGTACATAACACCAACTATGACCAACACTGCATATGTAATATACACACAACACCATATATACAACATGCATACAACATCATATGTACACAATACTAAAATTACGCATCACCATACATTCAATCATTGAATATATAACATGAAAAACATATACACAACAATAACACTACACATCTAAAACCATACTACCTCTACCAATAAACCTTGCTTCTAGGGTCTCTCCGCCATCCATGCTTATCCAAGCATGATGTGGATCAAGCTATCTTCATTTCGCTAATGTATCTCTCAATATTGGACTTTCCATAACATAAACATAATACAATCACATAATATCAACTCATAACCACATCATAATGACATCGTAGATTTGTCAGAATTACTCTTCCCACTTGATTCCTCATAAACTAGGAACCTCTTCATGTCATTCACCTATGTAAGAAATCATTCCTATAGAAGAATGATTCGTAACAACCCTGCCCGACATCAACATACATACATACATATATATACATATAAACATACAAGCATTAGCATAAAAAAAATCATGATCCATGATGACCCTATCAGACATGACATACATACATGCATACATATATAGACATCAACATAATCATGATCACTACATAATTACCATATAGCATAAGCTCAAAACACATATTTCATTAAATTTGGAAGTTTTTTATTACAAGGCCTTCAACAACATTCATTCTTTTGTAAATTGCCATATTAACTTGATTCAACATTAAAATAATTTTAGTAATCTCCAACCAATTAGAAATCGTGAATGGGTCAAACATGGGGTTGTTATGTGCAATAGTATCAATACACAATAGGAGTGTGAAATCAAAAATAAATTACATTTATAAACTTATATGAATACAAATAACTAAATGAAATTCAATAAATAACTTCCCATTCATGTCCAGTATCAGCAGTGATTTTGTCTTGAAGTCATATTGGATTCTAATAATGAAATTATTTAAACCACAAATAAACTATTTAAGAATTGAAAATGACAAAACGCTAATATGGATTGGAAAATCAATGTCATATGTTGCAAAAAGTTTAAATACAACCATTTTTTACCCATCTCTTTAATGAGTCTAGATGGTCCACTTAACACATAATTTGTTAATTAATTATTCCATGTTTTATTAAGAAGAGAATTTTGTTTTGCATAGAGTTTTGTTTCAAAACAATACAATATGAGATTAATACAGTCTTAATAAATTACGTGATAGACAAATAAAAGTCAATAAATGGATTCCTTATTAAATTAAATGAGATGAGATGATTGCATATACAAATAGTTGATTTAAGAATATATGAAAAAAAAATTATGCGTTAAAAATTGAATACCCTACAACTTAACGAGTAGTATTCACTTATGAGCCATCACCCATTAGCCTAAATAGTCAACTTAATACTTATTATCAAGAAATTAAAAGACTTATTTTTCGAAAAAAATGCATCATAATATATGGATATTATAAATCACATTTATATACTCATATTAATGGACATAACTAAGTACAAGTCGATAATATAATTCTAGCTCAAGTGATGATTTCAGTTTATTTAAAATACGAATTTACAAAAAAATGACTTTAAATAATGAAATTAGATGCCTTACAATTCAAAAAGTTCAATGACATAATTCATCCATGATTGTGTCTAATCAAACCTTGATAATCCACTTATCAATTATTATCATCATATATATGTTTTTTTAAGAAATGCAAAATTATTTAGAATACATTTTTATCTCAAAAATTACATATCACATTTATGCACTCATATCAGTGCATTTTATATGTAAACAATGAATAACTCACTTTGTACATTGTTGATTTTCAATATGATATGATTGCAGTTACAACCATTAATTGATTCAAGCATATAAATTTATGAAAACTATTGATTGAGAAATCACATATCGTATGCTTCAAAAATATCAAATCATTTACCTATGACACATTTCTCATTAGCCTTACTAGTGAATTATGCATTGTAAATAGTGAATATTGCACATAACATTTATCAAGTAAATTATTATAATTTCTTTAGTAAGAATTGCACCTTTGTTTGCAAGTATTTTATTACAAGGCCTTCAACAACGTTCATTCTTTTGTAAATCATCATATTAACTTGATTCAATATTAAAATAATTTTAGTAATTTCAAACCAATTAGAGATCATGAATAGGTCAAACATGTGGTTTTTATGTACAATAGTATCAATACACAAAAGGAGTGTGAAATCAAATTGTTATAAGAAATTGATTTAAGCTAGATCATATTAATATGGCAACTCTAACCCCCTTTCCCCCAACCTACAAGGGATTTGTTGATTGAATGATGGTGATGTGAAGATCTTATTATAAATGACAATGATAAGTGTCCCTTGCATTTATTTGAAACTAGTCTACTAAAACCTTAGTAAAATGTTCTTGTGCTCAATTTCCTACGGTCCCTATGTGCGTTTATGAACCACTAATGAGGGGGCCATCATTCATCTTCATAGCATGCAGGCATCCACTATAAAAGTTATACATTGTTGATCTAGGTATTTCAAGAAAGTTAGGCACCATTGATCTATCTCCACTCAAATCCAAGTACATCAAATGAGAGTTCTTAAATGGGTATTCAAGTCATTCCATTATGATGGACAATTTCACAAATTGAAGTAAACAAGGAACTTTAGTGGTGACTTCTTGTAAGTAGTGGAGGCAAGGGTTTTCAAATATTAGCACTGTTGATGGCAGTGTGGATATTGATCTCTCCTTGTCAACAATGTCAAAACCAGTAATAGTCTCAATGTAATTTTAGTGTCAACCAATTGTATGGAAAGCCATGATTGATCATTACTTTCACTAAGAAGAGAAAATGATAAGCATTTTTAATGGGGAAGAAATAAGTGTGAAACATAACTCATGTATTTTAGTTGAAATTTATATAAGTCCCCGTGTTCTTTAATTATTAAATACGTAATGTAAATAAAAATAAATTATCATTAAGATATTGATTTTGAATATTAAATATGTATTAAAAGGCATTCATCTATGACACTTGATTTTTCATGTAGTCTGAATAAACCACTTAAAGTTTATTATCAATTAATTCTAATTAGTTTTGTATAAGATATATCTTTACTTACATTAATAGCTTTATTTCAAAAAATAAATTACAATTATAAACTTATATGAATACATATAACTAAATGAAATTCAATAAATAACTTTTGAGTCTTGTTGGATTCTATGAGACTATTTTAAGTACAAATAGTTTATTTAAGAATTGAAATCTACAAAATGTTAATATTGATGGGAAAAGCATGTCATATGGTGAAAAAAGTTTAAAGGCATCCATTTATGGCCCATCTCTTGAATGAGCTTAAATAGTCTACTTAATGCTCATGGTGAAGTCATTAATCCATGTTTTATTAGAAAATTCATTTTCTTTATGTGGTTTTTTTATTCTAGAAATAGCAATTTCACATTTATACATTCATATTAAACCACATGATAGTTAAATAAAAATCAATTAATGGTTTCTTGACTTATTGACTTATATGACATGATTGCATATAGGAATAATTGATTTAATAATGCATAGTTAGAAAAAAATGTCAATTCAAAATAGAATAAACCAGTTAGAACTCATAAATAATTGATTTTAAATTATTAAATTTCTAAATATATATATATTTTTACTTACATTGAGATCTTTATTTCAAAAATAAATTTCATTTACACATACATACATACTAAATATAATTTAATACATACTCATCTTGTTCGTTTCTATGAGATTATTTCAATTACAAATAATTTATTTAAGAATTGAAATTTACGAAATGTTAATAAATGTGGGAAAATCAAATACCATATGCTGCATAAAATTTAAATACATTTATTTATGACTTGTGCCTTTAAATAACTTTAACAATCTACTTAACATTCATTACCAATTAATTATTCCATGTGTTGTTGGGAAAAACATTTCATATTATATGGAATTTTTTTTTTTTTTAAAAGTGTGACATTTACATACTTAGACCACTTAAAACTCATTATCAATTTATTATAATTTGTTTTGTAAAATATATATATATATATATATATATATATATATATATATATATATATATATATATATATTTACTTACATTAAGAGTTACATTTAGAAAATGCATCACATTTATGAACTTCTATCAATGCATATAGCCAAATAGAATTCTTCAACTCATATTGGATTCTATGAAATTATTTAAACCACAAATAAAATATTTAAGAAATGAAAATGAAAAAATGCTAATATGGATTAGAATATCAATGTCTTATGGTGCAAAAAAGTTTAAATACAACCATATTTTACCCATCTCTTTAATGGGTCTAGATGGTCCACTTAACACATTGTTAATTAATTATTCCATGTTTTATTAAAAAGAGAATTTTGTTTTTCATGGAGTTTTGTTTCAAAACAATATAATATGAGATTAATACAATCTTAGTAAATTCCATGATAGACAAATAAAAGTCAATATATGGGTTCCTTATTAAATTAAATGAGATGACATGATTGCATATACAAATAGGTGATTTAAGAATATATGAAAAAAATATATGGGTTAAAAATTGAATGCCCTACAATTTAACGAGTAGTATTTACTTATGAACCATCACCCATTAAACCTAAATAGTCCACTTAATACTTATTATCAAGAAATTAAAAGACGTATTTTTCGAAAAATTGCATCATAGTATACTCATATTGATGGACATAACTAAGTACAAGTCAATAATATAATTCTAACTCAAGTGATATGATTTCAATTTATTTAAAATACTAATTTACAAAAAAATGACTTTAAATAATGAAATTAGATGCCTTACAATTCAAAAAGTTCAATGACATAATTCATCTGTGATAGTGTCTAATCAAACCTTGATAATCCACTTATCAATCATTATCATCATGTATATGTTTTTTTAAGAAATGCAAAATTATTTAAAATATATTTTTTATCTCAAAAATTACATGTTACATTTATGCACTTATATTAGTGCATTTTATATGTAAACAATGAATACCTGACTTTGTGCCTAGTTGATTTTCAATATGATATGATTGTAGTTACAACCATTAGTTCATTTAAGCATATACATTTATGAAAACTATCGATTGAGAAATCACATATCTTATGCTTCAAAAAGATCAAATCATTTACCTATGACACATTTATCATTAGCCTTAATAGTGAATAATGCATTGTGAATAGTGAATAATGCACATAACATTTATCAAGTAAATTATTATAATTTCTTTAGTAAGAATAACACCTTTGTTTGCAAGGAGTTCTATTTCAAAAATTATATTTCACATTTATATATGATTATTGATACATGTAAGTAAACATAAGTCATTAACAATAACATGCCTTGATGGTTCATGTAAGATAATTTGAATGGCAAACAATTCATTTAAGAACACACGCACGCGTGCACACACATCTTAGAAAAAAATCGATACAACAAAGTCATTGCAAAAACAATTATAAATAATAAGAAATATACATATTAATATAATTGGCATCCCATATATTTCAAAAAATATAAAATCATACAAATTGATTCAACAAAAACTATGTCCAAAATGTATTGAAAAATTGGAATGTACTTTTCAACAAATTTATAAAGGAAATTATCTCCATTAACTACAATGAAGTACATGTTCTATTGAACATTCGAATGTACTCATGTTTTTGTTTGATACGATGAAGTGTCTTAAGAAAGGGGAATAAAACTTGCAGAAGCCACATATCATGCTCTTTTCCTGTATATGATTTTATCAAGATGTGGTTTGATCGATATCCGATGAATTGAGAAGTATGCTTTTTTGTATCTATTAGCAATGCATTTGATTCTTCATAACTATCTCCATATTGGGACCACACATCAATCAACTTTTTCTCATAAAATTGTCTTGTTCTCCCTGCTTCCAATTTTGTTTGCAAATGACAATGAGACCTGTCCCATGCAAATTTAAATTCCTCTATATCAATATTTGATTTTTCAAGTACTTTTCAGATGTACTTGTCAGTGACATTTAATGTCCATATTGCGACATCATAATTTCTTAAGCAATATTTTAATACTTCTGACTGAAAAGGCCTTAAAAAAAAGGACCTATCACCAAACTGCCAATCTGGTTCTCTTTGGATATGAAAATTTTGTTCACCTTTGGTGTATGATTGGAAGAATACTCCTTCCATTTCAAATATCAACAACATCTTCTGACTTGTAGTAATGCTCATCTGCATCTGCACTGTAACCACATGTATGATATTAACATATCTTCACTTCAACACTTCATTGCTTAAGGACATAAAAACCTATCATTTTAAAAATGATGTTAATATTTATTATGAATTATTTCCATTTTTATGCTAAGGTAATTTTACAATGAGTTCATAGTATCACAAAATACAAAAACAATTGCCCCATTAAAATGAACAAACAAATAATATGTTTACTTTATACATACAACCTAATACCTTTATTTAATTTGTATGGAATAAAAGTCTTATAAGAATGCATTGAACCACCATTTAAATCAATTATTTTAAGACTTATAATGATTTATTTAATTGCAATTGAAAAATATAATTAAAATGGTCTAGTGCAAGTAAACAAACTAATTATATATTATTTTTCACATACAATATAATACAATTTTTAAATTTCAAACCTAATTATTATATGTTAATTTATAGAGTTTCTACCTTAGTTTCTTTTGGTGCTTCTTTTAGTACAAATTGTATGTTTATTGTTGGTGCTACATACAACTTTATATAGTTTTTCAACTTATATGGAATAAAAAAGGTTATAAGAATGCAATGGGTCATCCTTCACATTACTAATTTATAAGAGGTATAACAATAACTTAAACCATATTTATAGCAAATAATTGTATTGATCTAATTAAAACAAATAGGCCAGTGATCTATTAATTTTACATACAACGTAATCCTTTGTAAAAAAAAAAAATATAGCATGGGAAATTTTGATATGAAAACATTAAATGACCATTCATCTCACCAAAAATAAAGAAAATAAAAATATTTTATTTTCGGTAATGATAAACCAAATCAACAATTATTTTATTAGTGTTGTGAAATAAAAATAATAATTCATTATGTCATACATATAATAGCATGAAATAGACATCAATAATCTTAAGGTACTTCTTAATGTAATTGAACATCCTTCAAAATAGCTCGCACATCCGTAGCCTTGTTGAATTTATTCAATATTCTCCATAGCCCATTGATCAACCAATTATCCCCTTGATTTGCTCCAATGAATGGAGGGGCAAGAATCACATTTTCTTTTGGATTCTCTTTCACTCTCTCAATTAAAAAATCAACTATAATAGTATTGGTTGTGTCATATTGGGTATGCATTTCCCACACTTTTTTCAATGATTTAGTGTGTATAACTTTCGTTGGATTGTCAATGACCTTATGTCCCTTTTGTGGTTTACAATCTGAAGCAGTCCACTTAAACAAAAGTTTATCTTGTAATGTTTCTGAAACCAACTTTTTTAGAAATCTTGTTGTGCTTTGTTTCAAAGCTGTCGTCCAAATTGCAATTTCAAGAGATTCATTTTTGAAACACATTTCAAAAAATGATTTTGCATGTGGATGAATCCAAAATAATTTTTTCTCTATTGTGTAATCAGCATCAGCTCCCATTTTCTCAATATGCCCTTTGTTTGTTGCTTCATCATCGATGCTATGATAAAAAATGTCCTTTAGTTCAAAAATAACTAGTTTCTTTTCAGTTATTTTGGCTACAACACAATGGAAAATAATCTAGTCAAACCATTTTATTCAAGTTATAAAAATTACTAAAAAAATTGTTGAAATGATACACTTACCTTGAGAGGTTTTTGCGCTTTTTATTGATGAAACAACAATTTCTTTTATCATCTTGATAGATCCTGGAGTAAACATATTAAACCTTCAATCAAATACCAATTGTACTTCCTATTAAACCTTCAGTCAAATACCAATACCAAGAAAAACATTAGTAATGCAACCTTTAAAAAGAAAAACACACACACACACCTTTAACATTATTTTGATTATTAATTTTATCTTTTTTATTTGTTCCTATAATAATAATATACAACGTTATGGTAGTTACAAGAATTAGAGTTTGAAGAATAATAAGATAAACAATAAGACAAGTTATAAGTATCTGATATGACATTATCTTCATATTTGTAACATTGCACCTCATCATCATCTTTGTTACCTTTAGCTGTCTCCAAATTAAACATATAAAATATTTTGAATTGTGAAAATGAATAGAATCATTAAATAATAAGGAAAACAAGTGGACAAATTATAAGTACCTGATGTTATATTTTGTTCTTGAATAAAGTTTTGTTTAACTTTCATTTGATCAATGTCTTGGTTCTCCTTGCTTGTCGCTATAATAAACATAAAAAATGTTATAAATTGTGACGATGAACAAAATTCATTAAACAACTATACAAAAAAGGAATCATCTATAATAGTCCATAATAATATATTGGTCTTGATTGTAGCTTTGTGGGACAGTCCCCTGGTCATTATATTCATTCTCTTTATTTCCAACTACAATCAACATATGAAATGATATGAATCACCATAATAAAAATAATAATTTAGCATAATAATAAAATAAATAAAAATGATAGAGTTATGTTGATTAATACCCATTTCTATCTCCATTGTTCCATGGTCATTGTCTTGATTAATTCCATTCATCTCATAATTTCGTGTAATAGTCATCCAAAAATGTTATGAATAAGGAAATTAAATAAATTGAAAAATTATCAAGAGCAAAAAGCAAAAAATTCATTAAACAACTATACAAAAAAGGAATCATCTATAATAGTCCATAATAATATATTGGTCTTGATTGTAGCTTTGTGGGACAATCCCCTGGTCATTATATTCATTCTCTTTATTTCCAACTACAATCAACATATGAAATGATATGAATCACCATAATAAAAATAATAATTTAACATAATAATAAAATAAATAAAAATGATAGAGTTATGTTGATTAATACCCATTTCTATCTCCATTGTTCCATGTTCATTGTCTTGATTAATCCCATTCATCTCATAATTCCCTGTAATAGTCATCCAAAAATGTTATGAATAAGGAAATTAAATAAATTGAAAAATTATCAAGAGCAAAAAGCAAAAAAATTATGTACCTGGTATGATAACTTCTTCCTCTCCTCCTTCTCCTATTTCCATCTCTATACTTTTTTCAACATCATGAGCACTATGTTGACTATTTTTTTTCTTCCCACTTTCATCATTTTCTTTTTTTGAATCTCCATCATTAATTATTTTAGTAAACACTTTGGATTTACCAATCAAACCGTTTTATTCTTGTTACAAAAATTACTGAAAAATTGTTGAAACGATACACTTACCTTGAGAGGTTTTCGCGCTATTTATAGATGAAACAATAATTTCTTTTATCATCTTGATAGAACCTGGAGTAAACATATTAAACCTTCAATCAAATACCAATTGTACTTCCTATTAAACCTTCAATCAAATACCAATACCAAGAAAAACATTAGTAATGCAACCTTTAAAAAGAAAAAAACACACACACACACCTTTAACATTATTGTGATTGTTAATTATATATTTTTTATTTGTTCCTATAATAAAAATATACAACGTTAAGGTAGTTACAAGAATTAGAGTTTGAAGAATAATAAGATAAACAATAAGACAAGTTATAAGTATCTTATATGACATTATCTTCATATTTGTAACATTGCACGTCATCATCATCTTTGTTACCTTTAGCTGTCTCCAAATTAAACATATAAAATATTTTGAATTGTGAAAATGAATAGAATCATTAAATAATAAGGAAAACAAGTGGACAAATTATAAGTACCTGATATTATATTTTGCTCTTGATTAAAGTTTTGGTTAACTTTCATTTGATCAATGTCTTGGTTCTCCTTGCTTGTCGCTATAATAAACATAAAAAATGTTATAAATTGTGGCGATGAACAAAATTCATTAAACAACTATACAAAAAAAGAATCATCTATAATCGTCCATAATAATATTTTGGTCTTGATTGTAGTTTTGTGGGACAGTCCCTGGTCATTATATTCATTCTCTTTATTTCCAACTACAATCAACATATGAGATGATATGAAACACCATAATAAAAATAATAATTCAGCATAATAATAAAATAAATAAAAATGATAGAGTTATGTTGATTAATGCCCATTTCTATCTCCATCGTGCCATGGTCATTGTCTTGATTAATTTCATTCATCTCATAATTCCCTGTAATAGTCATCCAAAAATGTTATGAATAAGGAAATTAAATAAATTGAAAAATTATCAAGAGAAAAATCCAATAAAATTATGTACCTGATATGATAACTTCTTCCTCTCCTCCTCCTCCTATTTCCATCTCTATACTTTTTTCAACATCATGAGCACTATGTTGATTATTTTTTTGCTTCCCACTTTCATCATTCTCTGTTTTAGAATCTCCATCATTAATCATTTTAGTAAACACTTTGACAATTAAGAAATATGAACAAAATATTATCCAAAGTATTATAAGAAAAAAGAATGAATTGTAGTACCTGAATTTTCAAAGAAGTTAATGGATCCTTGATTTGATAGTTGAAAAGATTTGTAAGTATTGAACATGATTGTCCTTTGTGTCTCTGTTTGCACAACACATGAAATTCTTCTTCCATATGTACAACAGGCCTTGATTAAATTTGTCCCCGCATAAAGAGAAACGACCACTTTTGCATCACTACATTGTTGGTGTTTTTCCAATAAATCCATCTACAAATCATAATCTCTCTCATTTTCATCGAATATGTCTTCAAATGTGTGAGAGTATTTGATAGCCTCCAAAATTTTTAATTCTGAAGTATAGAAAGGTATAGTAAGAACTATATCATAACTATAATTGTTTTGGGACTTATATTCATAAATGCCACTAGTCATTTTATAGTTGAACTTGGAGTTCTTTATGGAAATTTCCAAAGACTGGCGTACATCATTACAAAACCAAATTTCTACTAAGAGAACTGTAGTAAAGTCATTCAACACATTTTTTTCGATAAGAAATCGAAAAAATTCAAGATAATATCCCTTGTGGAATTGTTCTTTTTTCAAAGCTAGTGTATCCAAAACAACAAGGTCAGTATGTAAAACTGGTTGCAACTGACATGGAAAAGAGTGCAAAAGTGTTGACAAAAGATCAGGGCCCCCAAAATGACAACCAAATTCAAAATTGTTGTCAACCTGTTGAACACTTGTCGATCCATTTATTATTCTGTCAAGGACTCCACATGCTTGCTGAGAAAGGGACTCTATCTTTGTATTACGTGTTCCTTTGACATAAGTAGACCCCTCCACCGTGTTGCAAAAATTGGTAAATATGATATCATTAATTTCATAATGCTCAAGAATGTTGAATGTGGTAAGAGTCATCTCATTCAAGTTCTGATCATGACTTTGACAATATGTAACCATTGCATCCAATATTGTTCTGTTGGTTTTCAATTTAGAACAATAATCTTTTAATTTTGTGGCATTTGATGGATGATTATGTGGAATAGAAAACCAAATGGTTCCATCCAATAGCTTATCTGCTACTGAAGCAATTTCTTCCATGGTTAATCCCTGAAGGGGCCGAAGAGTAGCTGCTGTCAAACTGTGTAGACTATTTCTCTTGTAGTTCTCAAAATCGGGTTGGCTTGGAGAACACTTTAATGTGCCTAGTTGGTAACAGTTAAAAACAGTGTCCCATTTATCCCAAATAGGTTCCTCAAGATATAAGAGAATTTTTTTATCAGAAAAATTTGTAATTGGACAGTCGAAGAATGAGCACAACATTTCATCATCAACCTGATAAAATAAGAAATAAAAAATAATAAGAATTCAATGTAAAAATGAAACTAAATAAGGTGTTACAAACTAATGAGAATTCATTATAAATATGAAAAAAATGACTTATATTATCAACTTTAGTCATTTATCTACAATAAAAATAGATACAATAATAAAATGTTAAATGTAAAAATAATTAAAATTACATACCTTGTCTTCAGCCGTCTTAGAACATCCAATCCTTCTTTTCTTTAATTTGTCATTGGCAATTAAGAAATGCCTTGCTGAGCGCACACAATCAATAAATGGAGTTTTGAAGAACACCTTATTTGCAGAATTTAATTGACAACAAATGTGGATCACCTCAGTGGGTTCAACTGATGGATGCAAAAAATGAGCATTACGTTTTTTATATTTTTTTTCGCTTCTGTAGATACATTATATTTAGGATTTGTTAAAATTTCTTTCGCTGCTTGAATGGTGTGTTGACCATCAACTATCCAAAAATTGATATTCTTGGAATTTAGATCTGTCTCATTTATAATTTTGATAGAGTTTACCAATGGATCAGACTCATTGATGTCAAATGGAATCAGAAGAGCATCAGGTAATGAGGTTTGAAATTTTTCTAGGAATGATTTCACTAATACTTGAACATTTAAATCATCTCGTGATCTTAATTTGAACAACTTAGGAGCTTCTATGCATCTTTCAACAGCCATTTTTCTACTAAAGGAGTTTGAAAATAGATAGCAATGCTTGAAGGCTTCATGAATCTCATCACATTGATTTGCAAGGTTTGTTGTCTCATATTCAACTTTCCTAGTTTTTTGAAATTCTGTAGTAGGCTTGAAATCACTTTTTGTTATGTTCTCCTCCAAATCAGATAAATATACTCTTCTCAAAGCAAGTAATTGAGAATCAAGTTTATCATCTGGTATTTTATCAAGAAATTTACCTTTTTGTTGTAAATGAAGAAGTACAGATGATGTTTTTTTACTTCTTACATAGCGATATCTCAGAACGGTGGCAATGCGTTTTAAAAGATCTGCGCAACTATTTAGTCCAGATTTAGATAAGCTCTCATAGTTATCCAACTTGAACATTGAATTCTTTATCGTATTTGTTGAATCAGTACTTGAAGCTTCAATCAAATCTGGTCTAAAATTTGTATACTCCACTTGACATGAAATTAATTTTACCTCATTTTCTTTAATCATTTCCACTTGAAAGTCAATGTCATTTTCATTGCAAGCATAGCAATTAATTATTATTCCTAATATCTCTGGTTCTTTTCCATCTATTGATCCAAATAGATACATATCAGGAAACATATTCAGGGGAGCTTCTATTTGGATGTACCAGTCTTGCACAAACTCATATTTATTAGTTGTATTGTATTTTTTAATCATTTCAAAAGTAGAAGTAGAAGGTGTTATTGATACTGCCATTTGAGTTGAATAACTTTTCTTTTTCTTAAGTGATAGTTGTAACATTTCATTTGCTTTAGGCCCGACCAATTCTGCAAATAACAACAAAAAAAATATTTGCATGAATCAAAATGAAAATATAATTTCAAATATTGTCACATAATGTTCTTTTAAATATTGAAAAATCACATAATCTAACCATTTCTAAGAGGGTGTACATAAGATATAAAACCACATACCAGTTGAAGGAGGCATCGTTTGTATATCACTTATTTTTTTTTTCTTCTTCACTACTTTACTTCGAATTTCAGGCACACCAGATTCCACAGTTTCTAAAAAAAAAAAAATTATGGAATACATAAAATACCAAATATTATTAAACAACCTTATAATACACGATTTCCATTTACATGCACAATAATAAATGAGTACATATTTTAATGCAAGTTTACTATATGACACCAAAAGTTATCACCTGGGTAAAATTGTTAGGAAAAGAAACCACCTAATCCAACCATTTCTAAAAAAGTACAAAAAATATAAAACCACCATACCAGTTGAAGGAGGCATCGTTTGTCTATCACTTGTTTTTCTTTTTCTCTTCACCACTTTACTTCGAATTTCACGCACACCAGTTTCCACAGTTTCTAGAAAAAAAAAGAATATGGAAGACATGAAATACCAAATATTATTAAACAACCTTATAATACACGATTTCCATTTACATGCACAATAATAAATAAGTACATATGTTATGCAAGTTTACTATATGATGCAAATAGTTATCACCAAGCTAAAATTGCTCGGGAAAAAAAAATTACCCATGTTGGTATGGGTTGTCCTCATTAAAAAACCACTCCTAAGGCTATTTCCATGGTTTTTATTAATCAACAACCACTTATTAACATAATGTCTAACAATTGTAACAAAGTATAAACTAATTTAAAATTTTCATACCATTTAAAGAATTTGGTGTTGTGTTTCTTGAACTTCCTTTTTCCTTGGATGCTTCCTTTGAATTCTCACTAGCTTCATAGTCCATGGTTTCTGAAAATAAAGTAAAATATTATTATCACATTCTTGATTTATTGAAGAAAATACGAATTTATAAATACTATAACTACTCACATCATTATATGTGTAACAAAATGAACAAGAACAATAACAAGTGTAGAACTCACAATAATAGCTATTCTAATGTAGAACATGTGTTAGATTTCCTCTTAGTGCAAACTCAAGCTCCTAGAAACATTGTAGAATGAGAAATCTAGCAAGTGCTAGATTTATGTCTACCATAAATACAAGTATGTTTCTAACAACAACATTGTAGAGTATAAGAATTCTAGATTGTGTTAAATTTTCTTCCAACACAAACACAAGCACATTTTAATTTCAAAGAAATCTAACACATGTTATATTTCCTTCAAGCATGAACACAAGAACATAACAACATTGTAGGACTAAATAAGTCTAATGTGTGATAGATTAACAACATTGCAATGTAAAATGAAATGTAACATGTGTTAGATTTCCTTTTAGCGCAAACTCAAGCACATAGAAACATTGTAGAGTGAGAAATCTAGTAAGTACTAGATTTATGTCTACCACAAATACAAGTACATTGCCAACAACAACATTGTAGAGTATAAGAAATCTAGCTTGTGTTAAATTTTCTTCCAAGACAAACACAAGCACATTTAAATTTGAAAAAAATCTAACACATGTTATATTTCCTTCTAGCACAAACACAAGAACTTAACAACATTGTAGGACTAAATAAGTCTAATGTGTGCTAGATTAACAACATTTCAATGTAAAAAGAAAATCTAACATGTGTTAGATTTCCTTTTAGCACAAAATCAATCACATAGAAACATTGTAGAGTGAGAAATCTATCAAGTGCTAGATTTATGTCTACCACAGATATAACCACATTGCCAACAACAACATTGTAGAGTATAAGAATTCTAAGTTGTGTTAAATTCTCTTCCAACACAAAGACAAGCAGATTTGAATTTGAAAGAAATCTAGCACATGTTATATTTCCTTCGAGCACAAACACAAGAACATAACAACATTGTAGGACTAAATAAGTCTAATGTGTGCTAGATTAACAACATTGCAATGTAAAATAAAATCTAACATGTGTTAGATTTCCTTTTAGCGCAAACATGAGCACATAGAAACATTGAAGAGTGAGAAATCTAGCAAGTGATAGATTTATGTCTACCACAAATACAAGCATGTTGCCAACAATAACACTGTAGAGTATAAGAAATCTAGCTTGTGTTAAATTTTTTTCCAACACAAACACAAGCACATTTAAATTTGAAAGAAATCTAACACATGTTATATTTCCTTCTAGCACAAACACAAGAACATAACAACATTTTAGGACTAAATAAGTCTAATGTGTGCTAGATTAACAACATTGCAATGGTAAAGAAAATCTAACATGTGTTAGATTTCCTTTTAGCGCAAACTCAAGCACATAGAAACATTGTAGATTGAGATATCTAATAAGTGCTAGATTTATGTCTACCACAAATACAAACACATTGCCAACACCAACACAAGCACATTTAAATTGAAAATAAATCTAACACATGCTATATGTCCTTCTAGCACAAACACAAGAACATAACAACATTGTAGGACTAAATAAGTCTAATGTGTGCTAGATTAACAACATTGCAATGTAAAAGTAAATCTAAAATGTGTTAGATTTACTTTTAGCACAAATTCAAGCACATAGATCCATTGTAGAGTGACAAATCTAGCAAGTGCTAAATTTATCTCTACCACAAATACAAGCACATTGCCAACAACAACATTGTAGAGTATAAGAAATGTGGCTTGTGTTAAATTTTATTCAACACAAACACAAGCAAATTTAAATTTGAAACAAATCTAACACATGTTATATTTCGAGCACAAACCCAAGAACATAACAACATTGTAGTACTGAATAAGTTTAATGTGTGCTAGATTAACAACATTGCAATGTAAAAGAAAATCTAACATGTGTTAGATTTCCTTTTAGTGCAAACTCAAGGACATAGAAACATTGTAGATTGAGAAATATAGCAAGTGCTAGATTTATGTCAACCACAAATACAAGCACGTTTCCAACAACAACATTGTAGAGTATAAGAAATCTTCCTTGTGTAAAATTTTCTTCCAACACAAACACAAGCACATTTAAATTTGAAAGAAATCTAACACATGTCATATTTCCTTCTAGCAGAAACACAAGAACATAACAACATTTTAGGACTAAATAGGTCTAATTTGTGCTAGATTAACAACATTGCAATGTAAAAGAAAATATAACATGTGTTACATTTCCTTTTGGCACAAACTCAAGCACATAGAAACATTGTAGATTGAGAAATCTAGCAAGTGCTAGATTTATGTCTACCACAAATACAAGCACATTGCCAACAACAACATTGTAGAGTATAAGAAATCTAGCTTTTTTAATTTTTCTTCCAACACAAACACAAGCACATTTAAATTTGAAATAAATCTAACACATGCTATATTTCCTTCTAGCCCAAACAAAAATACATAACAACATTGTAGGACTAAATAAGTCTAGCGTGTGCTAGATTAACAATATTGCGATGTAAAAGAAAATCTAACATGTGTTAGATTTCTTTTTAAAGCAAACTCAAGCACATAGAAACATTGTAGAGTGAGAAATTTAGCAAGTGCTAGATTTATGTCTACCACAAATACAAGCACGTTGCCAACAACAACATTGTACAGTATAAGAAATCTAGCTTGTGTTAAATTTGTGTCCAACACAAACACAAGCACATTTAAATTTGAAAGAAATCTAACACGTGCTATATTTCCTTCTATCACAACCACAAGTACATAACAACATTGTCGGACTAAATAAGTGTAATGTGTGCTAGATTAACAATATTGCAATGTAAAAGAAAATCTAACATGTGTTAGATTTCATTTTAGCGCAAACTCAAGCACATAGAAACATTGTAGAATGAGAAATCTAGCGAATGTTAGATTTATGTATACCGCAAATACAAGCAAGTTGCCAACAACAACATTGTAGAGTATAAGAATTATAAACTGTATTAAATTTTCTTCCAACACAAATAAGCACATTCTAGTTTGAAAGAAATCTAACACATGTTATATTACCCTCAAGCAAAAACACAACATAACAACATTGTAGGACTAAATAAGTCTAATGTGTGCTAAATTAACAACATTGCAATGTAAAATAAAATCTAACATGTGTTAGATTTCTTTTTAGCGCAAACTTGAGCACATAGAAACATTGTAAATTGAGAAATCTAGCAAGTGCTAGATTTATGTCTACCACAAGTACAAGCACGTTGCCAACAACAACATTGTAGGGTATAAGAAATCTAGCTTGTGTTAAATTTTCTTCCAACACAAACACAAACACATCTAAATTTGAAAGAAATCTAACACATGCTATATTTCATTCTAGCACAAACACAAGAACGTAACAAAATTTTAAGACTAAATAAGTCTAATGTGTGCTAGATTAACAACATTTCAATGTAAAAGAAAACCTAACATGTGTTAGATTTCCTTTTAGCACAAACTCAAGCACATAGAAACATTGTAGAGTGAGAAATCTAGCAAGTTGTGACAGATTTCTCACACAAACAATCTCATACTCATCTCCATATCCCTCCACTTACTCATCCCTATCAAGGAGATGCTTATACATATTTATAAACCACATCAAGTAAATTGTCTCTCTCACTTGTGTGAAATCCACTCGTGTGAAATCCCGGGTCTTTGTAAGATTTCACAAACTCTGCAAATAGAACAAACTCTAACATTATCATGAAGAAATTAAATCCCCCTCTATGCTCACTAAATCTAGAGTGAAGATGGATGTAAACGAAAAGCATGCACCTTAGAAATTTGATCCCTTTGTAGGCTAAAAATAGTTCAGAAGATTTTAATTTGAGGGCTTATATGATTCTTATCAATAATTTAGATAAAGAGTCTTACTTTTTAGTTAACAAATTTTTTTCCCGGAAATTTGAATCATGGTTAGACAAAAATTGTAGTATAAGAAATTTAATTCATGTTCAAGACTTTTTTTTTTTTTTAACAAAGTCGGTTGCTATATTAATGGCTGAAAAAAAGAGAGTCAGGACTCTTGAGATACATTAGATACCGATGGCGGCTTGGATCAAAGGATTTACAAAATAGAGACCTCTCCTTGATCCTTGTCCTGCTTGTTCTGCTTCTAAAATAACCTGAGCTACTGTAGCTTCTTACTGTTATAGATATTTTTGGGTCCTGCGACTCCAAGCGACAAATATCCATAATTCAAGGGATTCTTAGTCCCTAAAGATGTTGCATCAACCCCTAAAGGAGAAAGGTCAAAGGATTACAGCTCCTCCCAGGAAGTCCTTCTGAAAAACCACTCAAAACAGGTCAATTCAGGATAAGAGCACTTGCTCCATGGTCTGCCTGCGTTTAAGAGCAGGTAGATACACTGTGCACCTGCGTTTAAGAGCAGGTAGCCCTTCTACAAGGTGCGCTGGGCGGGAAAGTGACAAATGGCAGTGTTGATTTGCGAGGTGGAAAGTCATGGAATCTTCCATAACTCTCTCCTGTGACACTTGCTACTCAGAATTCGACCTTGGATGAGTCATAGATGCTCATTCACCAAGTGGAAGCATGGACTATCAGTTGAGAGGACACTAATCACAAACAAAGAAGCTGACTCATGACCTTGTCAAATGGCTATAAATGGATCCCATTCCATGAGATCCAGAGGTTGGAATTTGGGCTTATTGCAAGGAATTGCTGATAGTTTCTTGAGGAGATTTTTGAGCTTGTTGGGTGATTGCTTTTGTATGAGGTTCTAAGAGAACTCTTTCATGTCAAGAGGATGATGCTGGGTCGGAACAACTGGTTGTAACTCTCTTGACTTATTTGACTTATTTGATTAGCAATTCCTTGCCCACTGTTGCCCACTGTTTGCAAAGATTTGTTGCTCAGATCCTTGGTATACTTGTTGGAATTGCGGTTGTTGGTATTGCACCAGCCATGGTTGTGACGCCACTTGCTGTTGCCCGATACTAACCGTTTGACCAAGGTGAGGGGTAATAGTACCAGTTTGGGCCTATGTCATTCCACCAGTTGGTGATTGTGGTTGAGTCGCAAGGTTAAACGGTTGTTGCATTACAACCTGAGATACCTGAGGTTGACATACAACAGGTAGCATTTGCACTTGCAACACTGTTACAATAGCTGGTGTGGTTGGAATATTCGACATAGGTAAACACTGTTGCATAGAATATACAACACTTGGTTGTTGAGGTAGTGTCGGTACCCAACCGCTAGATGTAATTCAAGCGTAACCTAAATTTTGTTGCGAGCTCCCGTATGGTGGTCCTCCTGTAGGAGTTAATGAAAAAGCATATTGCCCCCCATACGGTGGTAGTCCGGTACTCAAAGGAATAACTTGCCCTTGAGGAGTAGATTGCCCAAATTGACTTCTTGAAAGATCAATTTGTTGAGTCCCAACATAAGAGTTTCCTGGTGCTATACCGGGTAAACAAATAGGAACATACCATACTGTCGAAAGAGCACCTTGCGGAGCTTCCTCTAGCGACTGAGAGCTAGTAGGAACAGATGGTATGCCGGCGAACATCGTTGGGGTAACAACAGGAGGTTCTGCCGTCGCTGTATCGGATGACACAGTTCTAGATGTCGACGGTTGTTCAGACATTTCAAGTCTATCCAAAAGATTACCTAGCAATTCTACAGGAGCTTCCGATTGTGGTAGGCTAACTTCCGAAGAAGATGGATACAGAGTGATCCCGACTCCAAATTGCGATGGAGTACTAGATGGAAGATCCTCTACTATCTCTTCGATAGCAATCAAACCAGGTGGAAGAGGTAGACCGTCAGGTCCGTAAAAGATTTCTGGTGCCGAAGAAGGTATGATATCTACAGCGACAGATGTTTGGGGAACAACATTATCTGAACCGGTTACAGATGAAACTGGTTCAGTAACACACGTGTTTACCCTCAAACTAGGATCAGTGATACTGTCCCTCGGTAACTGTAGAACTTCTTCTGTAGAGGCAGGGATACCAGAAATGTTTGGAGTAACCAGAATCTCAGAGGTGGTTGGAACAATAGTTCTAACTTTACCAAGAGATTTAGATCTGGTTAAACGAGTTCGTTTTGCCCGCAGTGGTTTCGATTCTGGGGACCAAGACGGTTGACTCGCTAGTCTCCGCGAACGACGGGGGTTCAATTGACTTTCTTCCACGATTGCAGATTACTCGATCAACTAAAAATAAAAGGGGAAGTATATTTCCGATTTGAATAAATTTTAGATGCTTGGACACAACTTTGTTTTTTCAGTTTTAAAGAGTCGAGAAAAAACAAAAGATGACTCTAGTCGCCTTCGATGTTTTAACGAGCCCGAAGTGACAAATGCTCGGATGGACTTTTTCCATTATAGAGTCTGAAAAAGGCCAAAAGGAACTGCTGTGGAGATCTAGGTAGAGGGTGTACCAGATCAATCACAAAACTGCAGAATACGTTTTAAGGTACGGCAGTCAATCTTCCCGAATGCTGTGTTCGGTGCATTGCGATTGATAAGGCAGCAGACACGGCTTCCTATGGATAAAAGCTTTAATCCTATAGTGGTATCCCAATATATACGCGACGGTACGTGGGAGCTCAAGTCCGTATTGGCACCTATCGACTCACAGTGGAGGAATCACCCAACCACTCATCGACAGTTACCAAGTTTAAAGACGCCGGAACACGTCTCTATCCTAGACCTCTAGATGTTGCGTTAAGTTCCAAAGCGTTGTTAGATTCATTCAGTTTATTTTAAGGTTGATCTTTCTTATGAAGTTTGCCTTTTGAGGTTCACCGCGTGATGATGGATGTAATTCCTAAATGCAATCTAAAGATGATAAGCAAATTTTATCTTCTTTTCAGATTATGAAAATCCTAGCTACTAAGGGAAAGAGAATCAAATTCTTTTCTCAAAGAGCATAGAGCACACTTTAAAATGCACTTCTTCCTAAATCAAACCACATAAACTGTCTAAAATGCAAATGTACAATGCATGTCTTTCTTTTCCAACTTTCTTTAGTGTATGCAAAAGAAAGCTAAATGTGCAAATTCGAATTATTTCAAAAGCGAAAGTGATTTAACAGTTTCCTTTTTCAAAGATGAGAGAGGGTAGAAAACACTCAACAATTTTCTTTTTGAAAGGAGAAAAAGCTTTGCGACACTTTTAAAAATGCATCAATTCGAATCAAAAGCAAAAGTAGATCATATAATCAACACTTTTAAAGGGTGTTTGGCTGCCTATGGTTGAAAATGACTATTACGACACTTTTAAAACACAAATCGACAGCTTGATTAAACTACTTTTTGCGAAAGAGAGACTGAGAATGACAAAAATACAATTGAAAACACTAACAGTCCTTTGCACATTTGGGGTTGGAATTTATGCAAGGAAAAAATGTTTCTGAACAGAGGGACACTCATCTAAGGCTGCAAAAACAGAGAATAAAACTGAAGGAAGTGAAACTGGGGGCCAAAAATCAGTGGCAAAGGCTCCAAACAGTCTAGCGCACCTGTTACACAGGCTACCTGCGCTTAAGAGCAGGTACTCCCTTCGGGAACTGCACTTAAGAGCAGGTGGTCAGTTTAGAACCTGCACTGGCTCAGTGACGAGACTTTTGACTGGCTCCGGGTCACTATTTTCAGTTTAGTTCAGTATTTTTGGCCGTGTAAAAGATCAGTAAGCTTGATAAATAAGGGAGATCTTAAATGAAGTTTCTAAGCTACCATAAAGAGAACAAAATAGAGAGTTTGTAGATTGATTGTTCAACTCATAAACATCCCAGAGATCGACTGAAGTAGCTTTGATCTACTATGCATTCGTAAAACGAATGCAGTTCTAAGGTTATCTAGCTAATCTTCAGACTCCGTCTATGTGTTTATAAGATAAACAATAACAAATAGACAAACAAACTATAAGCAAGTTCTCCCCAGCGGAGTCGCCATTTTTGTTACAGGGATTAGTGTCCACACGGATCTACTCTATCCCACTAAGGTATGGTAGTGCCTTAGAAACAAAACCACAATAAAGTCTAACTTGATTTCCTTTTATATGATAGATCTTTGTTCTTGCATAGTATCTGGTTGCTTTGATTTCGCAGGTATTCCTAAAAGCTGGGCATATCAGCGGACAAGAACCGAACGACTACAAGAAGGAGGAAGATTCAAGTAAGGAGTTTCTAAGGCACTACCATACCTTAGTGGGATAGAGTAGATCCGTGTGGACACTAATCCCTGTAACACTTACATATTGAAACAACCAAAATTGACATTTGCAGAACATTTTTTAATCTATTTCTATGTGACTAATTTGCCTTGCGGTGGATTCCTCTGGCTTTTGATCCACTTCTGCCTGCTTGGCACTTGAGGAGCTTGGGGATTCTTTGTTTCACTTGTCCATCATATATTACAGGATCGAAATCGATTCTTACGCATGACTGCACCTATTTGACAAGTGGCTGAACTGCTCATGAAGTGAAGCGACTCTATGCAGGAAGAGGTCAATTTCAGCTCGGTATTTATCATTGATGATGCGGTTCTGGTCTTCAATTCTTGTCTCGAAGATCCTCTGCTGATTCTCCAAGATACGCTGCTGAGCCGTGACTTCTTCTAATTCGACTCCCTCACTAATGTCATAGGGGTTCGTAATCAATGTTCCAACTCAGGGTTCTTCCCATCATATCTGACGACGTTTATGCAATTTGACATTCGTCATCCAATGGCCAATATCAAATATGACCGCCCCCCTCTCCCGTTAACAGCATAGTGGGAGGTCCCCTATCACGGTAACACCCTACCCCAACATGGTTCCACAACACATTAATTAACATAGGCTTAGCCCACCTCTATGGCCCCACACCACCCCATGCTACCATGATCAAACTTCATTGACATCATGACCTTCCGGGCCTCACTACACCACATCTACAACCTTCATCATCGTTACTACTCCATCATGCCCTCATGGCCCTGAACTCCTTGAAAAACAATTTTGACCCAACTTCAACCTATGGACCTTAATAGCTCTTGAGGCCCATATCAACAATATTTTATAAAAAGGGTCTTGTAGGTATATTAAACATGTATAATTACATTAAATATGTCATTAAAATTAATCATTCTAAATTATTAGCCATAGCATCATTCTTCACGGGTGTGATATCGAACCATAGCTCTCTCAGGCATAATTAATATTTTCCTTTGAAATTGGCTATAAAATTGAATCAAGGTATCCATACTGTATTTTTTAATTACACTTGAAATTCTAATTCCCTGGTGAATTTTTACGTTCACATTCTTAGGACATTTGTCGAAGACTTAGCAGGAAACCTGTATTTCCTTAATTTTCATCAAACTTTGTCCAATCAAGCCTAAAACCCATCAATTTTTAACCAACAATTCCAGGTCGGGCACTGTTATACATCTGTATTGGCCTTAGCAATACCAAGAAATGAAATCACAACAAGGTTCCATTGAATTACAGGAGGAATAGCCTAATTGGGATCTCTAGTTACCTGATTCTGTGAGATTATATGCTACAGGTGTGCAGTATCCAAACCAAAATCAACCTTCAGAGGCCAAGATTTTCTGTGGAGGACAATTCAGATCAAATGACTCATTTTTTTATTCAGATTGTTCAGGCCTTTTTAGGCTAGTTTGGCACCAACCAAGCCCCCACAAGCCAAGTTGAAGGCTGAGTAAAATTTGCTTACAATCAACGGAGACACTAACAATCAGAAGGAAATTTCCAAAGTAGCAACAAGGAAAATCATGTCCTTATAAACAATAGCAGGGAGCAAGAAAAAACCAAGGACTTACCAATGAATCTGTTGATAAAACACAAATTAAAAACATGAGTTGACTATTCCCAGATCAGAAGATGATCATGCTCAATTGGGAGGGAAAAAATGGAATGAGTGGCTTTAAAATGAAAGGTTGATTTTCCAAACCAGATACCAAAGGAACTTTTGCATATATGTGTGCCCTGTCAGAAGATCAACATGTGCTGGGAAGCATTTCCCACTTCCTGCAGTACGCTATTAGAAAATAATAAATCATCAAAAAGACCATGTTTCATGTGTGCCAACACCCACTTGAAACAACAACATTGCTGCCTCAGGGTTCTCTTTTGCTTCTTCGAATAGCAGGATCATTTTACAAAGCATATCAGCTTTACTTCTAGTTCCATATATGTTAGGTTTGTGCAAAAAAATTGCTTAAAATGGCAGAACGCACGGAAATTCCATATTCTTTCTCGTGGGTACACAGCGATTTAAAGAGAAATTGGTGAAGGCCCTTGCACATTATTTACAAGTGCCATTGTCAGTTCTCAGTAGTAGGGGCCTTGCCGTAGAAGGAATATTTTGTATCATGCAACATGCACATATTTTATATGGTGTGTTGTTGTTCCTTGTATTTTTATAACTAAAACAAAACCTATCTAAGCCGTGTCCAACATGCACCTCGAGGTCACTAAAATAAGAGTTTCGTATCTTGAATTTTAATATCCAACACATCATCCATCTAATTGAACTCAAGATATGCATTCTCGACCTTTGCAACATAGAGATGCATATTAAAGCACAGGTTTAAATGGGCCTAGGCTGCTGTCAGTATGACGCAAACCGAATACAAAGTCTGTATTCAATCAACTTTGGCATGCAGACACTTTTGCACAAAACACTAAGTACTGATGGAACAGTGCCCAACTCACCCGGGATATAAAGCACCTCGCTTCTATCAGGGCATAACTGTGTTCTTGGCAATTTCGGAAGGGTTTTGCATTTCCTCCCTACAGTACAGTACAAAATCAAGCCCGTAGTGATTCCAAATCCTGTCTCATTGCCCAGTCTTTCTAAACTGCACAATCTGGGAGGCTATTTGCATGCGTATCAACTAATAGGACTAAAGAAAGCGATCAAACCTATATCAATTAAGAAAATTGCAAATACTTACAGCCAGGATGAACAAATTCTGTGTAAAAGTATTTTTCATTAACAGAAAAAGAGAGTATATTAAAAACACATGGCAAAAACTGTTTAAAAAAAGTGCACAGGTAATCAAAATCACAATCAGAAGTAGGAAAAAACTTGTATTTTGCATGAACTCTCATTTCCAAAAGGGAAAAATCTGAACCAAAAATTTGTGCTGCTTTTGAAGATTTGTTCTTCTGAAAATCAGACAGAATCCTGTATGTAAATATCGTGCTTGTGAATTTTTAAATCTCCATGCTTTTAACGAATCGCTGGGTGCATTAATGGAAGTAATCCTTTTAATGATTCCATGTTTTACATTGTCCAGTGACTGGAGCTTCTTCCCTGGTCATCTCAATTTCAGCACTGTGATTTGATACCAGCCTTGATCACAATTCATTGCAAGCTGCATTTTGGGTCTGAGTCAGCCTTTCTTATCTTGGATAACGTGTCTCTCTTATGTAAATATTTATGCTTTTCTAGATGTGCTCTGCTAACACCTATTTTCATGATTGTAAGTACTCACTTGATCCAGAAGGTGATATGAAAGATCTCCCATTCTATCATCAATAATACCAGAATGTCCATGCACATGAATATTCAACAGCAACCCTAGAGCATTCAAGTAAACATGAGAACCCAAAAGACAGCCAATTGCAAATGAAAACCAAGAGCAAGTAATCTTAAGAATATCTTAGACCAGGTCACTCTCCCAATTTAGCAAAAATGGAGAAAGGTTATAGTAATCATGACATGTGAAGGATCAACATTCTCTTTGCAAAGAAGCCAAGATATGGGAGTCATATATATGGAGTTCTTTACTCAAATGTGCATGGCCTTCCAAGTAACGTAACGCTAGATGCCACCAATTGTGAGTATACCTGGCACCCTAAAATATGTCAGTGCATGATTAAACCCAATTTGCAAACTACCTACCATCTGTAATGTATGGATCATTGAACAGTGATAGAAGAGGGAAAAGACTACTTCACATGAATGAACAGCAAGCGTTCCATGAATCCAAACATGTTTTCATAAATAGGATTGCCTCCTTAAAGCAACAGTCATGCTGAAACACATGACATAGCTGTACAAAAAACTAATGGAGATCAAAGACATGTTGTAAAATGATTAACACAAATAAAGTAGGTGCCCCCAACCAAAAAAAATACTATTTTTCAAATGCAATGCAAAAAATAAGCCATCAATCTTGGATAAAAAATTAAAATATAGTATGCTAAGTGTCTATTGTTTTGTGGCACACACCGCATGCTAAGTAATCTTAAGAATATCTTAGACCAGGTCACTCTCCCAATTTAGCAAAAATGGAGAAAGGTTATAGCAATCATGACATGTGAAGGATCAACATTCTCTCTTTGCAAAGAAGCAAAGATATGGAAGTCATATATACGGAGCACTTTACTCAAATGTGCATGGCCTTCCAAGTAACATAACGCTAGATGCCACCAATTGTGAGTATACCTGGCACCCTAAAATATGTCAGTGCATGATCGAACCCACTTTGCAAACTACCTACCATCTGTAATGTATGGATCACTGAACAGTGATAGAAGAGGGAAAAGATTACTTCACATGAATGAACATCAAGCATTCCATGAATCCAAACATGTTTTCATAAATTGGACTGCCTCCTTAAAGCAACATTCATGCTGAAACACATGACATAGCTATACGAAAAACTAATGGAGATCAAAGACATGTTGTAAAATGATTAACACAAATAAAGTAGGTGCCCCCAACCAAAACAAAATACTATTTTTCAAATGCAATGCAAAAAATAAGCCATCAATCTTGGATAGCAATTTTAAATATAGCATGCTAAGTGTCTGCTGTTTTGTGGCACACACCGCATGCTGAGACCATGGGTCATCACTTTTGATTGTCAAGCCTTTCCTTGAAGCCAATTCTGCATCCCCCATTCACCCAACCTCCAATAAAGGAAATGAAAGCATTCCATATACATAGTTTTCACCTTGATTTGCTGGCAAAACCTGCCTTTATAAGTCGGAATCTATGAATAGAAAATCTCAGACTCTTCCTTAGAAACTTCTTCCTTAGCTTAAAATGAGAAAGGCAAGCCTACTAAGATGACAATAGGTAGCTTGCGTAAGTTGCCTATGGGGTCTTCACCCTTATGGTTAGGACTTTTCCACCAAGTGAAACTTCGGGAGGTAATACTCCCTCGTGGAAGGTATATCTTTGTTGAGGCTATATATCTCCATTGATCTCCTTCAATTTACCAGGTTTTCCTTCTTGGAATAATCTACTTGTTATGTCTATTTTATGTCATTTAATTTCTTTTTGATCTTGTACTCATCTTACATTTCATTTCATCTCATTTTTGAGACAGAAGTTTCAATTTCAATCTCTAAACTTGGCATAAATTATAACTGTGTTCTTGGCAATTTCGGAAGGGTTTTGCATTTCGGGCCTGGGAGTCCTCAAATCTCAATGGGTGTCAATCCATTATGTGGTGCCATTGGTAGGGACAGATTTTTCACTTGGAAGAATAGATCTAACATCACTTCAAAATCTTATATTTTAAAGCAAGATGGATAATCAGTGATCATGTGTTTTGTATAACTTCACTCTAGACACCATAGCTTCATACGACATTCTGACATAGCCCCACATAGCTGAGGAACCTTCAACACAGACCCGAGACAGTAGTATGCCTAGCAAGGGGGAAATAAATAGTAATTTGATCGCTTGCTTTATGTTTATGTGTTGGAAAGAAGGGGCTAGTAGTAAGATAGCCCACCACGGCTACACTTAGATTTCATTATATCTCCATATACAGCAAAGCAAAAAATTCTATAAGCAATGGACCACCCTTACAACAAAATTGGTTCCTTGCCCGGATGAAAGGTTTATAAAAAGGTTGTGACTCGACTTCGACTTCCTAGCTAGATAAATAGAAGAGCCTCTGGTATAGACCCCTACAGGGGAGAGACATTTTAATCAAGAGAAGGAAGAAAGCGCAAAATTATAATCTCTTCTGACAATAAAACATTTATAATCTCTAAATCTCATATCTTTTCCTTCAGTATTATGGATAAGTGCTGCTGTCACCCAAATCCCCACTCTTTAAGCCCACCTACCTCCTTGATGGCTATGATAAGATTCCTTTAGAATACCTCACCCAATCAATAAGAACAATGCCTTAAATTGGATCTATGGGTGAAACAGAGGAGTTAACTATTTGTTGTCCTACTGGCTAACTTTTAGTCATCAATCCCTTTGACCTATTTTGGTGTTTCGTGGACACTGACAGAAGTTTCAATTTCAATCTCTAAACTTGGGTGTCGAAGTTTAAGAGGCTTGCTCACTTCAACACCCATTGCTATGGTAAATTAGGAAATGCTTTTATGGTAGACCAAAAGCATAGATTTATGTCATATCAAGACACTGAAAAATGCACCTACAGACATAGTTTTAAAACTACTCAGATTTTGACTCAATCACCTACCATCTCAGGTTTTGACCCTACCTCAGATCAACTCAAATTCAGTGACTTGGATTGATTCAGGACAATTCAGATCAGATGACTCATTTTTTTATTCAGATTGTTCAGGCCTGTTTATGCCAGTTTGACACCAACCAAGCCCCCACAAGCCAAGTTGAAGGCTGAGTAAAATTTTCTTACAATCAACGGAGACACTAACAATCAGAAGGAAATTTCCAAAGTAGCAACAAGGAAAATCATGTCCCTATAAACAATAGCAGGGAGCAAGAAAAAACCAAGGGACTTACCAATGAATCTGTTGATAAAACACAAATTAAAAACATGAGTTGACTATTCCCAGATCAGAAGACGATCATGCTCAATTGGGAGGGAAAAAATGGAATGAGTGGCTTTAAAATGAAAGGTTGATTTTCCAAACCAGATACCGAAGGAACTTTTGCATATATGTGTGCCCTGTCAGAAGATCAACATGTGCTGGGAAGCATTTCCCACTTCCTGCAGTACGCTATTAGAAAATAATAAATCATCAAAAAGACCATGTTTCATGTGTGCCAACACCCACTTGAAACAACAACATTGCTGCCTCAGGGTTCTCTTTTGCTTCTTCGAATAGCAGGATCATTTTACAAAGCATATCAGCTTTACTTCTAGTTCCATATATGTTAGGTTTGTGCAAAAAAATTTCTTAAAATGGCAGAACGCACGGAAATTCCATATTCTTTCTCGTGGGTACAGAGCGATTTAAAGAGAAATTGGTGAAGGCCCTTGCACATTATTTACAAGTGCCATTGTCAGTTCTCAGCAGTAGGGGCCTTGCCGTAGAAGGAATATTTTGTATCGTGCAACATGCACATATTTTGTATGGTGTGTTGTTGTTCCTTGTATTTTTATAACTAAAACAAAACCTATCTAAGCCGTGTCCAACATGCACCTCGAGGTCACTAAAATAAGAGTTTCGTATCTTGAATTTTAATATCCAACACATCATCCATCTAATTGAACTCAAGATATGCATTCTCGACCTTTGCAACATAGAGATGCATATTAAAGCACAGGTTTAAATGGGCCTAGGCTGCTGTCAGTATGACGCAAACCGAATACAAAGTCTGTATTCAATCAACTTTGGCATGCAGACACTTTTGCACAAAACACTAAGTACTGATTGAACAGTGCCCAACTCACCCGGGATATAAAGCACCTCGCTTCTATCAGGGCATAATTGTGTTCTTGGCAATTTCGGAAGGGTTTTGCATTTCCTCCCTACAGTACAGTACATAATCAAGCCCGTAGTGATTCCAAATCCTGTCTCATTGCCCAGTCTTTCTAAACTGCACAATCTGGGAGGCTATTTGCATGCGTATCAACTAATAGGACTAAAGAAAGCGATCAAACCTATATCAACTAAGCAAATTGCAAATACTTACAGCCAGGATGAACAAATTCTGTGTAAAAGTATTTTTCATTAACAGAAAAAGAGAGTATATTAAAAACACATGGCAAAAACTGTTTAAAAAAAGTGCACAGGTAATCAAAATTACAATCAGAAGTAGGAAAAAACCTGTATTTTGCATTCTGAACCAAAAATTTGTGCTGCTTTTGAAGATTTGTTCTTCTGAAGATCAGACAGAATCCTGTATGTAAATATCGTGCTTGAGAATTTGTAAATTTCCGTGCTTTTAACGAATCGCTGGGTGCATTAATGGAAGTAATCCTGTATGTAAATATCGTGCTTGTGAAGAATGGCTGGGTGCATTAATGGAAGTAAATTTAACAGCTGAGAACTGCATATTTATTAATTCATTACAGCCCGAACTGTCTGATGACATCAGATTAGATATCAGATGGAGTGGTAATCAATACTTAGTTTACTAACTACTTTTACCTAGTTCACTAACTACTTTCACCAAATTTAATAGCTTATATTTACTGACAAAAACGTGCATGTAGATAGATATGGAGTATATGAATGAAAATTTTCAAATTTTAGAAAAACATGTATATTTTTTATATATGGAAAAAATAGTATTCGATCAAATTATAAGTAAAAGTTCAATTCTCATGTAATGAAAAATCTATTTTTTATTTTTTATTTTTTTTAATGTTAAATAATATATTTAGTAATTATTAAAAGAAAAAAAAAAGATTTTTCAATTTTTTTATTTATGTTAAATAATAAATTTAGTAATTATTAAAAAAAAAAAGATTTTTCCTTATTTCAAATAAGGAATTACTTCAAACACACAATTTAGTAATTATTAAAAAAATTAAAATTAGAGATTTTTTTTTTAATACAAATAAGGAATTTAAGAATTTGTTAATTATTTTTTGTCTCTATTTTTCTAGCAATATATACTTGTCTCATATAAAACCTCATGCAATAAGTTTGGTAACACCCTTGAAATAATATTTACTCTAGTTTATTAAATATTTTGTATTTCCACTTTTCAACTTCAGTGACAAAGAAATAATAAATTTAGTTAACAATGAGTAAAATCCATCAAAAGTGTTGCCTAAAGTCATAGTTATTTGATCTATTACAGATGATGAAACTATTAGTGAAATGAAAGATTTCAATATGTGACATAGTAATCAAGATAATTTATAAGAATTCTTACCTATAACTATTCATGTGATACATAACTTTGGTTCCATTACAAGAGATATTGAATAATTAGGCCATGTTCATTTTAGCAATGATATAAACAATAATGTTCATTTTAGCTTACCTATTCAATTAATTTGGCTATTATATCCACTATCGACCACTTGGGAAATATCACATTAGTTTAAAACTTGCTTACTCGGTCTTCACATAACCAAACAATGGGTCATCAATTAACACAATTACCTTTCCATCATCTACCTTATCCATCTGCCAGATCACTAAGCTGCTATCCCCCCAGGACACTTAATGCTCTATACATACTTACTATCTCGATACTCGACACCTAAAATACAGACGAGCTTGTAGATTGAAGCCCTAATGTCTCAATACTCGATATCTTGAAAGGCCAATGGTCGGGCTATCAAGCGATCAGGCCCTCAGAAGAGGCTAAAGAGTGTCATTGATACTAATTAGTTGATATATTAACATCCAAAAGCCCAACATCCATGTCATCGCTATATGGTTACCACCTATACATCACCTCGGTGCATAGTCAACCTTCCATTGCCATGTCAACATGCCACATCACTTACCACATTGGTATGCCATGTCATCTAGACCCACATTGGTGCCACATCACTTACCACATTGGTATGCCATGTCATCTAGACCCACATTGGTGCCACATCACTTACCACATTGGTATGCCATGTCATCTAGACCCACATTGGTGCCACATCATAATGAGACGTTAGCATGTCAAATCAACTGCAACACAATTGACTGTTGTATCCCCAGATCCACGTCCACTCACCACATCATTATTCTATTGATACCAAGGTTTCTTGTTGGTGACTAGTGTCCTACTTACTAATGTCTACTACCCAGTATTGTGCCATTTTGATAGGTTGATGTACCAACAACTAATACATTGCATTAGTGTTGGTTGACCTCAAGGTGTCCTTAACACAGTTAGCCCGAAATTTGACCTCTCGATGGACTATAGTCCCCAACCATCAAGTGAGAGTCCTTGAACCCTCTATCTCCATGAGCTAATGGATAATGGAGGGTGATATGCTAATATCGAGGACATGTTTGACATGGAATCTAGGTTAGTTGGGGATTTTTGCACAATTAAGTGATGGGGAGCACTATTTTCCATCATTATAAACCATAGGTATATAGATGGTGTATGGGTGTTAATGTGAGGATAATTTTGCCCGACAAGGATGGCTTTGTTTGGGTCCTTGGACATCATCTAAGGAGAAACACCATTATCATGCTAGGGTCTAGTACGAGTGGTTTTTAAGGCTTAGTAATAATACAGACTATGCACATGGTACAAAACCACCCTCCAATGCCTCTAAGGTGAATAGTTGGCCTAGTGGTACTCATGGAGACCATCTAAGGGATGGTTCTTAGGCCCTTGAACATTTTTCAAGGATGAAAACTAGTCCCTGAGGGCCTAAAAGAGGTGTAAGATAATGGTCATGGTCCATGTATAAGCTCCCAAGCCACTTCAATACAACACCTACAAAGCAAATATTTTCCCCACGTATGTTGTATGGACAATGTTTATTTCCCTTTAGTGGTTAATTCCTATTGAAAAGTGTTTGAAATTTTTCATGTTATATGTTGATGCCTATTGCTACACTTTTTATCTTTCAATCTCTATTCTTCTAGTAATATATACTTGTCTCATAGACAACCTCAAGCAATATGCTTGGTAACACCCTTGAAATAATATTTACTCATTTATCAAATATTTTGTATTTCCACTTTTCAACTTTAGTCAAAAAGAAATAATAAATCTTGTTAACAATGAGTAAAATCCATCAAAAGTGTTGCCATAACAACAAATGGTTGTACAAGATTCTCCACCTCCTCCTATGGGTAATGCGGGGAAATGGTAATATGGTCCTAATAACAATGCGTAGGTCCTCATGTTAATTCTCACATTTATTTTACCACGAGAGAAAAATCATATGACCCTGTTGTTCAAAAAAAAAGTATGCTATAGTGAGTCCCTGATGCTACCATCCAACAGGAAGAGTACGTCATCCACGAACAGCAGGTGTGTGAGGTAACACTCATCCGTGATCTTGAGCCCACTGAGAGATCCTTCCCTTTTTGCAAAAATGATTAAGCGACTCAGGCCTTCCATAACCATGAGGAATAATAGGGGAGATAGGGGGCAACCTTGTCGGAGTCCCCTTTCGGAATGAAAAAAATGTGAGGCAGATCCATTTATAAGAATATTGTAGAGGGTGTGGTGATACATGCCATGATCCAGTTGATGAGAGGGAGAGGGAAGCCCAGATGTATGAGCAACATTTTAATATATAGCCAGCTGACCCGATCGAAGGCTTTAGAGAGGTCAATCTTTAGGAGAATACATTTGAGGTGCTTGGACCAGATGGAATGAAGAGCTTCCTGGGCGGATCCAATGGCTTCATGGATCTGTCTATTCTCAAGGAAGGCAAATTGCTGGGGTGCAATGTGTTTAGACAGAATGGGTTTGAGCCGGTTTGCAATGATCTTGGATATAATCTTGTAAAGGACATTACACAAGGATATGGGGCGAAAGTCATCAAACGAGGATGGGGAGTCAGTTTTAGGGATAAGGGCAATGAACGTAGAGTTTATAGCATGATATAGACACCCAGATGTTCTGCTTTCCTCTACCACCCTGAGTAGGTCCTGTCCCAGCAAGTCAAAAAAGGCTAAATAGAATTCAATAGTCCAACCATCCGGCCCAAGGCTCTTGTCTTTTTTGAACCATTTTAAAGTGCTCTCCAGTTCCTCCATAGTGACAGGAGCCGTAAGATCAGCCGAGTCCTCCTCGTTTACAAATCTAGGGAAATGATTAGCCACATTAATGATCTCTGCCAAATTTGTGCCTGGTGTGCTTCTGTAAATGCTTCTGAAATGAGATGTTCCAAGCTGGGAGAGCTTGTTGAAGGAGTCTGCGAGGCCCCCTTCTGGTAGAGGGAGATTCCAAATAGTATTTGCCACTTTCCTTCCCTTTGCATAATTATGAAAGAACCTTGAGTTTTCATCCCCTGCTTTCAGCCAGATTTCTCTACTTCTCAATCTAAGAGATTCTTCCCTTAGTCTGAAAATATTTGTCTTCTGGTTTTCCAGCTCAATCAATCGGGCCTTGTCTGCTCTAGTGTTAAATCCCAAATTCCGTTCATCTAAGAGAGAGCTTAACTCTGCTTCAATATGTGTGAGCTGGGCAGTATCCTTGATGTTTTTCTCCTTGGCCCAGATAATGACTAGATGCTTCGAATCAGCTCTGTAAGGTTTTTACAAAACCCCTTCGCCAGTGATGCTTCTTTGTCGATAGAGTGTGCCTTCCAGAAATCTGTGACCAATTTCATGAAGTCTTGGTCCTGTAGCCACGAATGGTTGAATTTGAATGGGGCTTTAGGCTTTCGATGAGGGCCAAGAATCTCCAACAGTATTGGGGAGTGATCAGATATACCCCCCGATCCAACCCATTGTTTATAGTGATGTAAATGATGAAGCAGGGGGCCTTTCAGTAGAAATCTGTCCAGTCTGCGAGCCAAAGCTGCTGCGCCCACCCTTCTGTTCCTCCAAGTAGGCATGGGTTTTTGCATAGGGACATCAATAAAGTCTGTCTGTTCCAAGGTATTTTTCATGAACTCGGTGATGGCATCCACCTGAGCCAAAGAACCCCAGGGTTCGCTGAAGCCCAAGGAAAAATTTAGATCCCCCCCAGGATGCTGTGGTCAGATGCCATTAAAGTAAGATTTAGGAGGTGCCTCCAAAACGACTCTCTCTGGTGGCAAGGGCCATATATATTCACAATTCAGAGGGCTTGACCGAGTTCCATAGAGAAAATATCCATTCCCAAGAATCCATTTCCACCCCAGGAGGCATCAACCCTGATGTTCCTAGGGTTATATTCGAGCGCCAGTCCCCTAGATCGCCCGATAGCATCAATTGCCAAAAACTTCCATTTTGGTGCCAGAGAATGTAAGGATTGAGAGATAGCCTCGGCCGAACCAAGAGTCTCTTGGAGGAGAATAATATCAGGCTGTTCAACCTCAAAGAGTCTCTGAAGGGCTAGTTTTTTGGGGGCACTAGCCAGACCCCGACAGTTGAAAGATAAGCTTTTCATGGGGGAACCCTTCGAGGGGTTAAGGGTGCTCTAAGGACCCCTTCAAGAGTGGATTGTCGACCAGATGCGACCTCCGCCCCAGCTCGCCTGATAGCTTTTGACAGATCAGATTTCCTACCTCTGGAGGACAGAGGTCCCATTCCCAGGGAAACAATACCCAAGCCGACCTGAGGTCCAGCGGCATCCGCATTGTGAGTGTGGGGACGCAGAGAATAAGGGTGGGAGGTGGACTGCTTGGGGGAAGACAGCGAGGAGGATGAGGATGAGGCTGGCAGAGTTGGAGGGGCAGTGGAGGCTATCATGGGGGGGAACGATATAGTGCAGTGAGCCATGGTGCACGATGCATTTGATATAACCAAAGAAGAGGAGATACCAAATGAAAAGGAGGAAGGGTTAAGAGTAGTACCCGAGACCTGAGCGGCTGCTGCTGCGGCCCGAGCCCTAGTCAGTGGAGGCAAAGACGAACTGAGCCCCTTCGTCCCTGCTTTTATTGGGTTAGCATGTGCTGTTGCGATCCCCTGTGATGGGCGAGGAATGACAGGGGAAGCTCCTCTAGAAGGTATATGAACATATTCCTTTCAGATGTCGAAAATTCCATGAGCATGGGCACCTATTTAGAAACTGCCCTCTCAGCAAAATAGAGAACAAAAGTAAGGTGAACACAAAGAAAGATACTAAAGGCTTTCACAAAGTGGTTCATAAAGGAAAAGGGGGCAGGAGGGGGCTAAAGCAGCAGCAGATAGAAGGACCACAGACTAATCTAAATAGGTTCCAAGTTCTCGAAGAAGAAGAAGAGATAAGAAAGATAAATCAGGTAATGGAAAGAAGCCCAGGGGAAAAGGAGAAAGAGGAAGACACAACTCAAACACAGGATAGTATCAAATAGAAAGAGACTATGATGAGCGATGCAGAACCAAAGATGGACCAAGAAATGACCCAGAGTGAGATGGAAATGGAAGATCATGAACTACAAGAGATTCTTGACAGGGAACACCTAGATCTGGAAGGATTCTTGAAATAGGGGACCATGAGTGGGGTAGACTTTTTACCGCCAGAAGATTTTAATAGGGTACAACAGCTGTTCCTATGGAAAACTCAGGCTATAGGGCTGGACAGACAAGGAAAAAGTGAAAGGCAGGGCAATGAAGGTGTGAAAACCATGAAAAACACACCAAGATTAGCTCCCAGAATTTCAGGAAAGAAAAGAGGCAGGAAAAAGCAGAACGAGTTATTAATGGAATGTGGAAAGCTAATGATAGATTCAGGTAAGATGAAAGATCTAACCAGCTACTCCTTTACAAATCTTTAATAATGAAGTTTACATCTTGGATAGGTGCACTTTTCAATTTTCCAACTTCTCCTTAGCATCATTGCCATCCAATATCACGTTTAGCATATTCACCTTCACATTACACTGTTTCTTGTAGAAAAATAAGGACACTTGTAGCAGTTTGCAACCCGACTTCTAAGCTTGCCCAAATTCACACGAAACACATGATTTTCCTTAATGCTCTATACATACTTACTGTCTCGATACTCGACACTTAACATACATACGAGCTTGTAGATTGAAGCCCTAATTTCTCAATACCCGATATGTTGAAAGGCCAATGGTTGAGCTATCAAGCCACTGGGCCCTCAGGAAGAGGCTAGAGAGTGTCATTGATACTAATTAGTTGATATCTTAACATCCAAACGCCCAACATCCACGTCGTCACTATATGGTTACCACCTATACAACACCTCGGTGCCAAGTCAACCTTCCATTGCCATGTCAACATGCCATATCACTTGCCACATTGGTATGCCATGTCATCTAGACCCACATTGGTGCCACATCATAATGAGACGTTAGCATGTCAAATCAACTGCCACACAATTGACATGCGATATCCCCGGGTCCACATCCACTCATCACATCATTACTCTATCGTTATCAAGGTTTCTTGTTGGTGACTAGTGTCCTACTTACTGATGTCTACTACCCAATATTGTGACATTTTGATAGGTCGATAACGAACAACTAATACATTGCATTCGTGTTGGTTGACCTTGAGGTGTCCTTAATATAGTTAGCCTGACATTTGACCTCTTGATGGACTATAGTCCCCAACCATCAAGTGAGAGTCCTTGAACCCTCTATCTCCATGAGCTAATAGATAATGTAGGATAATATGTTAATATCGAGGACATCTAACCTAGACTAGGTTAGTTGGGGCTTTTTGCACAATTAGGTGATGAGGAGCACTATTTGCCAGCATTATAAACCATAGGTATATAAATGTTGTATGGGTGTTAATGTGAGGATTTGCCCAACAAGGATGACTTTTGTTGGGGCCTTGGACATCATCTAAGAAGAAACACCATTATCATCTTAAGGCCTATGAATGGTTTTTAAGGTTTAGCAATAATATAAACTATGCACATTATACAAAACCACTTCCCGGTGCCTCTAAAATGAATGGTTTATAAAATGCAAATGTATGTTTATATAATTTATAGGATGCACAGGTTAGTTAATATTATATGGTTTGTATTAATAAAATAAATGGACAAATTAATAGAACTGCTGGCAAATCAACATTTAAAAAATTATTATGATGAAGACTTTTCAAACAATTTTATGGGAAAATTCAATTAATAGAACTGTTGGCAAATGAACCTTTAAAAAAATATTATGAAGTAGACTTTTCAAACATTTCTGTGAGAAAATTTAAAATTTTGTGGGAAAATTTGGGCTTGGCGCCAATCGGCTGTTCGTTTCTCCTTGTCTCGAAGTCCCACCGCCTGAACATTCTCTTCCAACGATTGATTAAGGTGTGGCTGTCAGGGTTCACACCCAGTGGAAAGCTTATTTTCTGAACCAGCTGTCTTATATTATTATATGATATTTGGCAAGGTGGGCTCTATAATATCTGGTATTCAACGATTTGGAAAACTTTTGAGCAGACAGATCAGTGTGCTTTGAGGAGCAATAGCCAAGACAGGTTTACCAGCTCTGCATTTACTACTATTTTTTCTGTGAGGCCGATCTTCCATAGTTTTTGCCCAAAACAGGTATGTGTTTTAGCTTTCTCTTTGTTTTCTTAAAAAATAGCTCCTTGAAGATAGGGTGTAGAAACTGCAGGCAAAATTAGAGACAGGGACCATAGCAGCTTCCTCCCACTCCAGCGAGAATCATCACATCCTGTCGTATACCCTACCGGATTCCCAGTCGTTGCAGATTTCGTCATAACCTGTCATCTCAGGGTTAAAATTATATTAAAACACCCGGGACTATTGGACTTCAAAAAAATCATAAAAATTTTGTTCTTGGCACTTCTGCACTTGCTAAGACAGCGATGAAGGAGAAAATATTGGTTGTGGCTGAGCAGTATACGGATATCTACACCAAAACCCAAAACTGGTTGAATCTAGCCGATCTTGCATTGCAAGACCTTGATAGGGGTATACCGATTTTATCAATAGGATGCATATGTTTGTGTAGTTTTTTTATTGTCTTAATCATATGACGAAAACCAGAGTACAAGAATATGGGTTTCAATGCTTTGCAACCGTTGAGTTCTTGAGGCTCAGTTGCAACTTGGAGAACTAGGAATATTTTGAGAAGAGTATATATATTCTTTTCAATCCATGTCCTTGCCTTGTAGGACATTGAGGGGTATATAGATTCTTCTCAATGGAAAACAGTTGCCGTTTGTGTGGTTGTTTATGATCTTGCCATTTATTCACGTTTTTTTGTAATATGTAAAAAGTTGCAACCTCATTAAATGACATTTACAGAGCTAGAATACACTAGTGCTACCTCTAGAGAGATAAAATCAGCTGCGTTCATCTGATTCCTCAGTGCTCAAGATATTGGCCCATTGTATAAACATAATCGAAGGGAATATCCTTCGCTTTGACAAGTGAAATAGCTAGTAAACTCAAGGCAGCAATATCAAGATGAGTCCATATGTGCTACATTATTAGATTAACTTGGTAAACTGATATCCTGTTGCCTGTTCAGATTGTTGGGGCTACCTTTAGATTCTTTCTTTTTGATTGTACAGACTTTAAACACATACCCAACCCATTTCCTTGTAAGCGTTACTAAGCATAGGATGATAATATGGGGCATTTTCTTGGATCGGATTCCAGCTTAGTTATTTCCTCTGCTTTTGGGCATATGTAAAGTTAAGTGCATTTTAATGGAATGTGATTGCTTGTTTCTGTGTTAAGATATCTGCAAATTTCCTTGCTGACACTTTCACATCAATGTAAGAGAAGTCCTTATAATCAAATGGGTATTTATCCCAGGAGTTTATTCTTGCACATTCTCACACTTTCAAGGCTTGCATATGTGCCATAAATCATAGACAAGTACCTAGACTTGGAAGAAAACTCAAAGTTAGAACCTCTTTTGACAGCGTATAGGTCCTCCTCATAAGACAGTTGTAGAGACTTCTCCCTTCAATGCGGTTGGGCTTTAAGACTACCGCTAAGACGCGCTAGGTCTCCTTACTTGAACAACACCTAAAACACATCCTTTAGGACTGTGTATTTAGTCTATTTCTTATTGTGGATTAGGAGTTCATTTAGGCTCCCTTTGACTGCCTCTTAGATGTGAATAGAAGATTGCAGCTAGGGCTCTTTTGGAGCTTCCTTTGACAGCACATGGAAGCCTCCTTGCTGTGATGAAGAGCCTTCTTTTGGTACATCGAAGGAGCCTCTCTACACTGTGATTTAATCCCTTTAGGCCAGCATATGAGGCTTGCGGCTAGGGCATGTTGTACAACAACTAGGGCTCCTCCAAGGCTATCCTAAAGGGCTCTTTAGATGAATCCTACACCTCTTGACAAGACTGTCCTGTTGTGCCACTGCTGCACTATGTCATGGCTATCCCATTGTGCCACTACTGCACTATGTCATGGGTGTCTCATTGTGCTTTGCCATACCATAACAACACCATGAATTTGCCACACTAAATACTAGTTGTCCCATGTTGTACCATTGTACCATTGCTGTCCCGTTGTGCACTATATGCCATTGACCATTGTTGTCTCATTTTTGTAACATATGCTGCACCATACTGCACCAAGTTGCCTTTGCTGTCCCATTGTTGTATCATTGCAGCACCATGTAGCATTGTTGTCCCACTGCTGCAACAAACTTCTTGCTATCCATACTGCTGCACCATTGTTGCAGCATACATTTTGTTGTCCATTCTGCTGCACCATTGCTGCATCATACATCTTGTTGTCCATACTGTTGCACCACTGTTGCACCATACATCTTGCTGTCATCGATAATACTACTATGGTCCCTAACCCCATTTCCCTGCTCATTAATCGGATGAGAGGTACTTCCAATGAGTCTCAGATTACATGGGTAGGATGCCTCGATAGGGGAATTGATCATCTATCCTACAGGAGAACTAATCATCCTGGCTCACAGGAGAATGAATCATCCTATCCCAAAGTCACCTTGGGGTATTACAAGGGAAGGCTAAGCTATTCATCTTGTACACAGTGCACCATTAGGGGAGGGTGAGTTGCCCTATGGTCGTGTGTTGCTCCAGTAAGTACCCCAAATCCCTTATATCTCCCAGAGCTCAATGCATGCAACATGTAGGACCCTTATACGAAGGTCTCTCAACAACTCCAGGTTGTTTGGGAAAGTCACAGGTTTGACCTTTCCCCTGGGCTTTGACAAAATGTTTGCAACATGTACATCAGTCTCAATGCGATGGAGCCTCCTCGCTCATCGACTTACCATATTCTAGATAAGTTAGTATTTGATGTCTATCTAGTGGAGCAATCATCGAATACAGGATTTCTCAACAATCAAATCCCCCCTGGTTGTCACAGAGGATCACAGTGTTATTCATCATTTGTACAAACAACGCACTGAAGAGCTTCCACAACCAGGCAACGTCACACAAGATCATACTCGTAGCTATGTATTCAGTCTCGGCGGTGCTTATAGCAATCGACTTCTGCTTCTTGCTCATCCATGATATCGAAGCAGAATCCAAAGAGAACTAGCACTGAGAAGTTCTCTAGTGATCCTCCCCATAGCCTGCCCAGTCAACATTCGAATAATCATGCAGCTTCATATTTCAGGCAGTGAATCTCAATCCATGAGAGATTGTGCTCCGAAGATATCTCAAAAGGTTCTTGGCACCAATCTAGTGAGGCTCAACCAAATATGAGCTCACCATGCTAACTATAAAACATATATACGGACAAAAGTTCACCAAGAACATCAATGCAAATGAGTTTATGAAACTTAGAGGCATTTCCCAAATCTGGTCTAGCATCATCACAATATAACTTCTGAAAGTTAAGATCCTCGAGGTAGTCACGGTCTTGCAGTTTACCATTCCACATCCGGAATCCAACTCTCTCTTACTTTTGCAAGTGAGAGGGTCTGCACCTATCAGAAATAGGTCGTTCTTTGAAGGTGTCGGTATGAGAGGTCTATCATCCACAATCTTCAAACAATGGTTTGGATTGGCTTCACTCTTAGTGAATCTCAGCTTCATCTGACAATTATCAATCCTCTCATATCAAACCCGGGGTGATTTGCTTCAAGCCATAGAGGGCAGTGTATTTGATGCAGAGGCCCAGAGAGGCCAGCGTATTTGACGCAGAGGCCTAGAGAGCTAACGCAGGGCCTCCTGGGGTTGACACAGGCCTAGATAGGCTGATGCAGGGCCAACACTGGGCAAGGAGAGGCTGACGCAATCTAGATTGGGCAGACGCTGGGGTTTGAGTGCAATTCTGTGCTGAGGAGTTGCCAGAATGATTATCTTAGGTTTCAGCCAGGAGATCTATGAGAAACTGTGAGGTATTACTGCTAAGGAAATTCTCTGTTGGGTAGGCCATTTTTGACACCCAGATTGTACTCTTATATTGCTTAGTAAAAAAATCCCTCAGATAGCTGCACCGGTTTTCCCGCATTGGGTTTTTCCGAGGACATTGGTCCAAAAATAACGGTGTCATATGGTGTGTTTGTTTCTGTTTCTTTTAGTAGCCTTTTAGTAGCCTTTTGTGTTGTAAAAAACACCTCTTATACTCCCTTTTTCTTCAACTAGCCTTTTGATAGTAATATATACGAAGGTCTCTCAATGACTCCAGGTTGTTCGGGAAAGTCACAGATTTGACCTTTCCCCTGGGCTTTGACAAAATGTTTGCAACCTGTACATCAGTCTCAATATGATGGAGCCTCCTCGCTCATCGACTTACCATATTCTATATAAGTTAGTATCTGATGTCTATCTACTGGAGCAATCATCGAATACAGGATTTCTCAACAATCGAATCCCCCCTGGTTGTCATAGAGGATCACAGTGGTATTCATCATGTGTACAAACAACACACTGAAGAGCTTCCACAACCAGGCAGCGTCACACAAGATCATACTCGTAGCTATGTATTCGGTCTCGGCTGTGCTTAAAGCAATCGACTTCTGCTTCTTGCTCATCCATGATATCAAAGCAAAATCCAAGGAGAACTAGCACTGAGAAGTTCTTTGGTGATCCTCCCCATTGCCTGCCCAGTCAACATTCGAATAATCATGCAGCTTCATATTTCAGGCAGTGAATCTCAATCCATGAGAGATTGTGCTCCGAAGATATCTCAAAAGATTCTTGGCACCAATCTAGTGAGGTTCAACCAAATATGAGCTCACCATGCTAACTATAAAACATATATACGGACGAAAGTTCACAAAGAACATCAATGCAAATGAGTTTATGAAACTTAGAGGCATTTCCCAAATCTGGTCCGACATCATCACAATATAACTTCTGAAAGTTAATATCCTCGAGGTAGTCATGATCTTGCAGTTTACCATTCCACATTCAGAATCCAACTCTCTTACTTTTGCAAGTGAGAGGGTCTGCACCTATCAGAAATAGGTCGTTCTTAGAAGGTGTCGGTATGAGAGGTCTATCATCCACAATCTTCAAACAATGGTTTGAATTGGCTTCACTCTTAGTGAATCTCAGCTTCATCTGACAATTATCAATCCTCTCATATCAAACCCGCAGTGATATGCTTCAAGCCATAGAGGGCAGCGTATTTGACGCAGAGGCCCAGAGAGGCCAGCGTATTTGACGCAGAGGCCTAGAGAGCTAATGCAGGGCCTCCTGGGGCTGACACAGGCCTAGATAGGCTGATGCAGGGCCAACGCTGGGCAAGGAGAGGCTGACGCAGTGCAGATTGGGCAGACGCTGGGGTTTCAGTGCAATTTTGTGCTGAGGAGCTGCCGGAATGATTATCTGAGGTTTCAGCCAGGAGATCTATGAGAAACTGTGAGGTATTACTGCTAAGGAAATTCTCTGTTGGGTAGGCCAGTTTTGACACCCAGATTGTACTCTTATATTGCTTAGTAAAAAAAACCCTCAGATAGCTGCACTGGTTTTCCCGCATTGGGTTTTTCCGGGTACATTGGTCCAAAAATAACGGTGTCATATGGTGTGTTTGTTTATGTTTCCTTTAGTAGCCTTTTGTGTTGAAAAAAACACCTCTTATACTCCCTTTTTCTTCAACTAGCCTTTTGATAGTAATATAATATGTGGCAAACCTAGTGTCACAAGGCCCGAGCAACTCTCTAGATGCATTATTCTTGTACAAGCTCAATGTGAGTTGATGGTTAAATATGAAGTGAGAAATTTTTTCCCCCTCCGAATTGTCTCATTAATCCATGGAAACTTTGCCAAGTCATGTAACAATAAGTCAAGACAATGAGCAACACAAGGTGTCCAATATATTTTTCTGTATTTATCCATGATCATTTTTCCTGCTCCGACACAATTTGAAGCACTAGACCACATTTTCTTCTCCAACCTCAAGAATAGCTTCCTCTAAAATCTTGAAAATAAATTCAGAGGTCTTCTTATTCCCTGATGCATCAACTACTTTAAAAAAAAGTACCCCTTTAGGGCAGTAAACCAACACATTAATAAGAGGTCTATGATTCATATCTGACCAACCATCTGATAAAAGTGTGCACCCTGTTTCCTTCCAAGAGTCTTTGATCTTCTGCAAATTGTTTGTAACCCTTTCTTTTGACCTCTTCAAAAGAGTGGTCCTTATAGTCTCAGAACTAGGAGGGACATATCCTTTACCAAAACTTGCCATCATCTTACACGCTTGATTAAGTAAGGGCTTCTTGCCACATTAAATGGAATTGCAGATTCAAAAAACATATCAGCTACAACATCATCAACTTCTTGTTTCTACATGGGCTTTCAAAGAGAATTTAATGTAGCTGTCCCACTTGATTTACCGATCTTTGACTGAGATGAACTCCCAACACCAACCGTGAATTTTTTCCTTTTTTAGATGATTGCAATGTAGAATATTAATATATGTCCAAAGTTTTGAGTCGTTAGCTCAGATTCTATAACTATAAGTTATTATATTATGGACTAGAGGGTCGACGATACCTGTGTTACGTGTAACGTGTTCTAGTCGTGCACACTACAGTCAACGTTGAAGCTCGAACGAAGGTGCAACAAATCACGATTCACACTGCACAGCCTACGGCTATAGCTTATAGGCTCACATGGTAGTGGGCACGGGCTCAAGCAGCCGCGTAATCAGCGACTAGCAGTGACTAAACTTGCAAGGTGCCTGCATGCCGCTGCAGGACTACATCGATCTCCTCAAGGCTCACACTGCACAGTGCAATAAAATGCACAGCAATATGCCAATACAAATGCACTCCTGCTATGCCAATACAAACACTCTGCTAACTCAATACTCTATTCACTCGACCGACTTGCACAGCTTGTGCCAAATCCTTAGAGAGCCATTGTTTATAAAGAAAAAATTGGCGGGAATCGTTGTAGAAAAGCAGTATGCGGCCCATGGTTTTTCACGTAAACAGGCAAATAAAACTGTAAAAAAAACTGGCAAACCCTAAGTCGAACCTAAAAAAAAATCGATCAAATTCGCGTTCAGGTTCGTGTTCGGATGAGGTTCAAATTTGATTAGGTTCGCCTTTTGGGTTCAAATTTCAGGTTCGGTGAACTTGAACGGATTTCAATTTTTTTTTTTGAGGTTCGCTGAATTTCAAACCTAAACCTTCAAATTCAGCGAACCTTGTGACATAGCTTGCTACATGAGGGGAATGGTCCCTTTGTAAGATTTTCCTTCGGTACATCTCAGACATGTACCTTCATGCTCCTTTTGTATTCAGGCATCCCAGTCACCATCTGACTCACATCGAGTAAGGCCCCACAATAAGTAGACCTTTGGTGCTATAGGTGAGATGTGTCAACTAACATGGTCCCCGGTGGACCATCTTGCAACTTGGTACAAATTGCCAATGCTGAACCCATGAGTAAAAGCATCTTTGAAAATTCTATTTTCAAACACGTACCTTCCCATCGATGAATGCCACCCTGAAACCTTTGATTTCTGTTGCCGAAATGGACACCAGGTTCTTCTTGCGATCAGGTACATAAAAGAGATTCTGTAAATGAATTGAGTTACCCTCATTCAATTGAGGGGTAACATTTCCTACACCCTTTTCAGGATAGGTGGCATCGACTCCAAATATAATCCCACGATGTTTCTTACCAAATTCAAGAGAGCACCCTTCTATTCGATGAAGTGCCTTGAAGCACTATAATCAATAAGCTAGCTTCCCACAGAATCTGAAAGAGAGGGCCAATACAAGATAACGCTTCTTTATCTTATCAGAAACAACATTTGATTCTTCATACCTGGGGTTCCTTGCTTTCTTTGAAGAGTCAGTCGTTTCCTTGATGACCTTCATTATCTGTCATTCCTTCTATCATTGAAGATGTCCTTGGAATGATTGTTATCTTCATCAATAGATGTGTCCTTGCCATTTGTACATTCCTTCGCATAATGGCCGAACTTATTGTAATCTGCCTTTCCTTTCACCCTGAGATCCGGACTTCCCATTGAAGTGATATGTAGGTAGGCCATCAGAAGCTTCTGCTGCGCCTTTTTGATGATATGCTCTACTTCGACTTTACCCTTGGCGAATTTGAAGAGGGATGACGAATCCATGGATCCTTTTGTCCTTTCCCAACTGCCTTCACTGATTGCTATTTCACTCATGACTGCGTATGGGATAAGGGATTTTCCTTTTATGACTGCATATAGGATAAGGGTTTTTCCTTTCATGATAGCAAGGGCATTCCATGTGTAGAGAACTTCTTCTAGGACGATGTTGAGGTGCCATCTCCATTAGGCAGCGTAGCGACTAGGTTTAGGGCATCTCTTCTCCTTAGACTTGCGGCCAGGGTTTCTGCCTTCATTTCCATGGCTGCATATTACTACTTCTTCATAGGGCAGCATTTAGGGCTTCTCCATAGGGCAACATTAGGGCTTCCTTCACCATGCTAGATCTCCCTTTCCTCCCGCATCTAGGGCTTCTTCATTAGTGAAGTGTAGAGCCTAGGGCACTCCCTCTAGACTAGTGCTATAATTGGTCACTTTTGATGATGGTTATCCTCTTGAGCGTTCATTCTCCACACTAGCAAATGCATATATTGGATTCAGTATAGAGAAGGAGGATGATGGCTGAGACAACAATGGTAATACACAAATTCTAATGATTATGGCATCGAGGAGGACTACTGATAGTCATCGGCTATGAGAATCTTCCATCTATGGTTCGGGTTAGAGATGAACTCTAGAAACAAATATGGGATATGAAATATGGCTACTTTTCTCAATTGAAAAAGTTGCAAGCAACCAAGCATCCTCTAAGATCTTCCATATGAAATTTTCCACAGGCCAACTAGACCTTAATTCAAAGTCATGTTTTTTGAGAGACCTGGAATGGTCACACTAGTGACTACATTATTCTCAAAAGATTCTTGGCAATAGATGCCACAATTGAGGGATTGTTAATCCTAGAGATTTAATAACATTTACTTCAAAGCATCAAGGTCTTACTATAGAAGAATTTTAGAAACTGATTCAATCCCCTAGGCTATGGAAGGAATGGAAAACAGTTGAAGATTGGCAATCACATCCATCTTTCTCTCCCTGGCCTATTTTAGCTCATGAGCTTCAAAAATGAAAAATATCCAATGCTCAGGATGAAGACAAACTCTGGTGAGGTTCTCAAACCAAAGGGATGTTTACTCTCAAGGAATCCTACTCTCTTATAGTTGGTCATCAAGACATCCACTAGGATCCCATTTGGAAGAAAATCTAGATGAATGGTGTTTTCCCATGGTCCTCAATTCCTTTGGCTAGTTGGATGACGTAAGATCCTCACATGGGATCAAATCAGGAAAAATGGATTTTAGGGCCCCTGAATTTGTACTTTATGTTGGAATTATGAATATTCTATGGAGCATATATTGAATGTATGTCCTTCCATTGAACGTATTTGGATGCATAGTTGACTACCCTTTGGATCCTTGTACTGTAAATTCAACAGTTTTTTATACTTGTGCTCCCTCATAGATCTAGCATATTCAATAGTCCAGTTAAAAATAGAGAGTGGATTATTTCCCGTAGTTTTGTCATGTCAATGCTTTGGAAAGAAAGGAAAAACCAAATATTTAAGCAAAAGAAAGAAAGGACAAAGTCATGGTCTACATCAAAGTGCAACATGGGGGTTACATTACTCCTACTCAAACTCACAATGAAATGTTGAGGTGCCAGGTGTATTACCATGAAAGTCTACAACTCCCTTACTTTCAGTGTCTGTGAAAATAGGATTAGTTTAATGAACTGTATTTCTGTGACCTCAAAAGTGTTTTCAGGATTTAAATTATCAGCAAGGAAAGCATGATCTTCACCATACTTTTCATATCGTTGATTTTCTTCCCCTACCTTTACATGTTGTATATGTACTTGTATGTTTCTTTGGTAGAGATTTCTCCTCCATGAGAAAGACCGCCCCAAGAATGCCTATCTGCCCTCTTAGACAGAGCAATATCTGCGTGATAGAGATGAGATCTATAATTTTCCCGTTTGACATTGAGCTCCATCAGAAGAGCCAAATTTTCAACATGTGGCCAACTGGAAGAGGAGGAAATGAAAGATTGTTGGCAGCCAATATCAGCAAGAGTGAACAGCTCATGCCTGTGAAGAAACTGGATGATTGGGGGAGGAAGAATGTGATTCCCAGCCAATCCAATGATTACTAAAATGGCTTACAACTTCCTGTAGGATGTTTTTCTGAGTAGTTAGTGTTATATTGTCCATATTTCTAATATACCAGATTGTGTCGGAATTTTTTCTTTTGGAAGCTATCTTATGAAAGTACTTAGTATTATTATCTCCCCTAGAAACCTGCGTCATTTTTATTTTTTGTCTCCATTCCTCTGCCTGATAATTTAGAGAGCTCCAATATTGTATTTTTGCTTTGTTCAAATAGGAAATTAGGCCTTGTAGGGTCCATCAATTCTGAAATCTCTTTATCTATAATAGAAAACTCCCGAGAGAGTGTCTTCTTGCACTTGATGATGCATGTCTTAACCTTTGACTTTAGCCTGTGCAGTTTTTGAGTGACCTGATACATCATTTTATTTTTCATTATCCCTAAAGTCCTCATCCAAGATATCTTAATCAGGTCCACTAAATATTTATCTTGTAGCCATACTTGATTGAACTTGAATGGTAATTCCTTGGCTTCTTGTTCACCATTCCATTCCAAAAAGATTGCATTATGATCGGAAACTAAAATTCCTTGGTGCAGAAGCAGATGCAGCTCAATTGCTTGAAAGCACAAGTGGATGTAGAAGGATCAAGTTTTGTACATATCCTATGGGGAATGAGCCTGCCAAATCAAACAAGAATCTAAGAGAAACGGTTCAGGAGGATGATGAAGTAAGAGATGGTGAAGGGGGTTTGGGAGGAGAAACAATGCAACTTGAAGATGAAGAACAAGCTCTAATGGAATGGGTGAGGACAGACTTAGCTGGTGAAAATCAAGTGGAAACATTGAACACCAGGACTGGTGCTGAACCAAAAAGATTACCTGATACATATAACAGTGGCCAGCATTTGGTGAGAACATCCCATCCTATTGGAAACTTGTTAAATGGGGAGAGGCAGAGTCAATCTCCTATCAGTCAGCAGCATAGAGATGAGATAGATGCTAGAAACAAGAGAGATAAGCATTCGATAGTAACAATTGATCTATTAGCATCAGAGGTTGCTGGTAGTTGGGCATTCAGTACAGTTGGTTTAGTTCATGGCGACAATGAATCTCTTCGGAGTGATGACAGACAGCCAGGGACAGGAAGGATCAGTGATGAAGGAATTAATCAAGATTTTGATGCTAGTCAGATTGCAGCAGCAGGTGAGAATATTAGGTCCAAGCAAGATCTACTATTAAGTAGCTTGAAGTGTCAACACACAGTGCCTGAAGACGCAGTGGCAGGAAGTCAAAATTCTCCACCTCCCAAGTTAGCTTCTCAGCAAAGCTATGAGCACCAAGCTTTGAATGAGATGCTTGATATTGTTGCCCCTGATTTCAGGCAGCTTCATGGACTTAGAAGAAATAACGATAATGCCCCTGACACTGAAGAAGATATTGAAGGGGAAGAAGATGATAAAAATCATGATGATGACGACACTGAGGAGGGTTCATAAGAACCAGAATCTGAATAGGAAACTGTCTTTCTATTAACTCTGGATGTGTCTGAACACATGCCAAATGATTCTCCTGTCATGGCAGTGCAATTGTTCTTTGGTAAGCCATGCTATTACTTGGTGTTTTTATGACTGCCATACCTAATGGGTTGAAAGTTTGACTACTGTAGTTTGGTTGAAGCAATGATCCATGGATGCTAATGCCCATTAGATGTATAAGTGTGCTAAGCTTTTGCTTGGAAGGTGCTTAGAAATCTTTTGGCTCTCTGAACATTGCGATCTCTTGTATGACTGTAGATGAGTTCCTTTTTATTGACTGTTATTCTACATAAGCAGAGTATACTTTGGCACTTTGGTGCATAAGCACCTTGACTCTGCCTCTGTAATATTAATTATAAAATTCTAGCAGACAATAACAGTTGGAACTCCAACCTAGAAGGCCAATAGTTGGAACTGTCACAGATTGGTTTTGCACTCCTGTAACCATACTAAACCCAGAGAGATAGTGACTGGAGTCTGAAATTTTGACAGAATGGAAGCCAAAAGAAAAATGATTCTGAGAAGTTCATTTTTTTAAGATTTAGAATTTAATTCTTGATTGCCTCCTGAGCTTGCTTGAGTCATTAAATATGATATGTTTCCATTGCATAAGCAAGCCTACAATGTCTTCAGTGCACCTGACAGTGTTGTCATTTGGGTAAAGCACAAACCTTCTGTAGTGCTATCTTGTGTGTGGAGGAAAAACTATTAAAATATTATGAGACTGCTCTAATGGATGTTGGGAATTAATTACAAGTGAACCCACTGGCTGTTTATCTCTTTATTAATGGCATTGGAGTGCTGGTTTTTGTTTGAATATGTACACTGTTCCTTTCCTCAGGGACATTTAATTTGTTGCTGTTGTTGAATATAATTACATTTTATGTCAATGCTTGGGTAATGTAGAGGAAGAAGTAAAGTGAGTCTGTTTTGTGTTAATGCTGGAGAGTATATTTCTTTGTATTTGAGTCTTAAGGAAGAGTGCTAGACTACAATGCATTCAAGAGTAGTTTTGATGGTTGGCAAACATGAGCTAGGGCAAGTGTTGTTTCGAAGGGGAATGCTGCTTGAGAGCCTTGCTGTTTAATTGAATAGCTGCTCATTCAATTGTTAAAAGAACATTGAGGTTCCAGGAATGTTTTGGACGAAACCATCTTCATTAATAGTTGGAAACCATCTCAGACAGAAATGATTTTCTTAAGGAGTTCATTTTGCATATAAGATTGAGAACAAGAAAGTATGGGACCAACATAAACGTTAATACTAGTATATTGTCTATAAGTCCTCTTAATACTAGAAACTCTTGGATATTAGGTAGCCCATTGGTATTTCCTTGAGCATGTTATGATGTTTACCAAGCATTCGTAAATTCAACCCTAACCTAAGAAAGCTAAGTCCCTGCATTAAACTAATCTCTCAGAATAATAAGAACTCCACCGAACGTCTTTAAAGTCAAGCATATCAAAGAAACATTTGAGTCTTAAACCATCAAGTGCACTAAAAGCAGTGCGATGTGAATGTAGAATGTAAGGCATTTATGCAGAAGCAGTGGACCTCTTCTGCTGAAAAGAGATGCCAAGTCACTATATGGATTGAGATGATAACCTTAAAAGCATTTCATTCATCCACATCCAAAACTTAAATCTAGGATATGTGAACTGAGAATTCAACATGTCAGGACAAAATTACTTCACACATCTGAAACATATGAAACATGATAAATAATTCTAGTGAAAGTGAAAAAAGGATATATTTGAGGAGGTTTTGCCAACTATTGGCAAAACCAATCTGTGAGGAGGTGCTCCAAATTTCTAGGAAAACATCATATATTTATGATGATATACCATTGCTTAGTAAATTGATGCAAACAAATAACAGGTTTTTTTTTGTTGTTCTGGGCAAACGAATATATGCATTTACTGGGAACCAATTACAACTAACAACCAAAGATACTACTTGAATCTGAAATCTTCCACCTTTGCTTGCTAAGCAACTATTTATCTGTTGATATTTCTTCATCCTTTTTCATTCTCACTCATCTTGTTCTTCATTTCTGTGCATGATCCTTCTTTTATGCTCACTTTGTCATCTTAATTGCTCCATCTTAGTCATATTAAGCTTCTCTTCTCATTATTCGCCAAGTTTCCCCGTCCATATGGCCTATCTTGGGAATCTATTTCTTGAGTATTAATTCCTAGAGTCGACATACTGTTATCCTTTCTACTACTATTGTTTATAGGAACTTATTATAGCGTAGGCACCTACACTTCATTTGGCAGCTCCCAAGGGGCATGTTCTTTCTTGGGAAAAATATGATTCTGATTTATGCCTATAGCCTTACCATACATTTTGATGTCATCCCAACCAAGTATAAGTAGGAATTTCGCTATTAGATGTATGGTATTATGGCATCCCAAACATCTAAAAGGGATTCCCTAGTAATCCACTCGTTTTATGATAGATTGTGTACTCTAATAGATATCAAGGGTAGCTGAGAGACCTTTTATGGAATCTGGTTCAATGAAAAACCATGCTACTCATTTTTCTAGAAGGCCAGCACTCCCTTCATCGACATAATAGAATTTTCCTATCTTGTTGGCAATTTCCATGATTTCCTTCTTGGTCCATAGTTCCAAAGGAAGGCTAGGGAGTTTAACCCATATGTATTTTCGCTGGGGATCTTCTTTAATAGGATTAAATCCGACTGTCTAATTCTACAAGCATAAAAATCCCCTACCTTTCACACATGAGATTGAGCCTATCCTATCTGCATCTTCCACTGTCATGAAGTGGAATCCAAACCAACTATTGAGGAGCATGCTTACCTTCGGTCTATTTCCAACAATACAGAACCAACATTTCTGCACCCATTCTTTCATTTGTCCACTAGACATCCTAATGTGTTCCCAGTGGCCCACCAATACCTTATGCTTCATCTTTACCACATTATCCCAATATATATCAATACCCACAATGTGTTTTTGTATCTGTTCCTGGTTCTTGATCGATTTCTTTTACGTTTGTCTATTTTTTTTTTGATCGGGTTCCATTTGAAGGTTCCTTTCCAAGATATGTATCTAAGTCCTCATGTTGGGATGTTTTCAACAGGCCAATGGATGTGGGAACTTGATTTGGTCTTCCCAGTCTCTCTGCAAATTCATTTTCTATGACTATCGATACTTCTATAATTTTCCTGTCGTCATAAATCTATTCCATAGAAAAAGATTGACCAACCATGTCAATATTGACTATTAGAACTGCATTACTTTTTAAGAGGGGCTTCAAGCGAACCAGCACATTGTTTTTATTGATTGACTTCAATTTTAGGGTTTAGAAAGAAGGAGCGGCAGCCAATCCTGTAAGTCGAGGAGAAACGATAAGGTCTCAAAGGGCAGCCGGGCCAACAAACCATCACTCAACTCATAGGCTAAAGCCTTGATGAACTACCCATTGAACCTCATTGCCGTATATCATTGATGAGAGATGAGAAGAGCCCATACACCGGTCACTGCCAAGCAGCCGAGAGCCCATCAGTCCCACAAGGTGCCTGTCAGCCGAGAGAACCTAAGTCACAGGAGGTGCCGATAGACACAGGAAGGAGGTGCCGAGAGACAGGAAGGAGGCAACCAATGTATTGGTCAGCACAATGCTACTACATATGGGTGAAAATAAAGTCCAAATAAAATGTGAAAGTGTGACCGATTTTATTTGTACTATAGAACAAAGGCTAGTGGGTTAATCTCCTAAAAAAAGGTGTTAACATAGTCTATCGAAAGGTACATTTTGCTTCAGGATAACCCCTAGATTGCTATCTTTTTATGAGGAATAAAAAACATGGAAAATGTTTGGTTAGGTAGGAATACAACTTGTCAATTTGGTCTAGCTTGAGTGATTAAAAGAGAAGGTTGTTAGGCTCTCCACCATTTCATGGATTGATATAGTGATGAGACAAAAGAAGCTCTCTCTTGAGACCTGACTAGGTGATTCATAACAGTTGTGGTGTTGGTGCCTTAACTTAGCCAGAAAATGCCAAAACTCTATTGATGCACAAAATTTATTACTGAATCTACCTCAGAGTATGCCATAGTCACTGAATATGACATGCATGGTTTTACCAAGGAGGCCCTAAACTTTTGAACAATGAAACTTTACATTGGTATCTTGGCAGTAGCTGCATTGGTCTTATTAGCATTACACCACTTTTAATATGAGTCTTCACAATAGAGAATCACCATTACAGTTTGTTGATTTGTGTTAAAAAGAAAAATAACACGCAATACATTTCTTTTGGCATGCAATGTTGTTGTTGGTAGTTTTCTTGTATGTGTGCCACATGTAAAGCTAACATGCGTTAAATTTCTTTCACCTTGCAATATTTTTATTGGAAGCATGCTTGTGTTTGGGCTAGAAACTATGCTAGTTTTCTTTTTCTTTGCAATATTGTTGTTGTCAATTTGGTTGTTTATGATAAAAGGAAATCTAGCAAGTGTTAGATTTCCTTCACCTTGGCAATGTTATTGGAAATGTTGTGCTTGTGTTTGGGCTAGAAGTTGTGCTAGATTTCGTTTGCTAAGCAATATTGTTGTTTTCAATTTGGTTGTTTATTATAGAAGGAAATCTAACACGTGTTAGATTTCCTTCACCTTGGTGACGTGCTTTTGTTTGTGTTAGAAGGAAATATAACATGCACTAGATTTCTTCTGGCATGAAATGTTGTTTTTGGTAGTATGCTTGTATTTATGCTACATGTAAAGCTAGCACGCGTTAAATTTATTTTACCTCGTGACGTTGTTATTAGAAATGTGATTGTGTTTTTTATAGAAGTTGTTGGATTTGGTTTCCCCTACAATATTATTGTTGGCAATGTGCTTTTGTTTGTGCTAGAAGTAAATCAAGCATATGCTAGATATCTTTCACATTGCAATGTTGTTTTTGGCAATGTGATTGTGTTTGTGGTAGAATAAACTTTAGAATGTGTAAGATTTCTTTTACTTTGAAATGTTTTTGTGAGTAATATGCTTCTATTTACGTTAGAAGGAAATTTAGCATGTGGTGGATTTCCTTCGCCTTGCAATATTCTTATTGACAATGTGCTTGTTTGTCCTAGAAGGAAATCTAGCACGTGCTAGATTTATTTGACCATGTAATGTTGCTTCTAGCAATATGCTTATGTTTGTAGTAGAAGGAATGATATTGATTGTTAGCTTTCATTTGAGGAAACAATGTTTCATTACATACAATATTACTACCATGCTATTTTAATTTTTGCATCTATATTACCTTTTCGTAAGTTGTGTGTTTCTATGAAAATATAAAGTCACACTTTACACGGTTCAACCTTTTAATTACAAGTTACGATTTAATTGTTGTTACAGAATTGATACAAGCTACAATGGAAAATATAATTTTGGCAAAAGGGGACTATGTTGATCTCTTTATTAATGATCAAGTCATTGGGCTAGGAAGGGTCGAATCTGCAGAGTCTGGAACTTATTATGTTGGAGAAAGGGTTAACGCTGGTTATGTTACAATTTTGATAATTGATGTAACTCAACCACATTTGATTGATGAGGATGTTAATGAAGGGGACATACATCCATGGAAGATCATGGATTTGAGACACAACATAGGTAAATCAAAATATTGAAGCATGTGTTATATATTATTGATAGCATAATAAATGTTTTTTTTTGAGTAAATACTAACCTTATTTACATTTGTTTATAGGTGCAAATGTTTCTTCCACATTTTCTATTGGAGCCAAGGTAGATCTTCTGCAACATGGAGTGAAGGTGGGCGAGGGCTCCATATTCAATACAGAGCTTGGGCATAAAGTGCATGGAAAGATGGTAAAGAAAGGATGCATAGTGGTTAAAATCAAGAAGGTGTTAAAACATAATGCTCCTCTACCACATCCAACAGGATTTGAGCATACACTTGGGGGTGCATTAGAATCTTATGAAATTTGGCCAGAATCAGATTTGGAGCCTCATTGTCATGATCATGCCACAAATATTCCCCAAGATAGGGTTACATTCATATGTACAAAGGTTTCTCTTACACATGAATGCATGGGAACAAGCATGTGCATTGCCAAAGGAATGCTAGTTAATGTCCGCGAGGATGACATTGTTGAGGGTGAAACACTAGGTGAAATGGATTTTGGTGTTTTTCTAGAAGAGATAGATGGAACTTGTGAGATATGTAGAATTAGGGATAAGTCTATACACTGTTTGGTTAGATGGCCAATAAATAAGTTGGTGGACAACAAAGGTGTGATATTAAGGGTTAAGGAAAAGTTCAAGGAGCCACCCAAGGAAATGGTGATATGGGATGTTATAGAGGACAGAAATCCCTTAAACAATTGGGATGGGTTCTTTTGTAATGAAAAATATAGAAACTCAACTGATATGCATGTAACAAGGCCATATAAAAGGATTAAATGAGTTATGGCTACAAAAAAAATTGCAAAATGTCAAACAAAAATAGATGAAGAGAAAGAAATTCGAGTTTTGGCAGCAGATGTATGTTGTAGAAAAGATTGTCTTCAACATGTGGATAGGAAGGCCATTGCAGGTGCTAGAAGGGATATGAGACAAATAAATAAAAATGGTATTAGAGAATTTGTCTTGAATTCACTCATGTCAAACACAGTCATGTCAAAGGGCCATGGCCATGGCCATGGATTACCAACTATTGCTAGAAATGTAAAGGACATGAGATTTAATAGGAATATTATTTGTAAGAAAGCATGGTATAAGATACATAAGATTCCTCAAAGCACATTCTATAACTACCAGCATTATTTCCAACATGGACAGATCAAAGCTATTCATGGTAACACCAACACATGCAAAGCAAGAGCTCACACAGTGGCAGCCATAGAAATATTGCACAAAATTGTAATGGACAATTCAGATTTTTCACCAAACCAAACACGTCAAGTTGAAGAAGATGGAACATCTGCTCCTTTAAGATTGCTTCCTTCGACTTACACACAAAGTTCTTTGTTAAAAGAGATCAATGAGGATCTTCAAATGCTCAATTACCCATCAATATCACAGTCAACAATGAGCAAGATTTGGAATACTAGGTTTCGAGATGTGGTATTTTCAAAGAACACCAACTTCAGTAAATGCAATGGATGTATTGTGTTGAAAGCACAAATGAAGTCAGCAACTACAAAAGAGTTGGAAGAAAAGGCACGAGGTAGGTTGAAGAAACATAACAAGATTGTTATGTGTGGAAGATATTGCTACTATGCCCATAGAATTATGTCAGAGCGGTTTCCAAAGGAGTATTTGAGCATTATCCATGATAAAATGGACAAAACAAAGACTTCAATCCCAAGGCTACGTGTCAAATCAAAATCTATTGTAGCAACAAATTTAGGTTTATCATTGACAGGTATGCTTACACATGGGCATAAGGCAGGAGGTTTTGGTCATTTCTCCTTACCATTTGTCCATATGGGATCACAATTTACTATTACATCTCTTGCAAAGTGCTTAAGGGACCTTGAAGACCCACAAATGAATATGTATGGTGATCTACTTTATGAAAGTGGAATTTCAAGAAACCCACTTACAAATGCATTACTTGACACCTCTATTTACTCAAAATGTCAAGGGTACAAGGATGATTTTATATTTCATGGAAGTTCAAAAAGTCAAAATGTTGATTTTAAACCTCTTCCTCCACATTTGTTGCTACAGTTGGACAATGCAGCAAGTGATAATAAGAATCGCTATCTTTTCATGTTTCTATCACTTTTAACTGCACTTGGTGTCTTCATCTCTATTGAGGTTGGGTTCTTGCTTGTGGGGCACACCCATGAAGACATAGATGGAACCTATGGAAGAATGTCTTCCAACCTAAAAAGTAAAGATATTTATTCTTTACCTGAAATGATGGATACAAATCATACAATTGAAGAAAATCGAGTGTTTCCACCTACACTTATTGACAAGGTCTATGACTTCAAAAGTTTCCTTAATGGATACATCAAGGAGGGAAAAAATGCACTAGTTGGACATCTTAATGTCCAATACTTCCAATTTCTTGTACTCAATGATGTTCCAGTACTAAGGTACAAAGAATCAATTAGAGATATTGAGTGGTCAGAACCAGTTGAGTTATGGAATATAGATGATGAAGGCCGACCTATAATTCCCATTGGGAAGCCATCTTTCTTAGCTTCCAAATAGAATGATGTCTATTTAAAAGAAGGAAGGGATAACATCATACATAAAAATGTGGAAAGACACTATTGGGAATGAGGATTCACCAATTGTTACGGAGGAATAGAAAAATAAAGTAGTGTATTGGGAAAAAGTTCTTGATACATTAGATGGAATCTATAATGATCATAGAATAATAGATAGAAGTGATTCATCTTCTGAGGATTTCTGGCCCAGGACAAGGCACATTGTTTATGTTGATCGTAATGCACTCCAAGTAATGTCAAGTATTATGGATGGAGATTTTGATAATGTGATAGATGAACCAATATATGTTGGACCCAAATGCAACAAGCCAAAACCAACTTTCAATCCAATGATTGATGTTGAGAAAGGAAAGATGTTGCTAGTTAGATCAGTAAATGAGGATGCAGGAGAGATGATTTGGATGGCAAAATCCATCTCAAATATCTTTAGGGATAATGAAAGTGAGAATCTTCATGTAAAGGTTGACTGGTGGAAGCCTATGTCAGGGAAATACAATGGAAAATTTTTAGAGCAATATTGGGTACCAAATCCTGATGACACAGAGCTTGGCTCTATTCCAATTAATACCATAGTGTGGGCATGGATGCCAAATAAAGAACATTGCAAGAAGATCAAGATAAATAAATATGGTGTAGAAGCCATTCTTGATCTACTTGAGCGAATATCTTAAGAGTAGGTTTATATGATTCATGAATGTAATTTTTTTTGAAGGATCTATTAATATACATTCATACACACTTTTCCATATTTGTTGTATATCAAGTATTCTCTTCATATTCTTTTTGGAGGAGTTTTATATTATTTAATATTTCAATGTAATCATGTGTTATACAAATTACATGACAATGCCATAAAATATTTAAGTTTTCAAAACTTTATTTGACCAACATGACTTCTCACCATATCAAATATGCATAATCAAATTCAATAATGCACGTAAAAACATCTTCTAAACTTGGTCTATTAAAAAAACAATGGAGTACCTAATTAGTATTCTATTTAATATAAACCATTTAAACACTTAATGAATAAATGCTAGACACTAGAAAAAATGTTTGAGGTGAGTTTTCCTTAATTTTCCTTATTATAATTGATATAAATCAAATTCACTATCTTGTTGCACTCTAATTTATAAAAAAAATATTTTGATCATTGAACAACACAACTAGAATTATAAAATATTTCCTCTTATAGATTTTGAAGTGGTGCCAACATTGTACTAGTATAAGTAATATGTACTTAACGTAGGAAAAATAATTAGTGTCAATTTAAAATGGTCAATAGTAGTAAGAAAAACAATATTAGTATATTCTTAAATAACTTTATAGGTAAGTTTTTTTTTGTTGCAAAATCTATTATTCACGAGTCAAATTTAATACATAAATATAAATGTTAATGATAATAGAAATAATGTAAGGAATCTAAGTTTTAGATGAATGTTAATATGTTCTTTTCAATATAATATCCTTAAATACTACAGGAATATAAACTAAACATTTGTAATAAATATCTTAGTCAATTTTCTCTCTTTCTTGTTGTATTTGAATATAATTAAATTATACTACTTTGTTACTATTCTAATTCATGATTGATTTTGATCATTATGGTCAATAATAGTAAGAACAACAATATTAGTATATCGTTAAATAACTTCATAGGTAAGTTTTTTTTTTGCAAAATCTATTATCCAAGAGTCAAATTTAATACATAAATATAAATGTTAATGATAATAGAAATAATGTAACTAATCTAAGTTTTAGATGAATGTTAATATGTTCTTTTCAATATAATATCCTTAAACACTACAAGAATAAAAACTAAACATTTGTAATAAATATCTTAGTCAATTTTCTCTCTTTCTTGTTGTATTTGAAAATAATAAAATTGTACTACTTTGTTACTATTCTAATTCATGCTTGATTTTGATCATTAAAATGATTAATAATTGAGACGAGAGACCATTTTACAACCCAATATGTGGGGGGGGGGGGGGGAATAAAAATTATGTTCTAAATAGAAAAATAAAAGAAATGAATATTTTGTAAAGTATTTAGAAGTATATAAAATGTGTGAATTAGATGTTTAAATCTTATACTTTTCAAAAAATTTCAGCTAGAGATACAGAGGAACTATTGGAAGATTTATGTTAACTAATTTATGTCAATATCAACTTCATATATATCTATATATAAGAAAAAAGTTTTTTATGGTTAAAATTCTTATTTGGTCATATATATACTCTATTTAGCATTCAAAAATGCAGATTCAAAAATGAAAAATAACACATTGTATCTTTCATTCAAAATATTTGCACATGAAGAAATTTGATCCCTACATCTCCACTTAAAATGGATCTATGATGGCATATATTGGACACATTACTATGATCATTTGTCATTAAATAACTTTATACTTAATATATAGCTTGCATATTAATCTATTATTAATTAAGCCAGCCTCAAGTTTTAAACATAGAAGTACAAATAATAAATAAAAATAAATTATGCTACTACTCCCATTCAACATTTAATTTGATCTTAAAAAAATATTTTCTCCTCAAGTCTAAAATGGTGCAACTTCCTACAATAGTATGTAATGTTGATGGTGATAATGATGATTATCATCCACTAAGACCAAATATGGTATTTAAGAAGGTAAAAAGATATTACTAAATGTTATTTCGAATTTTATTGTTATGCTAAAAATACATTAAAAGGAGTGTTTCAAGATCATCATAATTTTGTTTAGTTAAACAATCAAGAAAGTTGGTAGCGTCACAAATATTTTGAAATTTAATTCCAATATGAGTATAAACTAGATGATCTATGAGAGTTTTTTTAATCTTCAACCATATTACTAGAGTTGCAAAGGTGATAGACTTTTAAATTGTGCTAACACTCCTTTAGTAATAATCATAACTTAACGCATACATGATATGTACTATATCAGATTATAATTAAATGGATTAATAATAGTAACATACGCCATTATTTTCATAAAATAACCTTAACAAACTTATCTTTTAATATAAACCATAAAAAATATTAAAATAGTTAATGTATGGAATCCAAATTAAGATGTGAAAGATTTGCTTTTGCAAGTTTATATAAATTTGTTTTATAAATTTTATCATGATAATTTTACACAAAAAATGGTGAATATCTACATTAAATTAGTGAACTAAGTGACTTTCTAATTCCTCATTTTGAAAAAACTTAATTTAGTTAAAGTTCTAAATAATGGTATATATTGGACATATATGGTAAGCCTCAATCAACTTTTTTCTTAACATAAAAGTACAAATAATAAATAAAAATGAATTATGCTACTACTCACACTCAACATTTAATTCGATACTATTTTTTTTTCTCCTCAACTCTAAAATGGTGCAAACTTCCTACACTAGTATGTAATTATGATGGTGATAATGATGATTATCATCCACTAAGACCAAAAATGGGTAAAAAGATATAATTTACTAAAAGTTATTTCGAATTTTATTGTTAATATGCTCAAAAAGTATTAAAAGAAGTGTTTCAAGACCATCATAATTTTGTTTAGTTAAACAATCAAAAATGTTGGCAGCATCACAAATAATTTGAAATTTAATTCCAATATGAGTATAAATTGGATGATCTATGAGAGTTTTTTAATCTTCAACCATATTATTAGTGTTGCAAAGGCGATAGACTTTTAAATTGTGCCAACACTTTCTTAGTAATAATTGTAGCTTAACACATACATGAGATTTACTATATCCGATTATAATTAAATGGGTTAATTATAGTGAAATACACATCATTATTTTCATAAAATAACCTTAAAAAACTTATCTTTTAATATAAACCATAAAAACTATTAAAATAGATAATGTAAGGAATCCAAGATTAAGATGTGAAAGATTTGTTTTAACAAGTTTATATAATTTTTTTTATAAAGCTTATCATGATAATTTTTACACAAAAAATGGTGAATATCTACATTAAAATTAGTGAACTAAGTGACTTTCTAATTCCTCATTTTGAAAAAACCTAATCTAGTTAAACTTCTAAATTCTAGATCCATTGAAAACTTCCAAATTTAATGAAATATGTGTTTCAAGGTTAAGAGAACTCCCTTTATCTATTTGCAACATGAACAACATTGAGAACAATGATTCCCAACATAGCTAAGGCATTTAACAACTCAGGTCCATTTACTTTACCTTTCCTATTACCTTTTTCATTATTATTCTCCCATCATTCATTTATCCCTACGGACTCGACCAACTCAACTAGGTGTCATGTTGTTGCCTTCAACTTCCCTTATACATGCATCGACTTCATCTGAGTCTAACATTACCTCCTAGATTTCATTCAGCTCTCCATGAGATTGACTAACTTTCCTCTTTTCCAACCAATTCCCTATACCCTAAAACATAAAAGGAAAGAACAAGAAACAATCAAGAAAAAACAAGAACCAACAATTATATGACACCACAATCAAAGTGGCATAGATATGCACCATACATAAACAAGTCACGATAAAATGCAACAAATCACAAAATACCAAAAGAAGAAGACTAACAATAGACACCATGACTTAATCCTATGGTTACCAAGGAAAGCTCAACCCAAGCCCTCTTCAAGATTTCATGGCAACCAATCTTACCATTCAACTCCCTGTATCACACTACCATAAACACATAATTTTTAGTACATAACTAAACATAACAACATATTAGTTACCTTGCCTTGTCATACTAATGCCAAGAATGTTACCCTAAACTACTCACACATGTCAACCACATGCTCCTAATATCAAGAGAATCATATCTCTCAATTTGAAATCAACCTTTACCAAGACTAACAATCTTGTCATAATCCATAGTCAACTCATAGTCATTAGACATAATACTACAAATGTCACGTATTACACTCAAGTACATGTCAACTATCTCAACACATATGTGTTAGTACGACTATATTAAAACAATATCATTTCTTCATGCAATCTTACAAACACATACTCATATCATGCAATTAATCAAACATTCAAACAAACTATAAATGTACCATGTTAGATAAATCAACTATATAACAAAATAGACACTGAACACTCAAACACAAAATAAACAACATAATCAAAAAATAAAGCACCAAATATATGACATAAGCAAACTCATACCTTAATGTGTCTCCGGGGAGGCTATCTTGTCTGCACAGTCAAGCTATATTAGCAAGATATAGCTTCACAACATATCAACTCAACTATAAACAAGGTCATGATGTCCATAACAGGAACTAGCTAACATGTTCACATCATAAACTCATAAATAATTTTCATTCATACATAATAATCACATCTGCACAATCAGTCTATATTAGTGTCACATAATAACACAACATATTAACTCATAACTGAATGTCATAACCCTAACCATTTGCATAGACCAATCAAATTTAGCATGATACATATAACATCAAGATATTAATTCTATAACCCTAATAATCAATTTAATTGACATATAAAAACAATAATTTAACATATAGCATGCTCATTAACAACATATAACATAATCATCGAGCTAACTACAATTTAACATATAACGTATTCATCAATGACATATAACATAATAATCAAGTTAACTAACATAAAACAAAAACAACAATGCATAAAACCACAGGTTACTATCATTCATGACTATCTATGATCTAGGTGGATATTGGTGGTCACCCACCTTTTCCACTTGGATCCCCACCATTGTTCTGTCAGTTTTTTTTAGTTTCCTTAATTGTAGAAAAGTTTACCTTTTTTGGCAGCTTTTCGAGTACTGAACTTTTGGATCGGTTTTCATGCCTTAAACGACATTTCTTTGGAACTATTATTCTAGGCTATTTCACTGAAATCACATTTTCAGTTGTAGTCCTGAGGGAGATATTTTCAACGAGGTATCATGTACGTCAAACAGAGATAATGTGACCAAATTAAGACCCTAGGAAGTTGGCTACCCAACTAACCCCAATGGGGCCCATAAACTCTTGGTGTTACATCTCCTCGGGTTATGGTTTTGGTTGTTTATGGTTTAATCTTATTTTTCAATAATAAAAAGGCACTTGAGCCCCATTGTAACTCAGTTGAGAGGCATGTAGCTGCCACATCTCTTCTTAGAGATAAGATACCATCGCCCGAGCTAGTCTCATTTCCATTCTATTTGTAAGTGTATTTCATTATTTGATATTAATGAAAGGAAGTGTTATTTATGGTTATATATGTAATTTTTTTTGTTCCTGTGTAAATTCGAACCAATGGTATTAGAGCGGTCTAATATTTCTTTGTTTTTCTTCGCATGTCCCCAATGAGGTAGGGATATAAGGAGTTAGGGCTCGAACTGGTTGAACCTTTGAAAGACCAGCCTCATAAATCCCGACGACCTCCCATGGGGAAAGAAAAGAAAGATGAGGGAGCAGGAGATCGTATCAAAATATTGCTCAAGGAGGCCCTCGAGAAACAAAGGAATGCAATGATGGATAACGTTTCCTAGATCCTTCAACGGTTACCCACCGGCAGTGCATCCACATCCAAAAACCACTCTGGAGGCTCCACACCTTTTAAGGTGCAACTAAAATTTGACATTCCCATATTTGAGGGCCAAATAGATGCATAGGTCATAGATAAATGGTTGAATCTTCTCAAAGCCACCCCCCAGGTCAAGGATTGGTGGAAAACCTATTGTGAGCAGAAGGATGAAATTACGACCTCACTATTTTCAGCGTCTCCCACTTGGAATTCATTTTGGGATGCCATCGAGGAGTAGTACTACTCCATCGGGAGCTATGAGGACAAATGCATAAAGTGAACCATGTTGTGGCAAGGAAGGGACCAAGATGTGTTGAATTTTACCAATGTTTTTCATACCCTTTGCATGAAGTTAGGTATTAAGGATTTTGAGAAACGTTTGGTACTCAAGTACCATGGCTACCTACGTAGATACATCTAGGATGAGATGAAGTTCCTGGACATCTCCTCGCTCGCCATGACATACTGATACGCCATCAAGATCGAGTAGAAGTTTAAAGAAAAGAAGCGAGACTTTGAATCTGTGAATTCAAACCAAGGGAAAGGTGCCCCCAAACCACATAACAAAGGACAAAGCCAAGAAAAGATGTCCCAGGACAACCCGCCAAGGCCACAAGCAAAGGACAACACTGTGAAGCCAAAGAAGGACACGAGAAAGGGGTGTGAGTTCCATAAGAGCTCGACTGACAACATAAGTGAGTGTTGAGCCAAGAAGTCATTGGTGGCCCAGCTGAAGGCTTCAAAATCAAATGAATGTTCCAACTCTGAGTTAAAACCTAACAAGGGGAATGACAAAGGGAAGGAGATTATTGATTCGGAGCCCAACGCCACCATCACCACCACAAATATCCATAAGGAGGAACTCAAAGGTCCATGGAAGGAGGAGCATCTCTTCCACTCCTCGATGTCGGTAAAGCGTTCCCCACTATAGTTCATTATCGATAGCAGGAGCCAAAAGAACCTCATTGCAGCAGAGGTCATGAAGTTGTTGGGCTTACCAACCATAACACACCCACAACTGTACACCATTGGGTGGCTTCACGAATGACGGGATCTGCGCATGAGCCAACAATACCACCTTCCATACAACATCAAGCCCTTCATGGATGAGGTATTATGTGACGTTGCTCCTCTTGATGTTTGGGATGTATTATTAGGCCAACCATACTTGTGGAAAAGACATGTTGTGCATGATTCAAGACCTCACGTTGTTATTGTTACATTAGGAAATAAGTTGTACAGGATACCGTAGGTAGCATCTCCTATCACCATCTCTCTAGTTACTAGAAAACAATGCAGTAAGCTCATTTCAAAAACCGGGAAATTTGTTTTCCTGATGATACACCCTCAAGGAAAGAAGAATGCGGTGGCCATGACCTCTAGATAGAGCTCCTCCACACGACAACAACAGATGGACAAGGTCATGGAGGAGTACGAGGATATATTAACCTCCTCCGTAGGGGTGTATCTGCACTATCAGGTAAAGCACTCCATCGATCTGACCCTAGGTGCATCGTCACCCAATGGAATAATCTATCAATATTCCATTCTATAGAACGATTAAATCAAGAGGCAAATTCAAGAGCTACTACAGAAAGGTCACATTTGGCCGAGTTTATCATCCTATGGGAGCCCAATCGTGTTGGTATAGAAGAAGGATGGGACTTGGAGACTTTGTATTGACTATCGGGCACTGAACAAGATCACTGTCTGGAATAGGTACCTGATCCTATAGATTGATGACCTTCTGGACCAAATCAAGGGGGGAAATATTTCAGCGAGATTGACTTGAAGTCCGGATATCACCAGGTACCAATCAAACCCTCCAGTGTGTGGAAGAATGCCTTCAAATCCGAGGAGGGACTTTTCAAATGGTTGGTTATGCCTTTCGGGTTGAGGAATGCTCCTAAAACCTTCATGAAGATGATGGATGACATCTTGCGGCCATTCACCAACTCATTTGTACTAGTATACTTGCATTACATCCTGATCTTCATCCAGAGTTGGGAAGAGGATCTCCACCACATCCGATAGGTTCTCCAAACATTGTGGCAACACAAGTTGTGTGCCAATTTGGTGAAATGCACTTTTGGCATTACTCGAGTTAAGTAGCTAGGATACATTATTTATGAATGAGGTTCATATGGATCCAACCAAGATCAAAGTCATTCAGGATTGGCTAGCGCCAACCACTCTGAGATAGCTCCGAAACATTCTGGGCCTTGCCAATTTGTACCACATGTTTGTGTTGTGGTTCTCTCATATCACTTAGCCATTGAGTCAAGTCACCAAAGGAGGAGCGAAAGAAAAATTATTTTGGTCTAAATCTCAATAGAAGGCATTCGTAGAGTTGAAACATCACCTCTACTCTGCATCAATGCTCACATTACCAGACCTGCAACAACCATTTGAGATCAAGACAGATGTCTCTGACTATGTTATTGGGGCAGTCCTTACTCAATAGGGGCATCCATTAGAATATCATAGTGAGAAAATTTCAGACATAGTCCAGAAGTATCCCACTTATGACAAAAATATGTATTCCATTATGCAGGCCTGCCGACAATGGAAGGATTACATTTTGGGGAAGGAAACGGTCATCCACACAGACCACTAATCCATGCAGTTCATACAAATGCAAGGGAAGTTGCATCATGATCGCCAACAGAAGTGGTCCACATACCTATAACATTTCCATTTGAATATCGATTACAAGAAGGGAAACATAAATAATGTTGCAGACTGCCTCAACTGATCATGACGTTAACCATCGTGCTCAACTCTTGTGGGCACGAGTCTTTTTATTGGCCACTTCTCTACAAAAGCAACCTAGAATTCAGCCACACATACCACACACTCTTGGAGGGTCAACAAGTTCCAGTTATTCACCTCCAATATGCTCTATTATGTCACCTCGGACACCTTTGTGTTCCTTCAAGTGACCGTGTGAAGTTTATTTGGGAAGTGCACTACAGTCGGGCCATTGGAAATTTAGAGGTCGAGAAAATGGTGGCAGTACTGCAGAATTATTTCTATTGGCCAAATATCCGATAGGATGTCGGGAAGTACATCAAATCCTGCACTGCTTCCACCATTTCCAAAACAACAATCAAGAAGCAAGGTCTCTATACTCCATTGCCTACCCCTCGTCGACCTTGGGAATCCATCTCCATGGATTACATGTCATGCCTTCCTTCTACTAAGCATGGCACCGACTGTGTTTTTTTGGTCATCAACATATTCTCGATGATGGCCATTATGGCAACCTGCAAGAAGAGTATCACAACAGAAGCCACTGCTAAACTCTTCCTTTAATTATTGTGGGTACACTTTTGGATCCCAAAGTCTATCATCTTAGATTAGGACATCAATTTCCTCAGTACATTTTGGTCTAGTCCCTGGTCAATGCTGGACACCAAGCTCACTAAGTCCACAACTTTCCATGCCCAAACTGATGGCGAGACAGAGATCGCCAACAAGATGATCATACACATTTTTTGCATGTAGAACTCAAAGCATCCATGCACATGGGATGAGAGCCTCAACTATGTCCAGCACAACTACGACCGGGCTCTCCACAACTCGAATGGCCACAACCCTTTTCACGTGGGCTTGGGATTCCAACCACTATGCCCCATTGATGTCGCCATACCATTTGCAGTGACTTAGGTAGATTTTGCTCATGTCTAGTCCGAAGCCGACAAGACAAATAACTTCATTAAGAACATTCAACACATTCGCCAACAGGTCCATGACATATTGGACAAAGCCAATGCTAAGGACAAGTAGCGACATGATCAGCATCGGGTGCCACACAAGTTCCAGGTGGGCAACAAAGTTTGGCTACATTTGTAGAAGGAGTGCCTTGTTGGGCCCCACTGCAATATTCGCCCGCATAGATATGGGCCATACACCATCACCAAGGTTGTGGCAAATAATAATTTTGAGCTTAGCATTCCCCCATTCCTTGGCCTACGTGTAGTGTTCAATATGGATTGTCTACAGCCATACTATGCACCATTATTGGACACATTCGACATTGTAGAACATTTCACACCAATAGATTTAAATCCAAACTACATGGAACAAGATACAACTTATCGGATCATGGACATGCATATCAAGAACACTCACCAGCAAAAAATCCAACTGTATCGAGTTGTCAAAGCCATCCAACTCCTGCACGAAGGAAAATGGCTCACTATGGACCAAGTTCAGCAGAAGTTTCCTCATCTCATAGAGGAACTCAATGAAATGGAGACCATATCTTCCTAAGGGGAGAGGAATGATCTAGGTGGATACTGGTGGCCACCCACCTATTCCACTTGGACCCCCACCATTATTCTGTCAGTTTTTTTTTAGTTTCCTTAATTGTAGCAAAGTTTACTATTTTTGGTTGTTTTTCGGGTCTTGAACTTTCAGAGCTGTTTTCAGGCCCTAAAAGACATTTTTTTGGCAATATTCCTTCAAGTGATCTCATTGAAATTGTGCTTTTAGTTGTATTTCTCGGGGAGATCTTTCCAACAAGGTGTCATGCATGTCAAATGAAGATAAGATGACCAAGTTACGACCTGAGGAAGTTGGCTGCCCAATTAAGCCCAACGGGGCCCATAAACTCTTGGTGTTACATCCCCTTGCGTTAGGGTTTTGGTTGTTTAGGGTTTTTTCTTATTGTCCAATAATAAAAAGGCCCTTGAGCCTCATTGTAACTTAGTTGAGAGGCATGTAGTTGCCACATCTCTTCTCAGAGATAAGCTACCATCACCCGAGCGAGTCTCATTTCCATTCTATTTGTAATCATATTTCATTATTTGATATTAATGAAAGGAAGTGTTATTTCTCATGCATCTCTATATTTATGGTTATATCTGTAATTTTTTGCATTCATGTTTAAGTTTGTATCAATCTAACACGTGTATATGACTTATTAATCAACTATCATTTATCATATATGTAACCATAATAATAATATAATGACAACCATACCAGTAACCCTAATTCTTATAACAAACATTAACCAACATACCTGCATTCCCACCATACAAACCTGTATCATGATCTTCTCTTACCTTGAATTCCATTGTGGAAACTTCACTTTAATGATTTTCATCTCTTCCTCTATCTCAACCAAGACATTAGCATCATAACATACCAATATCATCGTGATTACCTAATTGCATATGATGACCTTATGCACAACAATATTCACCATGAAAATGCATGCATAGTAACATATAGGCATTGACATGCATAATAAATATATATACAACCATACACTCATGATAGGACATTGCACAACAACACTATCAACATTCACATGTTGACATCATTACAACCATGATCCACACCATGCAAATGCAACAAGCACATGGACTACAAGCATAAGGAACACATATGCAACCGACATGAATGCATGACCAACACACTGCCCATCTAGTATGAGGAGTGAACCATGCTTTGATACCACTATGTAACACCCTCCCCTCATATCTACCCACTTTAACCATCTTACCTGGGGTAAACATGAGATGAGGGGATACTATGATATGATTTGACTCCCTATGTGTTAGTTAAGGAAGTGGAATCGATGGAAAAACATCACACAAAGATTCCACATAAGAAACAGAACTCCCAACTACTCAGCTAACTAGACCCTGAGCCAATTGAAGTTTTAGTGCATCAAACCCATAAACACTCCCTTGATATGGACAAGGGTGCATCTGGGATGCTCCAGATGCTCTCACATCATGGCATGGATGCATTTGGGGACTTTTCTCCTCAGTTCTGTGACTGCAACTCCAAGATTTATGCCACTTTTCCAAGCCCAGGTCACTTCCAAGAACTCAATGACTAGTTCAGAAATGAATTTACACAACAGAACAATGATACATTTTCAAAAACATTGACAAGTTCTACAGTGGACCCCTACTAGCCAAGGTAAACATTTCATCAAACCTATCACAATTACGTAATCTACAGGTTTAAACAATAGATATGAGAATCACTAAGAAGCATTATTCCCTTATATCATTAGTTGCATTATCATCTATTAGGTCATAGGTACATTATTCATTCATTTACAAATAATAACATGAGGAGAACCATACATCATCGTTCTCATAATGCATTCTTATAACCAACATAATAACAAAATACAAGGATACACCAACTATAGAATCCACATATAAATGAGTACATTTACACATAAGATACTAAGGAAAGAAACTCTTATTAATGAATGAAAAATCCAACCCAGTATGGGACTACCACATTCCACCTAACAATAGATTGGCTTAGCCAAATTTCTCTTTAACCAATCACCCCCATGCCATATTGCAAACATGAATGTGGGACACAAAACAAAAGAACCAACAAGGGCATCCTAAGGTTAAACCACCTCACCCTCATCAATAGAAACCAGGCTTTACCGCAATCCACACCGAATCAATAGGACAAAACAATAAACATGTAATGACATGTTTTACCATGATCTCCACTAGATCAATAGGCTAAAAAAAGCATGGGTACCACCAAATTTCTCCACCTACACCTTGAGTAATTTTCCTGTCTCCTAGTCTCTTAGGCTTTACGATAATCCACACCGGATCACTAGGCCCTAAACCGAGACTCCACCCTCTAGGATTTATTGCATATCCCACCATTCACCAACAAGGATTCCTAGGCCTAATCAAGGGAATCCACATCTAGGCTTTACCGTACATCCTGCCATTAAATGGTCAAGGATTACTTGGTCCACTGAGGTGCACATTACCTGGATTTACCACAACCGAAACTCTTGTTCAGGGGTCACTAGGCTAGTGGCTTTACCACATTTAACAGTCTGCTTCAGATATCACTAAGCAGTGTGTTCTTTCTTTTAGAGATCAACCTCACTCATCTTTGAATCCATCTGAAAGTCTAGCTCAAGCAAAAAATGAGAACCCCATCACACCATGGATATTAGAAAATGTCAAGGCTAGGCTAAAAACACTATCATACTTGAAAAAAACCTGTCCATGACAACAAAGAACCACATGCAATACCAGGCATGTGAAATCTAGAAAGAAATCACACATGCAAATCAATACCTGCAAAGAATCCTGTTATAGCTTCTTGATTATGATCTTCCATTCTTGCTCCTTCCTTCCTCTTTCCTTATTTTCCTTTCTTAATCCAATGTGAAAGTGCTCCAAGAAAACTCCAAGTGTCTAAGAGTGAGAGAGAGAATAATGAGAGGTGTCCAAAACTGTACTGATAAAAGGATACACTAACCAAGCCCTGCACACTGATACTTAGAAGCCTTTTTATCAATGAGGCCTCTATTTTCTTCATTTTCCATTATTTTCCTTCATTTCGCCCTCACATGCAACCTCTGACCTTTCACCTTCCTTTTCTCCTAATTTCAATTATTTTCATAAATAATTGTACGGAAATGCCATTTTTCCTTTCCAAATCCTTTTCCATTGCCTTTGCCAACTTCCTTTAGCCATAGTAAATGAAATAAACACCCATTACGATGTTTTTCCCACCGTTCTTCGTGGAATACATGTCCCATGACCGTGGTATTATATATTTTTACATGGATTTTTAACGAGGGCTTTAACAAAAAAATAGGGAACAAACACCACAACTGTAAGAAGATCTTTTGAGGTGGGAAACCTTGAGTGAGGGTTTCATCGGCACAAAATACAAATTTTAGTATGAATATTATCTCTTGTATAGAATTGGTAAAGAAAATTAGAGGTTGTAGGGAATTTTACCTGCTATGTCGAAGTAGTAACCTGGAAAATGGAAAAACCCTAGAGAAACTGTGCCAGTTTGAATCCTATGCTATTATGGAAAAATTCACAAATTAGTTCCAGAGAGTAAGTAACAGATTTAGAAGGGAAAATTAATCCTGTAAGCACATTAGAGTACCTCAAGAAATTCGGTGCAAAACCCTCATTTTGCCAGAGTTCAGAGTGAAACACTTGGACCCGGAGGAAGAGCAATGATGAACAAACTCAGAAAGAAAAGTTGTTAGTTACCATATACCGTGAGGACACTATTGGACCATTGTATTTAAGCCGATCAAGGGTCACATTGACATCACCAGCCCCATCAACATTATAATATATATGGTTTGGCGAGTGGAATCCAAGGTACTGGTTTGCCATAATATTTATAACTATAGCTCGGGAGGGTAGTAAAGACTTGATCAAATATTACAATTTTAAATTATTGAAAAATAATACGAGGTGCAATAACATTGTTTCAATGATAACACATGGAAAACAAAGGACAACCAAGAAAGAAAATGATAAGACTTGTACCACAATGAGTAATTGAAAATAAAATGAAATGTATCATTTTTTATAAACATAAATAACATAGATTAGGAATCCTTCTAAATGCTTAGATTAAGGAGCCCATGGTGATAAGTGCAAGTGTGTTTTTACTCTTTCATGGTATGTGGGAATTGATAGATGTTACAAGTGGTATAAGAGACCAAGTTTCAACGTTGCAGCATATTTGGGTAACCATGAATAACAAAGTTTGTAATGCTACATAAAGTGGAAACAAGATGAGGAGAGGAGCGAGATTCATACAACCTTTTACAGGGAACTCGAAGAAAATGCGGAGGCCTTGTTTATTAATATGAATAAATATTTTCAGATCTACAAATGTGATGATAATTTAAAGGTTAGGCTAGCCATTTTCCAATTTCAAGGAAAATCCACCTTATGGTGGGAATAAATTAGGATGGCGCGAAGAATCGATGAGCAAGAGGTGACATGGGAATGTTTTCAGAAACATTTTAAACAAAAATATTTATCATAGTGATTTTATGATGAAAAAGCCAAGGAATTTCATGATTTGAGGTTAGGACAACTAACCATGGATGAATTCATAACTAATTTCACATCCTTATTGTAGTACATTCCTTACATTCAGGAGGAGAAAGGTAATATATAACACTTCATTAGTAGTCTACCTCCATTTATGAAGGAAAGATTGGAATTTGATAATGCTAGGAAAATGGATGAGGAAATCCGTAAGGCTCAACTTTGCTACCAATAGATGAGGAAAAAAAGATAGGGTAGAAGGAATGGTTCGAATAAGAAAGGATAGAAGAATTATTGGAATGCGATAAATCCAAAACCCGTTGGTACCAAGAAAATACATAAAGGAGAAAAAAATAAATTTTTTTGGGGAAAATCAACAACAATTTAGACTGCAAAATGAGTTGAAACAAGTTGAAGTTTCTAGCAAACCTTAACAGATTCAAGCAACATACCTTCACCCACAATGTTGGGGCTACGGAGAACATGACTACTACAATAACTCTCTACATCGCACTAGAATGGAACCATCTGCCAACATTCAAGAGGCTTCTACGGTTAGAGAGATAGCAAGAAGTATGCCAAGAATCAACGTTGCTCTGGAAGATCGCGAGGTGGAATATCAACCTTCGATGATAGAACTAGAAGGTAGAATAGTTGATTGCATTGTTTCTATTTTTGTAGATCCAGGGGCAAGCTTGAAATAGTTAGCCCAAAAAAGTTGAGTCATGTCAATTACAAGCTAGTAAATTTGAAAACCCTTGGTTAGTACAACTATCCATGGGATCTAAACATAGGGTGACTGCTAAGGTAGAAAATTGTCCTATAGAGGTAGCAAGACAATAGATTAGAGTGAATTTGAATATGTTACCGTTAGGGTCCTATGATGTATTAATTGGAATAGATTGGTTGGAAGTACATTGGTCCCTAGTGAATTGTAAGGAGAAAACCATAGGCTTTCTCACTAAGGATGGTCGTAGGCAAGAACTCGCAGGAATCAAAAGGCCTATTAGGTTACGACCAATTATAGAAACCTAGTTAGGGAAATGTCTTAGAAACTTTTTCATGATTTATGTTGTATAGGTTGGATATTCTAACACCAAGAAAATAAAGGTTACTTTAGAAAATTTACCTATTGTTCATAACTTTATTGATATATTTCCTGAGGAAGTCGTAGGGAAGCCCGTGGAAAGGGATATTGATTTTATGATAGAATTGATTTTGGGAGAAGCCCTAGTTTCAAAAGCCCCCTACCATATTAGTATTCTAGAGTTGACAAAATTGAAACTGTAGTTGCAAGAGTTACTTGAGAAAGGGTTTACCCATCCAAGTCTGTCTCCTTGGGGAGCCCCTGTACTGTTCATAAATAAAGAAGACGACACCATGTGACTATGCTTTGCTTATAGGAAACTTACCAAGTTGAAAGTTAAGAATAAATACCTATTGCCAAGAATTAATGATATGTTTGATCAATTTAAAGGTCCCCCTATAATTTTGAAAATTGATTTATGATCTCGTTATCATCAAATTTGAATAAAGAAAGAGGATATTGATAAGAAAAAATTCTAACTCGATATGGATAGTAAGAATTTGTGGTGTTTCCATTTGGACTTACCAATCCACCAGTAATGTTCATGAGATTAATGAAAGGAATCTTTCACCCTTAGTTAGATAAATTTGTTTTAATTTGTATTGATGATATTTTGATTTACTCAAGGAACTTGGAAGAATATAAAGAACATATTTAGATAATATTGCAAATGCCCAGTGATCATTGGTTATATGCTAAGTATAGAAAATGCAATGTTTATAAGGATCAAATACAATATTTAGGGCATTTAATCTCATCTGAAGGAATAATTGTAGATCCTAAGAAGATCAAGACTATCTTGGAGTGTCCTATTCCCAAGAAGATGGCATGTATTCAGTCTTTCATGGGCCTAGTAGGATACTATCATCGCTTCATAGAAATATTTTCCAAAATTGAGTATCCTATAACTTCCTTACAAGGGAAAAACCATTCATTAGACAACATAATTTCAACATAGCTTTGATCTATTAAATCACTTACTCACTACAACCCCTGTACTAAAAAAATTTGATCCTACAAAATAATTTAAAGTATGTATTGATGCTTGCAAAGAAAGATTAGGTGGAGTTTTGATGCAAGAAGGTAGTGATATAGCTTACGAATCTCAGAAGTTAAATGAGATTCAGAAAAGGTATTCTTCCTATGATCTATAGCTTATTGTTGTAATTCACACCTTAAAAGTATCGTGAAATTATTTATTGGGAAAAAAAATTATTTTAATGAATGACCATAACAGTTTAACTAGTTTTTCTAAAAACCTTACCTTAATGTCCGTAAAGCTAGGTGGACCTCTTTTCTAAGTGAGTTTGACCTTAACATAAAACATCTCTAGGGAAGGGAAGAGCATGTAGCTGATGCTTTAAGAAGGAAGTTCCATTGTGTGCATGAAATCTCTTATTGTCAAATGGAAATTAGTTTTTCGGACCAAATTAAGGAGGTTGCCTCAAGGGATACAAAATATGAATTTTTATGGCAACAAGCTAAATTGGCTCCTAACTCTGGAAGTCAAACCAGCTAAGGTATGGACAAAGAAGGTTTTTTAACTTATAAGGGTAGAGTTTATGTGCCTAATCAACTAATTTATAAGAAACTAATTTTGGATGAATTCTATAGAAGTTTGTAAGCTTCCCACCCTAAATATACTAAACTATTTACAACAATAAAGAAAAGTTATTTGTGGCCAAGAAAGAGAAGGGATATAGTCAACTACTAACACCCTACAGGATTTTTGCATCCATTACCCATCCCTGAGTGGAAATGGGATGTCATTACGCAGTATCATGGTTGTTGTGGATAAGCTCAATAAAACAACCCATTTTATTCTTGTACAATCTACATACAAAACTATTCGAATTGCTAACATTCTTATGAGAAAAATATTTCAGTTGCTCGACATACTAAAGGTGGTCATCTCAGATAGAGATGTGAAATTTACTTTTGGATTATAGAAGGATATTTTTGTAAATATAGGAAATCAAGTTAATTTTTTACCACTTACCATCCTCATATTGATGGGCAGACCGAAAGCATGAACCAGGTACTTCAAGATATGCTAAGAATGTATATTATGTAGCAGCCATCCCAATGGGAGGATTACCTTCATCTTGTTGAATTTTCATATAAAAATAGTGCCTTATATGATAGCATAAATGAAGCAAACTATTAATAAGTTTTAGATAAACTTGAAGGCTTCCCAAAATAGACAAAAGGCTTATGCATGTAAAAAGGGACTTTTAAGATATTTCAAATTGGATACCATGTTTATGTATGGGTTAAACCAAAGAGAAGTACATTAAGGTGGGGTGGTTGTACAAAATCAGCTCCGTGTCATTGCCAAATACTGGAAAGAGTAGGACTTGTAGCATACCATCTTGCACTACCTAGTCATATATGAGTTCATAATGCATGTCATGTTTCCTTATTGAAGAAATATGTGTATAACCCCTAACATATTATTAACTAGCAGGAAGTGTCGGTAAATGTAAAAATGAATTTTTGAATATGCACATATTTTTTCATGATTTATAATTACTAAGAACTAATGACAAACTTGCAATTGTGTTTAGGTCGAGCCTCAGGAATAATTTTTGGTAGAACCTCCGGGTATTCTAAGTCACTGAGGTGATTTATCACCTAAGTCAAAGTGCAGTGGCGACCACTTGGGAAGATGTTGAACTTATACATGCAGCATGTCCTGGACTATTCTAGAGGCAGCATTGAACACCATGGATAGTGTTCTACATTGAGTGGGGAGATGTAACACCCCCAAGTACTGTGAAAAATTAATATTTACTTTACTATTCATACTTGGTAAATATTGGTAAGACTGTTATGGTTAATGATACATTATTTGATTTTTTTTTGGTTAAAAATTAACAAGTCTTAAAAGTTATGGGAAGAGACCCAAGAATGAGATTTCAAGCATCAAACAATTAGAGATATTTACATCCTATCATTTTCCCTAGAGATGGGATATCTTAGTGGGAACATAACTATGTCAAGAATAGAAATATAGGAAAATTGAGACATTTTTGAAGAGGAAAGAGATGAGAAACAAGGTAGGTTGATGCCATGAGCATGCTCTTAAGCTGGACTATGAGCTAGTGGAGACCATGATTAAAATATGTATGATAATGATTGGACTAGAAGTCCTAAGGCTAGTATAGACCATAGAGGTAATTGTTTCTTTACTATTCTAAAGGATGAGATATTGGGGAAATATCAGAAGGAATCGTTCTTCTCATGGTTGGGAGGCAAAATCGATTTCCCAATAAATTCCTTGATTTTTTATTTTCAGATAAGTATTTTTGGAACTTTGTGTAGATACATAAAATTATTCTCTTCTATTGAATGAGATGTCTTGAAGAACAATAGAATAATAAGAATTTAATTAAGGACAAAGAAATTACTGTGACTATCAGTATGCGGTGACTTGACTCTTTTATCCTTCTTTTCAACAAATGTATACTTAAGAAAAACCTAGTGTTAATGACTTGCGGGTTGTAAATAATTTAATGAAGCCAATTAAAATGTAAATTGTACCAAACATAGCCTCATGAAGAGCATGAGAAAAATCATGGAAACCAGCTAGTATCACGTTATAACAATAAATATATTGATACGACTCTAGCCATAAGAATTGGATGACTTTGTTATATGAAATTAAAGCTTATTGTGTATCAGAATCGACTGTGTATGCATGTAAAGGAAATTCATCGAAATATTATCACCCATAATGTCTATAAAATTTATAAGCAAGGTTAAAGCTAAATGCCATCATCATTGTTGAAAGCTAAAAAGATAATTTGTGTAAAGTAATAGTGAATGATATTAAGATTCAGGGTCCAGGGAAACATTTAGATTCAAAGTCAAGCCAACGTGCGTAGGCAACCCAAAATCCATTCGGAACCACAATGGACTGAGAATATAATCTTTCCACAAAAAAAACAAAGTTGGAAATAACTTCTCATGTGAGGTAATTTTCAAATCTAAAAACTGAGAACATTATTGGCTATTAAAATTACCCAGAAACAGAGTTGCTAACAAAATCGAACACAATAAAATTTTCATTATGAAACATAACTGGAATGCCAATCATATCATAAGTTTTTATAAAAAGCTCAAGACCATCATCCAAACAACAAGCGAAAGGCATTATAAATTTTAAATAATTGAGCATACACTGTTATGGAAATAGCTAGAAGCGGCCAACGACTTTAATAAAAATATAACTGAGAAAGCTCGTAAAATTTGTAACATTTGCATGGAATGGTAAAAAGCCTAAATTAGGCCAGGATTCATAAAAGAAGAACAATTTCCTTAATTAAACTGGAACCTAGCCTACGACAGATCAAACCCCTAAGAAGTATCTCAAGTCATTAACCCAGAACTCATTAATTAAATCTAAACTCGTAAACTTTGAATGTCCTCAAATAAATCAAGAGATAGCACCCAAGGATCACCTGTGAAACAAAAGGGCTATCAGTTGAGGTTGACTCAGTTGTTATTTATCTCGTAGGAAAATATTGATATCGCTAGAGTTTTGGTAATTACCTACAAAAACAAAAGGAGGAAACTCAAATAATTATTAGCCTAGTACAGGAAAAATATAGGCCCATGAGAGAACAGAAAACCAGGGAACAAAAGCCATACCTATAAGAAGCTCCTGTGAGGTGGGAAACCTTGAGGCACAGTTTCATGGGAATAGCATCCAAACATCAGTATGAAACTTATCTCCTCTGTATACCTAGTACAGAAAATTAGAGGTTCTAGGGAATTTTACATGCCACGCCAGAACAATAACCCAAAAAATGGAAAAACCCTGGAGGAAATGTGCCACTTTGAAGCCAATGTTGTTATGAAAATATTCACAAATAAGTGCTAGAGAGTAACTACGGTATTTGGAAGGGAACATTAAGCTTGTAAGCAAGGCATAGTACCTAGAGGAATTTGGTGCAAAACCCTCATTTCGGCGGAGTCCAATGCAGAACCCTTCAACCAGGAGGAAGAGGAACGTCAGACGAATCGACAGAGAAAAGTGGTTAGTTACCATTTTCTATGAGGGCACTGTTTGGCCGTCTGATCTAACCCTTAGAGGATCAAGGGTTAGATCGACACCACCTGTCCCATCAACATTATAATCTATATGGTTTGGCGAGCGGAATTCAAGTTATTGTTTTTGTAAAATATTTATAAATATAGCCCTGGGAGGGCAGTAAAGACCTAATGAGATATTACAATTTTTAATTGTTGAAAAACCATAGGAGGTGCGATAACCTTATATGGTTGAGAACATATGGAAGTCAGAGTACAATCAAGAAAGAAACTGATAAGACTTGTACCACAACATGTAATTGCAAATAAAATGAAATGTATCATTTTGATATAAACATAAATAACTTAGCTTAAGAATCGTTCTGAACACTCATATTAAGGAACCCATGGTAATAAGTGCAAGTGTGTTTTTTTATGTTTTTCTACTCCTTCAAGATATATGGGAATTGAGGGATGTTATAGAGTCGAGCAAAAATCTCATCGCAATTAATCAAGTAGACAATATCATCTTGAAAGATGGACCAAGATAATTTATTTGTTTGATCTAGCTAAAACTTCATACTACCTTCATGCATTGCATCAACTAATGGAGACCTAATTATAATTATAATTATAATTATAATAATAATTTGAATTATTTGATTTATATTATGATTTTGTTTTTATTAATAAAACCACACACAAATTTTTGTTCAAAAATATGAATAATATACATATTACATTTAAATAAATATTATTCATATTTAAAAATTTTAATTAAGAAATATATATATGTGTGTGTGAGATATATTGTTACACAATATTTTGTCACACCTCGTTTTCACTTCTTGATCCATATCTCGAAGTGCCAAAACATTGACAACTATGCAACATATCAAACACAATATACATACCAAAACCTCCGAGACGAATCAAAGAAAATTGCCCTGAGTCAATTCTTAAGAAGGTTAACTAAAAACCTAAATTTTAGGGTGAGTGCATTTTTCTACACTACCTGCCATTGTTGATGGAAAGTTGCACTGTTCTACCCTAGCGCTACCGGTGTGGGTTTTGATATGAAAACATGTACTAAACCTCTTCTCACAAGTTTTCCTAAACAGAGGAGAAGCTTCATGCACTAGAACCTTTGAGAACAATGAGATGGATATTGGTTGTTGTTGATATGGTAGAGATGTCCCATTTGTACCTCTTGATCTTATCATCATGGGCTTTCCCCTTGATATGTCGACCTTCCTCCCTCTTTTTCAGACCCCTAACTACCTCCCCCTTACTATAAATTCACTCCCTTCCATCCCCAAATGGATTTTCATTAATTGTTGCATCCCTATCTTGAGATTATGCCTACATGCTATCTAGTTTATCTTGGAGAAGGATTCCTTGCGAAGTATTTTCTTGAAATTCGACATCCACCAAAAGGAGGTCTCCAACATCAAGGCACACGTTGTATGCTTCCATTTTTAGCTCATTAATACATACGTTGATGTTCACTTTCCACAATTGTGTAAATGTTTCGCTTTTACCTTAATACTCCTTGATATATTAAGTAGTTTATGTTTTTTGTATGTTATATATGCTCTTGTATCTTGCATAGCTCCTTGATCTTCCTTACAAGTACTTGGACATGAAGAAAAAGTAAGGAGCAAGGCCTGGAGTGAAAGAATCAAATTCATCTCCAAAAGGATTGGGAGATTAGCATCTGAACAAGGTAGGCCTCTCTCTCTCTGCATTTGTTAAGCATAAGCTAGGAAAGTGTATCACCTAGACCCACTCATTGGGCTAGATGGATCACCTCTATTTGCAGAGGGGATTTACCTTCAAAACACGGATATATATATATATATATATATATATATATATATATATATATATATATATATATATATATATCTGTGTGTGTGTGTATGTGTGTGTATATATATATATTAAAATCCATAGTAATCCATACTCATAACCATTATATTTTATAATTTTATATTTACATTTAATTAAAAGACATATAATTCTTCAATTCATCAGGAATCTTGGACCCAAAAAATTATCCATTAATCCTTACAATGTTTTTCTTTAACTACATTTCCTAACATCATGAATCCAAGAATTCAATCTGATAGACATATATAGAAAAGAAAAGGAGATTCTTCTTCCTACAACTAAGTGGGAGGGAAATTACCATTGGTATTCCATGGCATTTAGATCTTCCCCATTATCGTATTTGTATATAGCTACAAAACCTACAGGAAGCTCAAGTACTTCTTTGGAAATAACATCCACCTCCATATTTAATTCTACATTTAATTCTTGAAGAATATGTTGTATGGGATGCACTCAAAAGTAAATACTCATTTTTTCCATTGTATTTTGAGTATTTATTATATATAATTATGTAAATTATATATAAGTATTATATCGATAAATCATTGAGTATAAAAATTGGTTAACAAAATGTCATAAAAAATCAATACATACAATTTTTCTTTTAAAATTATATATCTATATATACCATCAACCCTATACATATCAAATTAAAAAAAATACAAAATATGTCATAATGTGTATTATCATATATTTTTATTTTCTAAATAAGATTTTTTTATATGTTGAGATGTGAAATTTATAGAAATATAAATAATACTATTAATAACCAATATAGTTTTATATTAATTCTATATCTAAATTCTTAGAAGTGCAAACCTTTCTTCAAAGTTTACTTTCAAAAAGAGATTTTCACCTTGAAAGATTTGATCCCTCTCAGTGCTTGACAAATCCAAAATTAAGATAAACATAACTCTATATTGATATACAAAAAGTGAAGTAGCATGAGAAATCCAACATCAATTCTTAAACATTAATTCACTAATAATTAACATCTAACCCTCAAACTATAACCATTAATTTTTAACGTTCCAAGTTGTTAACACTTTAACAATAATCCATATCTCATGAACGATGTAAGACTACTTTTGAATATTTAATCCACCATTGTAAATTTTAAACACTACTCCAAATTTAAAAAATATAAATAGGCCAATTTTTCAATATAAATAAACTTCTAATATTATTTTATTAATAATTCAATATAAATAAAATACCTTGAAGAAAACATTCTAGTCCATTATAAAATGATATAAAAATATGTGAGTCTTATGATAAGATATAAATCGTGTAAAGATAAGTGATTACTTATTTTCCATAAAAATTCCTCATAACACTTATTATATGGAAAAAAGATTATTTTAGTATCAAGAGGTAACATTTATTATTAAGTTTTTCTTACAATATTATTTAAGTTGAGATAGAGTTTCAGTTTTGGAATAAGATCTAAAACTATTTCTGATTGGCAAAGAACTCATTTATCTTGAATGTAAAGAAATATGTTAATGACTTAAAATCCAAAAGCATCATCAAAGAGTGAAAATATAACCCGTCACTAACCACCAAATTCAAATATCATATTTTTATTTTGTTTTGTTCTCAAAGAAAAATACCTATGTATTCATTAGGGGAATATATACATTTCAAAAGATTACAAACTTGAAGTCTGGTGAGGATTATATTGGAATTTCATCAATTCATCGGGAATCTTGGAGCCTAAAAACTTCTCCATTGATCTTTACAAATTTTTTCTTTAACCACATTTCCTAAGGTCATATGTCTAGGAATTCGATCGGATGGACATAGATAGAAAATAAAAGGATATCCTTCTTCCTACAACCTCCCCGCTCTCTTATTTGTATATAGAAACAAAACCTAGGAAGCTCAAGTGCTTATTTGGAAAGAGCATCTACCTCCACATTTAATTCTTGAAGGATGTGGTCACATGTGATCCACTCAAAGGTAAATACTCATTTTCTTCACTACATTTTTAGTATTTATTATATATAAGTATATATCAATTATTTATAAGTATTATATCAATTAATCATTAAAGGTAAAAATTAGTAAACTAAATTCCATTAAAAACTATAAGATAAATATAAATCACTTAGATTATGCCAATTGACATATTATATAATATTTCCAATATAGATTGCCTCTTAATATTCAAAGATTCTCTTTCAAGTTCTAATATAAAATATTTGATAAATTTAAAAAAAAAATACGAGTAGATGAGACAAACTAAACAAAATAATATTAATTCATGAACAATATGATGACTATATTTCCATCAACAATAATATCCAATGGGTGCTTCATTTAGCAATTGCATCTCACGCTTTTTACTTAACAAAAGTTGACTGACACGGAGAAACTGAATAACAATTATTAAATGTCGAATGAAATTCACATGAAAAAGAAGGTCCCAATTGAAATATTTAGAAAACTAGAGGAAACATAACCATTAAACCACTTCAAAATGCTTCTTAAAGTGGAACAATTGGTATAGTACTAAGCAGTAGTGTATTATGTAGGTGTCTTGGATACTTTTTCCTTTCCTTATCTTTTTTCCCAATGGACCCCTGTTGGGTTTTGGAAATCACCTTAAGGTTTTTACTTGACCTCGTCCAAAACCATTTCCATTACCAACTCCATTTCATAAATTCTTATTCCATTTGAATAGATAGCCAAGAAGCACATTCTCTAATTCTTTGTTTAAGGATGACCACTTTCCTCTTTCAATATAGGCTCATGGGTAGTTTAGCAACAAATAATCATGATAATGACCATACTATCATAGTGGTGTACTTCAAATGGAATGATGTGCAATGATCTACCAAATTTCTAGTTGATTTTCATATACTTCTCACATAATTCTTTTAGAAGTCACTAACCATTCCCATTGCTGACTTTTTTTTTATCTACTTCAATCCATCTCAATGTGTAGCCACAACATATTCTCTATTATTTTTTTTAGATGTGCCAAATGTTTTGCTTCAATGGGAGTTCATTTTGGGCAATTCTAAATCCCGAGACAAGAAAACTACCATACTATCCCAGTTGAGAACATCAAATGGAAATATCCACACATATTTTCCAAAATTCCCTCTTAGTTCGTAAGTGAGATGATCTCTTTATGGAAATGAAACACCTTTTAGATAATTCCTTTAGCTAAGTTATTGAAGTCACTCTAAACTTGCACCCAATCTCATTAGCATCCAATTTGAAAACTTGGACAATTGAATTTTATTTTATTTTATTGGGGAATATCCCCTCATTTAATCAATTATTTTGAACTCAAATTATGTTTTTATAAATTAGTATGTAGATGTGATCTTGAAGCTCATAAAAACATATAGAATGCTACTATTATTGATATATGAGTTAGTTTCATTAATTCGTAATGAAACTTTCTATGAAATTTGGTAATCCATTTTACTAAAATTTTCAATCTCTCTTACTTACGTTAAATACCTAGTGATGTTAACTACATATTCATGCTTACCTAGTTCTCTCTTGCTTTATGTTTTCTCTTTTCATTTTGAACATTGAACATTGAACAATAGAGATGGACCCTTGGTTTCAATACTTACCCGAATAATATGGACCCTACGGGGTTGTATGTACAAAAGTATAGTTACAAAACACCTACCTCGATATAAAGTCAGTTCATACAACACCCAACCTAAAGCATCACATCTATCAAACTTGCACAATAGGAAGAACTAGTCAGAGTCGATTTTCGATCATTGACAGATAGTCTCAATTGCCAATTATTGTTAAAATTCAATAAACAACCATTCCGATACTCGTTAAAATACTCCTAAGTTCTTATTTTTTAAATAATTTTTTGTTAAATAGTTAAGGTAAATTTGAAATAACAATTAAATTATAAGCGGTTGGTGATTTATTAGATTGTGTGAATTTTACAAAATTAAAAAGCATGTATGCCATAATTAAAAAGTACATATATGAGGTAAATATTGAATAATATGTGTGTAATGTTTGTGTTAAGGGATAGATATTTTTCCCATTAATAATTATGAATAATTATATTTTTAAATTTTAATGGGAGTTGGTTGCTTTAAACATTATTAGTCATCCTTGCCTTTGGCAGAAAAAATTATCTTCTTAAAATGTAATAGAGTTGGTAATTCAAATATTGTAATCACCCATTTCTATATTTTAATTATAATTTTTAACTTTTGAATTTTTAAAGTTTATTATATATTTATTTTTATCAAGTATTTTGTGAATTCAAATAATAGTTTTATGATGGTTTAGCTTACAACTACTTAAATTTTCAATTTAGTAAATGTGAATTTTAGTTACAAATATTCGTTTTAATTGTTTTGAATTTCTTAAAAAGTAGTAGTGGTTGTATACAATAAAATTGTGAAAATAATTACATTGAATTGTAGTTAAAGTAGAGTTTAATCTTTGGAATTTTTTTTAGAAAGAAACATTATCCAAGTTAGCATGGGATAAAATTTCGAGTAGTTTTAAAATTTTAAAAGTTCATAAAATGAAAGTTATTTTATTAAGTGAAATTCAATAATAAGTATTTCTATTTTGTTGTTCTCAATTTTTTCGGGTTATTAGGTGGCTGAAATCAAAGGTTTGGAATGTGGGATGGTATGCTTGGACAGAAGCTAGAGAAGACCTAGGTGAAGTTGGCTGGAGGAGTCACTTCTTGTAGATCAACAATACATGCAATAAAACATGCTTCTCTTTTCATTTATAAATCACCACATGTCCATATGGAAAATATGAGTTCAATTTGAGGAAGTTGATCTATCTACTGTTAAGGGCTATATTTATGACATGGAATTCTTTTTAAGCTATAGAAACCTTAAGAAAACAATATGAAAACTACATATGCTTCCAAGAAATCATAAGAGATTATCTACCTAAGAATGACACTTAACCTATGCAATAAAAAAAACAGAAACTCTGTTTTCTGGGGCTGTGAGAGTGGGGTTCCCTAATCATGAGCCCATCAATTCTTTCAGGCTATCAGGTGCTCGAAATCAAAGGTTAGGATTGTGGGGTGGTATGCTTGGATAGAAGATGAGTTCAATTTGAGGAAGTTGATCTATCTACTGTTAAGGACTATATCTATGACATGGAATTCTTTTTAAGCTATAGAAACCTTAAGAAAACAATATGACAACTACATATGCTTCCAAGAAATCATAAGAGATTATCTACCTAAGAATGACACTTAACCTATGCAATAAAAAAAATAGAAACTCTATTTTCTGGGGCTGTGAGAGTGGGGTTCCCTAATCATGAGCCCACCAATTCTTTCAGGCTATCAGGTGCTCGAAATCAAAGGTTTGGATTGTGGGGTGGTATGCTTGGATAGAAGATGAGTTCAATTTGAGGAAGTTGATCTATCTATTGTTAAGGACTATATCTATGACATGGAATTCTTTTTAAGCTATAGAAACCTTAAGAAAACAATATGACAACTACATATGCTTCCAAGAAATCATAAGAGATTATCTACCTAAGAATGACACTTAACCTATGCAATAAAAAAAACAGAAACTCTGTTTTCTGGGGCTGTGAGAGTGGGGTTCCCTAATCATGAGCCCATCAATTCTTTCAGGCTATCAGGTGCTCGAAATCAAAGGTTCGGAATGTGGGGTGGTATGCTTGGATAGAAGCTGGAGAAGACCTAGGTGAAGCTAGCTGGAGGAGTCACTTCTTATAGATCAACAATACATGCAATAAAACCTGTTTCTCTTTTCATTTATAAATCACCAGATGTCCACATGGAAAAGATGAGTTCAATTTGAGGAAGTTGATCTATCTATTGTTAAGGACTATATCTATGACATGGAATGCCTTTTAAGCTATAGAAACCTTAAGAAAACAATATTACAACTACAGATGCTTCCAAGAAATCATAAGAGATTATCTTCCTAAGAATGACACTTAACCTATGCAATAAATAAAACACAAACTCTGTTTTCTGGAGCTGTGAGAGTGGGGTTCCCTAATCATGAGCCCATGAGGGAAATGAGATAGGGGCCACTGTCACAAGATTTTATGGTAGAACTTCTTTCACTAACCTACAACGCTAATCTACCTATTCAAACTAATGGAAACAAGGTTAAGGAAAAATTTAAGTAACTTGCTAAGCTACACATAAAAACATAAATAAACTTCACTAGCCTACTATCATTCTAAGCTAAGAATACAACTAAAAAAGAAGAACTTTTGCTACTAGGGTTTGGCCCTAACCCAAGAGATTTAGCCCTCTGAGTCAACTCAGTGTTGGATCAAAACATAACTTCTCATTATCATCAAAATTTCAAGTACATCATAACAATAATAGTCAAAATGTTTCAGTTCAAATTGCCTCTTGGCTATAAAAAAAACTGAATCCCAATGAGTCCCTTGGCTCTCTTATTTATAGAAAACTTGAGTTACCAATAGATCCCTAGAAAATAGGGATTCATGGCTCCCTAACTTGGGAATAACTCTTCCTTTACTGTGACTGACTTGGCCGCTAATGAACTTGGCTTGCTTGGTTACGAGTGACACACATTTGATGAGATAGAGTGGAGGAATCTTCGAATGATTTGAGGAGTTGAGGAGGGAGAAAAAATCCTAAAACCTCTCTTTCCTACCTACTTTGAATTCCTACACTTAATTCAACCAAACGCTGCTCCAATTCCCACATTTAACACACCTTAGGCCACATGACATAGTAACTCACCTTTACTGTTCTCACTAAGAAAAATATAACAAAATATTTAAATAAATGTGATAAAATTCAATTTAATAAGCTGGAGAGTGGCATTGTGACCCATATAGTTTACCTATTAACGAGCCTCCTCATCACCTCCCTACTAAATTGGTTGCTCAACCTCTGAGCTACCTAGTCATCTATATCCATATCATTCATGGTCCTGGTGGCTTCTCTCACATCCCAAGCTTCAGTGGATGGTGTCTCATTTTAAGGATGGAACCCTACATTTTTCTCTATCTCTTTCCACTAATTTCTTTCTACTTCTTCCTTCCTACCTTCCAGAAAACCTAACAACAAAGGTGGAGTGAGATTTGGTCCAATCCAACTGATCTTTAGTCTTTGCATGGCCTTTTTATATAGGGGTGTCCTTTCCAATGCATTTCTCAATCTCTCAAGAGAGTGCTAGGTTATTACATCTCTGTTGGCATGCTTTTTGGCTCTTAGTTCCCAATAATCTTAAAGTGTTATCAAAATGGGAGATGGCCTGTTCTTGGTTAGGCAAGTATCATTGTGCAAGTTGAGCATCATTGGAAAGGATGTTATGGTTACTAATGACAACCATTGAACTCATTTGTTCTACTCTGATATAGAGGGGTTATTTTTCCTCTCTTCCTACTATCTTTTCACGTCCTTGACCCTAGTCTTCTCATGACTCATCGATTATGCAAGAGCCATTAGTTGTAAGTTCCCCAACTTTTCATTGGGGTCCCACACATTCAAGTATGTTAAGGCAAGGATGTGCACGTAGAATTCATATAATTTCGCCTTGTCCTGAAGGGTGCTCTTGTCACAGAGCTCGATGAATTTCCTATAATTTTTGAATGGCATGGTCCCCTATTATGCCAATGCCTTTGTTTGAAGCTACATCCATTGATATTTTAGGTATAGTTCATATGGTTTGAAAGGAAGCCTACATTGAAGTCCCTCCATGGAGTGGCTTTCCATGGTGGCCAATTAGATCTCCTTTTCTTGAAACTTCCTCCTCATCCATGTGTTTTCTTCCTACAACTGTGTTCTCATGGTGTATTCTCTATCTCTCAATTCACTCAACTCCCTTCCCATCTCTAGGAGTTTTTCTTCCATAGGACCCACTTCTTGTACTTATTTTACTTAACAATTTTCATCCATCAATGTGTCATTCCTCTTTCTTTATCAAGTTCAAAGAAGAGAGGGATTTCACAATTCTATGGTATTACACTACCTACCTCAATGAAATTGTAGTAGGAGCCTAAATTTGGAGGTGGGTTAGGCTCTTGAATCTCTAAGAGAAGTTTCCCCCTCCTACACCTATGGTTTTCCTTCCTTACATTCCTTCGTCCCCGACTTCTCTTCCTATCTTTCCTATAGCACTACCACTGTTTCTTGTAGCATTGTTTGGGGATCTTGTAGCAGGCCTTTTCCTTTCTGTTGGACGGTTACATGTGTCTTGGTTATCTTAGATGATGTTGACCTAGTGAAATTATTCTTTACATAGGTGATGGTAGCCTTTGGGCTTGCTTCTAGTGATGTGACTCTCTCAACCTTCTTTCCCATTGACTCTAGATCCTCTTGCTTTTTTTGTGTATTTTCGATTATAATGGGGGTTTCTGTTGGTGCTTTTGGCTTCCGTTTCTTAATCCTAGTGATTCTTAATTTTTTGAAATAGAGGGGAGTCTTCCTCTTCCTTTTCCTCTTAGACTTCATGGGTGTGCTCAAGGAATCCAAGGCAGCAACTGCCTCCTTTGCAGTGGGTTTAGGAGACAATCTTGGGGATATCTCCTCTTATTTTTCTTCTTCCTCTTATTCTTTGTCTTCTTCCTCTTATTTTTCTTATTCCTCCCCTTCCTCTTCACACTAGACGTTGGGGTCCCACCATGTTCAAGGACTTGGGTTTCATGTAAGGTTTATATGTCCATGTCTCTAAATGTTAACTAGAGAACAAGTATTCTCAATTGACTCTAGGCATCTTCCTTTATTAGCTTGATGAGACCATGGTGTGCTAACTGCTGGTGTTCCCCACTTTCACCTTATGACTCATGTCCATAATGGACTGTAAAAGGAAATAGGGCACACCGAGCCTTTGGCTTATGGGTATTTTGGCTCTAAATCACAACTCATGGAGGAGTCAAAATTGATAGCCATAAACTACACTCAATCTCCCTTCACAAGAACTCCACTTAAGGATGTGATAGCCCACCTCATCCTATGGATAGGGAAGGGTCTCCCTTCTAACCCCATTTTGGTCTTCAATTGGATTTTCGTCATTTAGGAATAAATGTTTCTTAGAAAAGGTATTACTAGCCTTTTCCTCCTTTCTCCATTGAACCCCTAGAGGAAACATTGTCATTCTGCTGATCACATTAGGGTTTATGGTAATGGACATCCCTATCACCATAGTGGTAGAACTTATTCTTGCTTGAGGGTTTAGTGCCATGGAAACCTCCTAGGTTATACCATCATCGCATCCTTTAAGGAACTCAAAGTAGCCTAATGAGTGATGCCTATTGAAGATATCTACCACAGGGGGATGAAGGTAGTTCTTGATGTAGTTGTGGGCTTTGTTATATTGAAACCCCCTCTCTTTTTGTTCTTTGTTTTTAGCTGTGCGCAAGAGATTTTGTAGGGTATCTTTAGTATGTACCTAAGGGTGCCTCAAAACTTAAAATTTTTAGTCGATCACTCTAATATATATGGCTCCTTATAGCCGTAAAATTTTCTTATATTGCCTCAAAATCTGTCTAATTCCCAACCTATCTCTAATTACAAAAGGCGTGTAAAGTTTATCAGTTATCAAACAATGAAAAAAGGAAAGATGGGTCACTTACTTCTCACTCAAATAATTGGGATTATTTCAATTGATGACCAAGTTGACCCTAGGTACCCGCTTGCAGAAATCCCATGGAATTCTTGTGTTTCCTATAGCTTCTTGTAGGATTATGTGCTTCCTATAGTTATCTCCTGTAGGATTGGTAAAGCATGGTTCGATTTTACAATGGCTTCCTAGGTTGGTCCCTCTCTTCTTGATTTTGAAATGAGGAAAAGGAACTGCATGAATGTTTGGGGTTTTGTGCTATTTATGGTTTACACTTAGAGCACTGTGCTGGTTGGAACTGGTATGAGATTTCCTAATTGGGATCATTGGCCCACCATTGATGATCATTCAATTTCTCCTCATAATCATCACCCACTCCCCCTTAACTAATTAGACCACCTTTTTAAATCATTCCAATTGATGTCACACTCTAACGTGACATTCTCACTAAAAGTTCACTTTTTGATCATGAGCTAATGGTGCGCAAGTTAACTGGCCACCTCCAGCTTATAAAAATACCTTTCTTTGACATTTATACATTTTCCAGTATATCATACTTAGGGAAGATCTCAGTGTTGGGTTGTGTTATTTTCTTTCCATGGAAATTTTTTTGGACCCTATATTGGGTGGGAAGACCTACCTATGGTTTTGTACATGGATTTTGCACATGGTTTTGGGCACGATGATTTCCGGTCCATGGCATTTTGTAGATCTAGTTAAGGGAACTACAATTATTTTCTAATTGAGGGTTAATAGATTGGGGTCTATGTATGCTTCGGCATGTATATATATGTATAGTAACATTAAAAGGAACATAATGGAAAATCAATCTAGTAGTATCGGTTTTGGGATCCAGAGGAAAATATCTCTGTAAATTTGTTTTATGCATTATGTTCTCACCATTGTTTATTTTCTATTTTTAGAACTTGTATGCAGGTAATTTATGTATGGGGTTAAATCCTACATTTGGTATCAGAGTTGTTTTGGCTTCAAGGGGACACCTTTTCTACTGAGGGGTTTTCCTCGAGCCTGTAGTAGACCCTCTTCAGTGGGAGATCTACATGATCAATTCTTGGGGTGAAAGAAGATGGTGATTAGTGAAAAGATAGAAATCGAGAAATTTAATGGTCAGAGTTTTGAGTTGTGGAAACTCAAGATGGAGGATATGTTGGTGGATAAACATTAGTGGATCACAATAGATCTAGGTTCTAAACCAACAACAATGTCCAATGAAGAATGGAAGAAGTTGGATTGGAAGGAAAAGAGCACAACACGATTATGTGTCATAGATTCAATATTGTTGAAGGTATCAGGGGAAGCTACGATGAAGGATTTATGGGACAAGTTAGGGAATTTGTACTAATCTAACTCTCGTGATTAAACTGTTTCTACGAAGAAATTTGTATAACCTAAGGATGAAATATGGAGACTGTGTGACAAAGCATCTGAATGTATTTAATACTATGGTAAGCCAATTATTATCTATTGATATTAAAATTTAAGATGAAGATAAGTGCATCAGTTTGTTGTGTTCTCTACCAGATTCGTGGGATAGTCTAGTTGTTACAATAAGCAGCAATGCAACTGTCTTGAAGTTTGATGAAATAGTCTCATCCTTGCTGACAGCGGAGATGAGATAGAAAGATATGGAGAGCTAGAATGGTGATGCTTTTTCTCTATGAGGATGGTCCCAGAACACAAACAAAAAAAAGTCCTCGAGTGGGAGATTGAAAGCTTGAGGGAGATCTAAATATCCAGGAAAACCTGTAAAGTTGTGCTAGAAATGTAGAAAGGAAGGGAAATATAAAAGGGATTTAAATCTAAAGCTCCTGAGAAATGAAAGGGATTTGATGATGTTCCTTATATAGAGGTAAACGACACCTCATATGAAGGTGGTGATGTGTACTTGGTTTCTTCTTCAACTACACATGTAGATCATTAGGCAAGGTTGATTGACTGAGGTGCATCCTTTCACTTCATCCCCATAGAGAGTGGTTCCGCGAGTATGAGAAATATGATGGCAGTGATGTATTATTTGGGGATGATAGGAAGGGTAGAAACATTGGTCATGCAAAATTCAAGTTGAAGTTGCAAGGTGAAAGGATTAGAACACTTCCAAGTGTTCTGCATATTCATGCATTAGTGAGAAATCTAGTTTCTGTAACCAATATGGATGATGCACATATAAAAATAGTGTTCCAGAAATATACCTACAAGATGGTTTATGGAGCACTGGTATTGATGTGAGGAGTTCCTATTGGAACTCTATACAAGCTACAAGGTAGCACTATTATTGATGGGTGAAACAGTTCTATGGTTCCTAAAAGTGGAGCAGCAAATCTAATGGTCTTTGGAGAAAAGACCATGCTATGGCATGAAAGGCTTGGACAGGTTAGAGACAAGGGCCTTTGAATACTTCATGGTAAAGGTATGGTAGAAGGTATGTCTAATAGCTCTTTGGATTTTGATTTCTATGAAAATTGTGTATATGGGAAGAAAAATCGAGTGAGATTCCCCTCCACTAGTAAGATGGTGAAACAAATATTAGAGCTTGTGCATAGTGATGTGTTTGGACCCATGTTAGTTCCATCACTGGGTAAGTCTACGTACTCTATATCATTTATAGATGACTTCTCAAGGAATACATGAATATATTTCGTCAAGAAGAAATCTAAAGTCTTTGACATGTTTAAAGAATTTAAGGCTCTGGTGGAAAATCAGACAGAGAAGAAGATAAAGGTGTTGAGGAAAGATAACGGTGGAGAGTTTTGCAAGAATGAATTTGAAGAATTATGTAAGAATTGTGGTATTGCATGGAAAATGTATACTCCATACACACCTGAGAAAAATGAAGTTGTAGAAAGAATGAACAAGATGTTGATGGAAAGGGAAAGAAGCATGCTCAGTGGTGCTGGGTTAGGACATGAATTCTGGGCAGAGGTGGTGGAGACTACATGTTATCTGGTCAATAAATCACCTTCTTCAGCATTGGAGGATAAGACTCCACAAGAGGTATGGACTAGTAAGAAACCTTCTCTTTCACATTTGAGGGTATTTGGATGTGATGCATATGCATATGTTCCAAAGAGGAAAAGGAAAAAGTTGGATAGTAAATATGGAAAGTGCATCTTTATTGGATATAAAGATGGTTTAAAAGGTTATAAGATTTGGAACCCGATGTTATAGACATTTTTGGGCCCTACAACCCCAAGCATGAAATGTCCATAAACCAAGGGCTCCTAAGTCCCTAAAAGTGTTGTTCTAACCCCTAAGGGAACAAGGTCAACATATTACAGCTTCTCCCAGAAGTTCTCCATGAAAAACTGCTCAAAATTGGTCAAAACAGGATCATTTCAGCTGCTCCATTGGCTAAGTGCGTTGCATCTCACCTAAATACACTGTGTGGGTGCGTTTCATTTCAAAAATCCCTTCTGTGGGGTGCGATGGGCGAGAAATGACAAAAGGCAATGTCATTCCGCGAGGTGGAGAGGCAATAGAAGGTTCCAAAAACTTCTCCTGTGACACTCGCCTCACTGAATTCGACCAAGGATGAGTAAGAGACCATCAATCTGCAAGTGGAAGCAAGAACTATCAGAGGGAAGACACTAATCAAACCATAAGCTGACTCATCCCCCTTACGAATATCTATATATGGATCCCTCATCCCAAAGATCCAGAGGCTGGAATTTTGCATATTGTAAGGAATTGTTGTTGGTTTCTTGAGACAAACATCAGATTGTTGGGCGATCTAAGCTTTGTTTGAGGTGAAGAGGGGCTTCTTTGCTGGGAGGTCGATGCTGGGTCAGAAAAATTGGTTGTAACTCATCTTGGCTCTTTCTTGTTTTATCAATAAAAGCTATTCAAGTTTTCCTCCATGCTCTTGTATCATTGATGCTTGCTATATTTGTATGGTCAATTTACTTCTAATCCTAGATTGTTTATGATTATAGATCCATGTCTTTGTATAGTGATATGCTTCTGTGATCTTACAGGTACTTTGTGAAGCTGGGTGTGCAAGGGAGCAGGTGGCTAAAGACTATCAAAGAAGAGGGGAATCAAATCAGGAGATTAGCACAAGACAGAGGTTGGTCTTTTTGTTCCTCTCTATCTATAATTCATAAAGGAAAAACAAAAATAGCTTTTCTCTGTTTGTTTCTAAGGTCGCTGTCACACCTTAGTGGGATAGAGCAGTTCTATATAGACACTTTTCCCTGTAACAAAATGGCAACTCCGCTGGGGAGATAATTAGTTGGTTTGTTTATCGTTCTTTGTTGTCTGTTTCATAAACCTACAGGTAGCATTCGAACTACATTTGCCATAACAAATGCAAAGTAGATAACTGGTACTTCAATCCATCTACTGGATTTGTTTATGATTTAAACAACTGATTCACAAACTATCTGATTAACCTTGTGATAGCTCTTAGATCCTCCTTAGGTCTACCCCTGATTGTTGCATTACTTATTGCTTTTTGCTTGGCCAAAACCCAAGAACTGAACTGCAAACTGTGACCTGGAACCCAAACAGAGTCTCGTTTCTGGCCCAACGCAGGTACTGTTCAAAGAATCTGAACTTCAGCGCACTTCCCGAGTGGACAAGTTGTGCTGCATTTCAAATTCTCTGTGTTACAGGTGCGCTGATCAGGCTAGGCTCTGTGAAATTTTGGTTTTTGAGATTCATTCTTTCCAGTTCTATTCCTGAATTTTGCCGCCTGTGATCAGTATATGTCTATTTGAAACCCCTTTTCCTTGCTGTTATTCCGCCTCCTTTGTACAAAAGAACTGTAGATGTTTTTGTGTGTTTGTTGAGTCATTTACAGTTCTCCTTTGCAAAAGTAGCATAATCGTACTGTCGTCCTTTGATTTGAAACTGTTACAAGTGTCGATTTCAATCATAGGAAAGAGTTTGATTGCTATTGATGGTCGGTTATCCTATTACTATTGCTTTTGGTCTGAATTTGTAATTTTCTAGTGTCAAGAACAAGTATTCATTTCAAAATCATAAGGTGTTGTGATCGTCTCCATTTTTGATTTCGAAAAGAAACTTGTTGATATTTGTCGCTTGAAAAGAAATTCAGATTTGTGCATCAACTTTCTTTTTAGCATTCATATACTAAGAAAGTCGAAAACAAATACATGCATGTGCATTTGCATATAGACAGTCTGATTGGATTGATTTAGGAAAGTGCATTTAGAGTGTGCTCTTTGCTCTTTGTGAAAAGATTCTTTCTTTTCCTTAGTAGCTAGGATTTTCATTGCACAAAGAAGATAGAAAGTTTGTTTATCATCTTAGATTGCATTTTAGGAATTACATCTACATCTCACGGTGAACCTAAAAGGAAAACTTCATAAACAAGATCAACTTAAAATAAATTGAATGAATCTAACAACGCTTTGGAACTTAACGCACAACATTTAGAAGTCTAGGCTAGAGACGTATTCCGGCATCATAAAGCCTGGTAACTATTGTTCTCACTGATGGTTGGGTGATTCCTCCACTTTGAGACGATAAGTGCTAGTACGGACTTGTGCTCCCACGTATTGTCGAGTATATTTTGGGAGACCCCAATAGGCTTAATCCTTTATCCATAGGAAGTCGTGTCTGCCGCCCTATCGATCGCAATGCATTGACCATAGCATTCAGGAAGATTGACTGTCGTACCGTAAAAAGTATTCTGTAGTTTTGCAATTGGTTTGGTAATCCCTCTACCTAGATTTCCAGAGCAGTCCCTTTCGTTCCTTTTCAGACTTCTTAACAGAAAAGGTCCATCTGAGCACTTGTCACTTCAGGCTCATTAAAAATCGAAGGCGACTATGGTCATCTTTTGTTTTTTCTCGACTCTTAAAAATTGAAAAAACAAGTTGTGTCAAAGCGTCTAAAATTTATTTTAAACAGAATATTCATTACCCTTTTGCTACGTTGATCTTGGGTTGAGAAAATGGAATCCACCAACCAAGGAATTCCCCTTGGAGGAAATCCTAGTCCCTTCTCCTCTTGGGGAGATGTTGGTGCACCCCATATGGCCACATTGTCGCTTCCAGGACTGACAATTGGTTTGCCTGTATGGCTTTTCTCAACTTCTGTCGTTCAGAACACCACAATTCTTGAACAATCGAACCAGCAACTAGACGAGTCCAGAGTTACCCACCAACCTTCTACTTCCCCTAATTCTTCCTCTCCTCCTTCCTCTTCGCTTGATGAGGGTGGTAAAGCCAAAAGTCAAGTACCTGAGAAGAAGAAGGAAAAGAAGAAGAAAGAGAAGAACAAGAAGGAGCTAAAAGCGAATGGGGGCAAACGAGCGTCATCTAGCGAAAATCCACACATTGCACCGACCAGGCCTAAATCGCCATGTGTCATTTGCAAAGGAGACCACTATCACCGAGATTTTCCTTACATCCCTCGGATATTAAGGGACTGGTCTCCTCGTTTGCACAACCCGGTGTCGTCAACCTCTGATGATCATGTTGAAAACACACCATCAACTAGTGAAAGTGAAGCCCCAGGACAAAAAGTAAAATATAGATTTCCTTGTAAATTGTGTGAAGGCGATCATGCCGTCCACCGTTGTCCCTTCTTAGACGAGGCTAAAAGAGTTTTGGACGATCGTCCGGTTTCAGCGTTACGACTTCCTCCTGGATATAAAAAACTTTTGCCGAGTCCGTCACCAGTTGAAAATCCAGCTGGCCCGCTCAGGTGGTCGGATGAAGCATCTATCATTGAAGACAAAGCATCTGAACCCATACCAGACGAAAGTCAAAAGGTCGAGGCGACAGTTGACCCGGTCTTGCCTTCAGAGGTTCCATCTTCAGATGATACCGTCACCGAAGAGAACAAGGATGACACTGTCCAAATTCTTTTCATAAGCACAGACTCCAACGAACATGGGGGAAATTTACCCGTTCCTTTACCGCAGGAAGGAAGTTCGTCAGAGTCATACCCGGCCGTCTATTCGGTCCCACCTCCAAGCAACCTAGTTGTCTCCTTCGACTGGAATCAACTAGGCAGACCCCGTTTACTAGCTAGTATACCATTCCGAATCATTATTCAAATATATAGAATGGTTATGGCCGGTACCATCATAGATGAAGGGGCTTCTGTGAGTATCCTTTCCTCAACTTCTTGGAAAGCGCTTGGTTCGCCATTGCTTTTGCCTGAGATAAGAAATCTAACAGGCTTTGATAAAGGAACCAGTCGACCATTAGGGATCCTTCCCAATGTGCCCATAACATTGAGAGGGAAAACCATTCACATGAACGTGATGGTAGTTCAAGGACCCCTAGATTACAATCTACTCCTTGGACGAGACTATATTTATTGCATGAGAGCCATTGTCTCATCACTCTTTAGAGTGATGTGTTTTCCACACTAAGGAAGAGTGGTCAAGCTCATAGACCAGCTTTCATTTCCCGGATCACGCATAGCAAATAGTCATATACCATCCCTGAATGGTCTTTTCACGCAAGAAATGTCTCAATCCCCAGTCCGTCCACCCAATGAGCGCGAGTGATTCGGGGAACATGACTGAAACCTAGGGGGCATGCACCCTGGTCTACTTCGGCAGGAAAACCTCGGGTATAGGTTAGGTTTCCACGAGAAAATATGACTAGTCTGTACTCCCGTCCTTGATTGGAAGAGGGGGTTATTCTAGAACAAGATTCTCTTGTCAAAGTTATGTGAGTGGGGTAGCCTCCTTCACTCACCTTTTTCTATTTCGGTGGACATCGCCGAAGAAGTGTTTTGTTTGCGCTGTGAATAGAACAATCTTTGGGTAACCTGTAAGAGGTAGGCCTCTCTCGGTAAAACAAATGTTTTAACGGACTGAAGAAGAGGTAACCTTGAAACTCTGTTTTATACCTGGGGGCATGCAAACCTTTTGGCGTGCAAGCGAAGAGCGACTATTTATTTTTTTAAATTTGTAGGTCCTCTAACCCTTTAAACTCGTAGGATTGGTCGTTTCCTAACTTGCATAAAGAAAGGATGTGGGGCAAAACTCAAAAAATTGTCGTTTTATATGAGACATTCTTATCACACGACTGGATTAATCGAGCAGTTTTAGCACATAGTTCAAGCTCATTAAAAAATAAACATAAGCCATGAGCAAATGTTTCCCCCCGCGTTTAAGCTCATTAAAAAATGAACTATTCCCTGGTAAGTAACCATCGTGAATGTAGTAATTCAGCCATTAAAGCATTGGTCGTGTTTGCACCGCCACCTCCACTTTTGCATTGGCCGATCATTCACCCCCATTTGATTGTTTACCCATTTTTAGGAACAGCTGTGAAGAGTGATTTCACTAGCCATCCTTATAACACTGCTGTGATTGGAAAATTCCAAACCTTACCTGGAATCAACTGCTACCCATTTTATCACTCGTTCCTCAAAAGACGAGTCTCCTTTAAGCTCTTTTCAACTGACTCGTAAAATATGAAAAGATTTCCGAGCCATTGGCCTCTCTAGCTCGTTAAAGGGACAGGAAGTGCTATCCCTCCTCTAGATTTTAATCTTTTTGGACCTGAGGGATTATTACACAAAAAGATCGAGCGCTTGTTTTGTTCAGCTCATTAAAAGTATCGAAAATTCATCCCTTATGTATTGTTTTATACTTTTTCGGACTTAAGGGATTAGATGACGAAAAATGAATTTTGGAGTTACCTTTACGTTCCTTTTCAGACTCTCTAAAATTGAAAAGGACCGAGTTATCTTTGTCATTAAACTCGTTAAAATTTTAATAGCGACAAACTTGTCTATAGATGAGAACGAGTTTCACTATCGCTAGGCTCGTTAAAACATAGCGATGGGTTTGCACGAAGGGAAAATTATAGAACAAGCATATGTTATCCTCATCAAGCTTGACAAAAATAAAGAGGTACTGGTTAGCAATGAATGGGGAAAGTTGGGAAGAAAACTTGAAGAAACTTTGTTGGTAGAAAGTCGCTCTTGAACATGACACTTCCACTCTATGTCTGAGTCGGGTTCGGTTGTTTCATTCATCGGTCACATCACCATGGTCCCATCATACCATCCACATTTGGGGTTAATGCTACCAATCCATCACATCAGTGTCGCCGATATGTTCAAGAGAAGTCATTCAGAGAATTCACCTGTGTCTCACTGTTAGAAAATTATATATTACGGAGCAATGGAACACATAAAATATTGCAGAAATATAAACACAGAAAACGCACAAAAAAAGAGAGACACAGATATATGTGGTTCACCCAGTTTGGGCTATATGTCCACCCCGAACAGCCAGTCCTTCCTTTCTATTATCCAGCAAAATGAAGAGACACAACCTACAGCAAATCCGCTGTAATATCCTCTGTTTTCTCTCACAGTCTCACCTCTCTATTTCTCGCTCACAGAATACACATCTATCTCACAACCTCAAATACAATACCCTCATACAAAGAGAGGGGTTGCCTTCTAGGGCAAAAAACCCTAAACTAAACATAAGTTCTACCGTCAGATCATCCGCCTAATGAACGGCCCAAATTGACTAGAAATTACTATACTTTTACAAGGCAATTTTACAGTTGTTTTTAGCTTCGAGGGCGCCGCCCCCCCTGGACCCCCCCTGCAGCGAACATTTTACGGGCGGCGTTGCCACCCCCATTTCGAACTGGGGTCCTATGTGGCGATACCTTTGAATATAGAAGATAATTAGGCTCCACACCCAACACTCACCCACTACCATACATTTATACTCCATTCTTTCATGACCGCCACCCTGAACCTTATATCACCAGATCGTTTTCACCTCCATTAAAATCATTTGCTCCGTTCCATGTCATTGATGTGGGATTCATTAAGGCCCTCCTATGACGGGTCACTTCTTGTTGACATCAGCTCATTATCCAAGAAGTTGATCTAGGAACACCCCATTCAGTACTTTGAAGCTTGCATGCCTCAATGGCAAGTTTCTCACTTCCGACGATAGGTTTACATCAATGGCCTTCGACCGAAATATTTTGCATGGTGTTCGATGCCAAGTCTTTTATTCACACCACATGAATTGTACTGCAGTACCTTGAGGGTCATTATCATTATCAGTGACTCATCTCGCGCCTGTTAACAGCTTACATCATTGGCTGGTAATCAGGTGATGTCTTTCCATGTTCGACTCCAAAACAAATTTCACATGGATCGACTTGTACTTCGAGTGAAGATCGAACGAGATTGAAGACCCCGGATCTAGTTTCATCCATCCAGGCTGCGATATATATTCAGGGAAATAAAGACATCAAATGTACATCATTGCTATATAGATAATCATCCAATCAAAAGGATGATGGCTCTATCAGAATCATCAGTCTACACTGAGACGATTGTCTGTCTTATGTACATGAAAATGAATTTATAAAGCTGAGCATGGGAATGCTCGCCTTAGCTAGATCATGAAAATATTATGAAGATAATGTATTGTATTGTATCTTATTACAGGTCTCCTCCCAGCATTGAAAGAACTTTGGATCCTCATAATAAAGCATTTCACCCGACATCAAAAGATTAACGACCTCATGCTTTAGGGGGCAACTGTTATAGACATTTGGGCCCTACAACCCCAAGAATGAAATGTCCATAAACCAAGGGCTCCTAAGTCCCTAAAAGTGTTGTTCTAACCCCTAAAGGAACAAGGTCAAAAGATTACAGCTTCTCCCAGAAGTTCTCCATGAAAAGCTGCTCAGAATTGGTCAAAACAGGATCATTTCAGCTGCTCCACTGGCTAAGTGCGTTGCATCTCACCTAAATACACTGTGTGGGTGGATTGCATTTCAAAAATCCCTTCTTTGGGGTGCGATGGGCGAGAAATGACAAATGGTAGTGTCATTCCGCGAGGTGGAGAGGCAATAAAAGCTTCCAAAAACTTCTCCTGTTACACTTGCCTCACTGAATTCGACTAAGGATGAGTAAGAGACCATCAATCTCCAAGTAGAAGCAACAACTATCAGAGGTAAGACACTAATCAAATCACAAGCTGACTCATCCCCCTTATAGATATCTATATATGGATCTCTCATCCCAGAGATCCAGAGGCTGGAATTTTGCATATTGTAAGGAATTGTTGTTGGTTTCTTGAGACAAACATCAGATTTTTGGGTGATCTAAGCTTTTTTTGAGGTGAAGAGGGGCTTCTTTGTTGGGAGGTTGATGCTGGGTCAGAACAACTGGTTGTAACTCCTCTTGGCTCTTTCTTGTTTTATCAATAAAAGCTATTCAAGTTTTCCTCCATGCTCTTGTATCATTGATGCTTGCTATATTTGTATGGTCAATTTACTTCTGATCCTAGATTGTTTATGATTATAGATCCATGTCTTTGTATAGTGTTATGCTTATGTGATCTTACAGGTACTTTGTGAAGTTGGGTGTGCAAGGGAGCAGGTGGCTAAAGACTATCAAAGAAGAGGGGAATCAAATGAGGAGATTAGCGCAAGACAGAGGTTGGTCTTTCTGTTCCTCTCTATCTATAATTCATAAAGGAAAAACGAAAATAGCTTTTCTCTATTTGTTTCTAAGGTAGCTGTCACACCTTAGTGGGATAGAGCAGTTCTATATAGACACTTTTCCTTGTAACACCCAGTAACAAGGAAGGTTGTGTACAATCGACATGTGGTGTTTAGGGAGGTGAAAGATGTTATTAAACATGAATTCCTGCCAAAAGAACCCATTGAAGATAGAGTTTGAACTGAAGGAGGAAGAATCAGACTCTATAGCAGAAGAGGAATCAAAAGATGAAGAGCCACAAACTCTGATTGTGAGAAGATCAATTTGAGAAAGAAGGCAACTAGAAAGGTATAGTCCATCTGCTTTTTGTTCAAATTTTTTCTTTGTCTATTACTAGTGATGATCCCAGAACTATGAAGGAAGTAGTAGATTCAGAGGATAACAAACTATAGAAAGAGTCCATGGTTGACGAAATGGCATATTTGAACAAAAATTTGGCTTTGTATCTTGTGGAGTTGCTGGATGGAAGGAAACCCATTGGAAGCAAATGGGTGTTCAAGAAGAAGATGAATGTAGAAGGAAAGGTTGAGAAATACGAAGCTCGGTTGGTAGAAAAATGTTATTCCCAGGCGTCGAGAATTTATTTTGGTGATATTTTTTCTTCTGTTTCCAAAGTAGCTTCTATTATATTACTTTTATCTGTTGCTACTATTTTTGATTTTGAGGTAGAATAGATGGATGTGAAGGCAACATTTATTCATGGGGATCTGGAAGAAAAGACCTACATGAAGCAACCTGAAGGCTTTGCAATGAAGGGTAAGAAAGAACCAGTATGCAAGTTAAAAAAGTATTTGTATGGGTTTAACCAGGGTTGTTATAAAACCATTCCCTTGGGGGAGCACTATCCTTAGTGTTTAATGACACCTATAACCAATAAAACTATTGAAAACAAAACATACTTCCCATGGAGCTTTATAGCATATCTTGTCATAGTATTTATAATGACCACCACTAAGACATGACAATCTCATCATTTACTAGAGCTTTCTAATGTAGCTAAATATGATATTTACAACAAAACCACATATACTTAAGCACATTTTCTTCAAAAAACAAATAAGCATACTTTCTGTGGATATTTATAAACTAAATAGATAGAATATTTACAATAATATAGACATACGCACATTTGCTGAACCAACAAATAAAAGGATATGATGTTTGCATCTGCAACAAGGGAATCCAAAGGATTACACCTCCACCTGCAAAGTAATACCAGGATTCACCTCCTTCCCAGGAAGTCCAGAATCCACTGCAAGGTTAAATTTGTATCCAATGTCCAGTGCTACAATCCTACGCCAATTTTCCTCTCAGTGAATAATTACCCACTCATTGTTCAAGGGCGCACAACCAAACTAAATCTGATTAATTCTACAAAAGTTAATGACCAAAAAAATTCCATCCCCGGCCTTCCCTTCTCTACTACACAGTCCCTTAGGAAATCTGATCACCCCCTTCTGTGTAGTCACCACCTTCCAAATTCGACTAACTCCCCCTTCCTAGGAAGTCCATCCCTCGACAAGATTTCCTCGCATCAAAGGTCCATAAACCAAGGAAAATACCTACCTCAAACTATCATACCAGTCATAGTATGCTTATGGAAATCAATGGACAATATTAGGTACTAGTTTCCCACAACTACCCTCCTCCTTAAGGGCTTTACCAACATACTTCTACCTGTTCCAATTTCTTTCACTGTTGCTACTAATTCTTGCAGTCATTTTCAACCACCCAACGTGGGACTTTCCCATGCTTTCCTGTACCAACCACATAACTACCATTAGATTTAAAATAAATTGAAATAAATTCACAACATACCTCATTGGTGATTGATCAATAAGGTATACTTTAAATTAGGTTCACTCCCTATCACAACAAGTCAAGCTCGCATCTTTGACCAAATCATCATGTATAAACATATCACATTAGGTTAGCTCAAAACACAACCATCATAGATAAAAATCATAAATCACATGTAACCATCATAAAATAGAATCATAGATCACATGCATAATAAAACTAAATGAGATACTGATACTTATCCTTTAATCAAACCTTAGCTTCTATCTTTTTCTATATTCCATACGTAGACCAGATGGATTGCCACACTTGAAAAACACCCAATGCCTTCTCCTCAACCATGTCCACATACACATAGTGTGCATCACACAGATACAACCATAAACAACATAAAACACCATATAATACATGCACCTATACCTGACATAAAACACATACACCTACACCTAGTGTACAACACAACACAATACATACACCTACATCTGGTGTACACCACCACACAATACATACACCTACACCCGATGTAGAACAAAATACATATACATACATAGAGTACAACAAAATGAATACACATGTCATGATACCATGACTACCCAATGCACATACATAGTACCTCATGCCTGCAACACAATGTGTATGACATGGACACAATACCATATGTACACAAGTCCCATATGTACAACATGTACAAAATACCTCCTATACATGGCATCACCGACACAATATGTGCACAAAATCACATGTACATGACAAAACCTTCACAACGTGTACACAACACCATATGTACACCTCACCACTTGTACAATTTGTAGACAATACCACATGTACACAATGCCACATGCACGACATGTACATGACACCGCATGTATACAATACCACATACACGAAATTCACACAACACCACTTGCACATGGAACCACATGTACAACATGTACACAACACCACATCTACAATCATGTACATAACACCATATGTACATAGTTCTACATATAAGACATGTACATAGCATCATATGTACATAGCAGTACATATCCACATGCACAACATGTACATGAAACCACAGGTATACAATGCCACATACAGGACATGCACACAATGCCACCTGCACATGGCACCACATGTGCAATATGTACACAATACCACATGTATAGTCATGCACACAACACCATATGTACATAGAACTACATATAAAACATGCACATAGAATCATATGTACACAACACCGAATATCCAACATGCACACAACACAATATGCATGCAACACCACATATCCAACATGCACATAGTATGATATTTACATAACATTGTATATCGAACATGTACATAGCACCAACTATGACCATCACTGCATAGGTAATATACACACAACACCATATATTCAACATGCATACAACATCATATGTACACAATACTAACATTACACATCACCATACATTTAATCATTGAATATACAACATGAAAAACATATACACAACAATAACACTACACATCTAAAACAATACTACCTCTACCAATAAACCTTGCTTCTAGGGTCTCTCCGCCATCCATGGTTATCCAAGCATGTTGTGGATCAGGCTATCTTCATTCTGCTAATGTATCTCTCAATATTGGACTTTCTAACATAAACATAATACAATCATCCAATATCAACTCATAACCACATCATAATGACATTGTAGATTTGTCAGCATTACTCTTCCCACTTGATTCCTCATAAATTAGGAACCTCTTCATGTCATTCACCTACGTAAGAAATAATTCCTATAGAAGAATGATTCCTAACAACCCTGCCCGACATCAACATACATACATACATATATATATATACATATAAACATACAAACATTAGCATAAAAAAAATCGTGATCCATGATGACCTTGTCAGACATGACATACATACATGCATACATATATAGACATCAACATAATCATGATCACAACATAATTACCATATAGCATAAGCTCAAGGTTAAGATAACTCCCTTTATCTATTTGCAACATGCACAACATTGAGAACAATGATTCCCAACATAGCTAAGGCATCTGACAACTCAAGTCCATTTACTTTACCTTTCCTATTACCTTTTCCATTACTATTCTCCCATCGTTCATTTATCCCTATGGACTCGACCAACTCAACTAGGTGTCCTGCTGTTGCCTTCAACTTCCCTTATACATGCACTGACTTCATCTGAGTCTAACATTACCTCCTGGATTTCATTCAACTCTCCTTGAGATTGACTAAGTTTCCTCTTTTCCAACCAATTCCCTATACCCTAAAACATAAAAGGAAAGAACAAGAAACAAACAAGAAAAAACAAGAAGAGCCAACAATTATATGAAACCACAATTAAAGTGGCATAGATATGCACCATACATAAACAAGTCACAATAAAATGCAACAAATCACAAAATACCAAAAGCCAAAGACTAACAATAGACACCATGACTCAATCCTATGGTTACCAAGGAAAGCTCAACCCAAGCCCTCTTCAAAATTTCATGGTAACCTATCCTACCATTCAACTCCCTACATCACACTACCATATATACATAATTTTTAGTACATAACTAAACATAACAACATACTAGTTACCTTGCCTTGTCATACTAATGCCAAGAATCTTACCTTGAACTACTCACACATGTCAACCACGTGCTCCATATATCAAGAGAATCATATCTCTCAATTTGAAATCAACCTTTACCAATACTAACAATCTTGTCATAATCCATAGTCAATTCGTAGTCATTAGACATAACTAAAAATGTCACGTATTACACTGAAGTACATGTCAACTATCTCAACACATATGTGTTAGTACGAATATATTAAAACAATATCATTTCTTCATGCAATCTTACAAACACATACTCATATCATGAAATTAATCAAACATTCAAACAAACTATAAACGTACCATGTTAGATAAACCAACTAGATGACAAAATAGACACCGAACACTCAAACACCAAATAGACAACATAATAAAACAATCAAGCACCAAATATATGACATAAGAAACTCATACCTTAATGTGTCATGGGAAGCTATCTTGTTTTCACAATCAAGCTATATTGGTAAGATATAGCTTCACAACATTTCAACTCAACCATAAACAAGGTCATGATGTCCATACTAGGAACTAGCTAACATGTTCACATCATAAACTCATAAATAATTTTCATTCATGCATAATAATCACATTTGCACAATCAGTCTATATTAGTGTCACATAATAACATAACATATTAACTCATACCTGAATGTCATAACCCTAACCATTTGCATAGACCAATCAAATTTAGCATGATACATATAACATCAATATATTAATGCTATAACCCTAATAATCAATTTAATTAACATATAACAATAATAATTTAACATATAGCATGCTCATTCACAACATATAACATAATCATTGAGCAAACTACAATTTAACATATAATGTATTCATCAACGACATATACCATAATAATCAAGTTAACTAACATAAAACAAAAACAAGAATGCATAAAACCACAGGTTACTATCATTCATGACTATCTATGATCTAGGTGGATATTTGTGGTCGCCCACCTATTCCACTTGGACCTCCACCATTGTTCTATCAGTTTCTTTTACTTTCCTTAATTGTAGAAAAGTTTACCTTTTTTGGTAGTTTTTCGAGTACTGAACTTCCAGATCTGTTTTCACACCCTAAATGATATTTCTTTGGAAATATTATTCTAGGCTATTTCATTGAAATTACATTTTCATTTGTAGTCCTCAGGGAGATATTTTCAACGAGGTATCATGCACGTCAAACAGAGATAATGTGACCAAGTTATGAACCCAGGAAGTTCACTGCCCAACTAACCCCAATGTGGCCCATAAACTCTTGGTGTTGCATATCCTCGGGTTATGGTTTTGGTTGTTTATGGTTTTATCTTATTTTTCAATAATAAAAAGGCACTTGAGCCTCACTGTAACTCAGTTGAGAGGCATGTAGCTGCCACATCTCTTCTCATAGATAAGATACCATCACCCGAGCTAGTCTCAATTCGATTCTGTTTGTAAGTGTATTTCATTATTTGATATTAATGAAAGGAAGTGATATTTATGGTTATATATGTAATTTGTTTTGTTCGTGTGTAACTTTGAATCAATGGTATCAAAGCGGTCTAATCTTTCTCTATTTTTCTTCGCATGTCCCCAACAAGGTAGGGATATAAGGAGTTAGGGCTCGAATTGGTCAAACCTTTGCAAGACCAGCCTCGTAAATCCCGACGACCTCCCATGGGGAAAGAAAAGAAAGATGAGGAAGTAGGAGATCGTATCAAAATATTGCTCTAGGAGGCCCTCGAGAAACAAAGGAATGCAATGATGGATAATGTTTCCCAAATCCTTCAACGGTTACCCATCGGCAGTGCATCCACATTCAACAACCACTTTGGAGGCTCCACACCTTTTAAGGTACAACTAAAATTTGACATTCCCATATTTGAGGGCCAAATAGATGCATAGGTCGTAGATAAATGGTTGAATCTCCTAGAAGGATATTATTTTGTTCATGATTTTTCCAGTCAGGAAAAAATTACTTTTTCTCTTCTCAAATCCGCCCCCAGGTCAAGGATTGGTGGAAAACCTATTGTGAGTAGAAGGATGAAATTACGACCTCACTATTTTTAGTTGCTGCCAATTGGAATTCATTCCAGGATGCCATCAAGGAGTAGTACTACTCCTTTGGAAGCTATGAGGACAAATACATAAAGTGAACCACACTGTGGTAGGGAAGGGACCAAGATGTGTTGAATTTTACCAATGTTTTTCATACGCTTTGCACGAAGTTAGGTGTCAAGGATTTAGAGAAACATTTGGTACTCAAGTACCATGGCTACCTATGTAGATACATCCAGGATGAGATGAAGTTTCTGGACATCTCCTTGCTTGGCATGACGCACCAATACACCGTCAAGATCGAGCAGAAGTTTAAATAAAATAAGCGATACTTTGGATCTGTGAATTCGAAGCAAGGGAAAGGTTCCTCCAAACCACATAAAAAAGGACAAAGCCAAGGAAAGATGGCTCAAGACAACCTACCAAGGCCACAAGAAAAGGACAACACTTTGAAGCTAAAGAGGGACACAAGAAAGTGGTGTGAGTTCCATAAGATCTCCACTGACAACACAAGTGCGTGTCGGGCCAAGAAGTCATTAGTGGCCCAGCTGAAGGCTTCAAAATCAGATGAATGTTTTGACTCTGAGTTAAAACCTAACAAGGTGAATGACAAAGGGAAGGAGATTATTGATTTGGAGCCCAACACCACTGTCACCATCACAAATATCCAGAAGGAGGAACTCAAAGATCCATGGCAGGAGGAGCATCTCTTCCACTCCCAGATGTTGGTAAAGGTTTCCCCACTATAGTTCATTATCGAAAGCGGGAGCCAAAAGAACCTCATTGTAGCAGAGATCGTGAAGTGGCTAGGCTTACCAACCACAACACACCCACAATAATACACCATCGGGTGGCTTCACAAATGACGAGATCTATGCATGAGCCAATAATACCACCTTCCATACAACATCAAGCCCTTCACAGATGAGGTATTATGTGACGTTTCTCCTCTTGATGTTTGTGATGTATTATTAGGCCAACCATACTTGTGGAAGAGACATGTTGTGTATGATTCAATACCTCGCGTTGTTATTGTTACATTAGGAAATAAGTTGTATAGGATAACATAAGTAGCACCTCTTATCGCCATCTCTCTAGTTACTGGATAATAATGCAGTAAGCTCATTTCAAAAACCAGGAAATTTGTTTTCCTAATGATACACCCTTAAGGAAAGAAGAAGGCGGTGGCCATGACCTCTAAACAGAGCCCCTCCACATGACAACAATAGATGGACAAGTTCATGGAGGAGTAGGAGGACATATTAACCTCCTCTGTAGGGGTGCATCTGCACTATCAGGTCAAGCACTCCATTGATCTGACCGCAAGTGCATCGTCACCCAATGGACCAATTTATTGGTGCTCCATTCTAGAGAATGATTAAATCAAGAGGCAAATTCAAGAGCTACTATAGAAAGGTCACATTTGGCCAAGTACATTGTCCTATGGGAGCCCAATCGTGTTGGTATAGAAGAAGGATGGGACTTGGAGACTTTGTATCGAATATTGAGCACTCAACAAGATCAATGTCTAGAATAGGTACCTGATCCTAGGGATTGATGACCTTTTGGACCAAATCAAGGGGGGAAAATATTTCAGCAAGATTGACATGAAATCCGGATATCACCAGGTACCAATCGAACCCTCCAATGTTTGGAAGACTGCCTTCAAAGCCAAAGAGGGACTTTTTGAATGGTTGGTTATGCCTTTCGGGTTGAGCAATGCTCCTAAAACCTTCATGAGGATGATGGATGACATCTTGCGGCCATTTGCCAACTCATTTGTAGTAGTATACTTGGATGGCATCTTGATCTTCATCTAGAGTTGGGAAGAGCATCTCCACCACATCCGATAGGTTCTCTAAACACTGTGGCAACACACGTTGTGTACCAATTTGGTGAAATGCACTTTTGGCATGACTCAGGTTAAGTAGCTGGGATACATTATTTATGAACGAGGTTCAGATGGATCCAACCAAGATCAAAGTCATTCAGGATTGGCTAGCCCCAACCACTTTGAGAGAGCTCCACTTAGCTATTGAGTCAAGTCACCAAAGGAGGAACCAAAGAAAAATTATTTTGGTCTAAATCTCAATAGAAGGCATTCACAGAGTTGAAACATCACCTCTTCTCTGCACCAATGCTCACATTACCAGACCTGCAACAACCATTTGAGATCAAGACAAATGCCTCTGACTATGTTATTGGGGCAATCCTTACTCAATAGGGGCATCCATTAGCATATCATAGTGAGACAATTTCAAACATAGTCCGGAAGTATCCCACTTATGACAAAAAGATGTATTCCTTTGTGCAGGCCTACCGACAATGGAAGGATTACATTTTGGGGAAGGAAATGGTCATTGACATAGGCCACTGATCCATGCAGTTCATACAGATGCAAGGGAAGTTGCATCATGATTGCCATAAGAAGTGGTCCACATACCTATAACATTTCCATTTGAATATCAATTACAAGAACGGTAGCAAAAATAATGTTGTAGACTGCCTCAGCTGATCACCAATCATGGCGTAAGCCATCGTGCCCAACAATTATGGGCACGAGTCTTCTAATTGACCACTTCTCTACAAACATGACCTAGAATTCAGCCACACATACCAAACGATCTTGGAGGGTCAACAAGTTCTAGTTATTCACTTCCAATATGCTCTATTATGCCGCCTGGGACACCTTTGTGTTCCTCCAAGTGAGTGTGTGAAGATTATTTGGGAAGTGCACTACAGTGGGGCCATTGGAAATTTAGAGGTCAAGAAAATGGTTGTAGTACTGCAGAAGTATTTCTATTGGCCGAATATCTGACAGGATGTCGGCAAGTACATCAAATCCTGCATTGCCTCCACCATTTCCAAAACAACAATCAAGAAGCAAGGTCTCCATACTACGTTTCCTACCCCTCATCAACCTTGGTAATCCATCTCCATGGATTACATGTCAGGCCTTCCTTCTACTAAGCATGGCATTGACTATGTTTTTTTGTTCGTCAACATATTCTGAATGATGGCCATTATGGCGGCCTGCAAGAAGAGTATCACAACAGAAGCCACTGCTAAACTCTTCCTTTAATGACTGTGGATACACTTTTGGATCCAAAAGTCTATCATCTTAGATTAGGACATCAATTTCCTTAGTACATTTTGGTCCAGTCCTTGGTCAATGCTCGACACCAAGCTCACTAAGTCCACAACTTTCCATGCCCAAACTAATGGCAAGACAAAGATCGTCAATAGGATGATCATACACATTTTTTGCATGTAGAACTCAAAGCATCCATGCACATGGGATGAGAGCCTCAACTATGTCTAGCACAGCTACAACTGGGCTCTCGACAGCTTGAATGGCCACAACCCTTTTCACGTGGACTTGGGATTCCAACCACTATGCCCCATTGATGTGACCATACCATTTACAGCGACTCAGGAAGATTTTCCTCATGTCTAGTTTGAAGCCAACAAGGCAAATAACTTCATTAAGAACATTCAACACATTCGCCAATAGGTCCATGACATATTGGACAAAGCCAATGCTAAGTACAAGCAATGACATGATTAGCATCCGGTGCCACACAAGTTCTAGGCGGGCAACAAAGTTTGGCTACATTTGGAGAAGGAGTGCCTTGTTGGGCCCCACTGCAAGATTCACCCACTTCAATATGGGCCATACACCATCACCAAGGTTGTGGGAGATAATGATTTTGAGCTGAGTATTCCCCCATTCCTTGACCTACACACAGTGTTCAATGTGGATCATCTTCAACCATACTATGCACCATTACTAGACACATCCGACATTGCAAAACATCTCACACCAATAGATTTAAATCCAAACTACATGAAACAAGCTACAACTTATCGGATCATGGACACGCATATCAAGAACATTCACCAGCAAAAGATCCAACTGCATTGAGTTGTCAAAGCTGTCCAACTCCTGCACCAAGGAAAATGGCTCACTATGGACCAAGTTCAGCAAAAGTTTCCTCATCTCACAGAGGAACTCAATGCAATGGAGACCATTGCTTCCTAAGGGGGGAGGAATGATCTAGGTGGATATTGGTCGCCACCCACCTATTCCACTTGGGCCCCCATCATTGTTCTGTTAGCTTTTTTTAGTTTCCTTAATTGCAGAAAAGTTTACTATTTTTGGTTGCTTTTTGGGTCCTAAACTTTCAGAGCCGTTTTGAAGCCATAAATGACATTTTTTGGCAATATTCCTTCAAGTGATATCATTGAAATTGCGCTTTCAATTGTATTTCTCAAAGATATCTTTCCAACAAGGTATCATGCATGTCAAACGAAGATAAGATGACCAAGTTACAACTCGAGGAAGTTGACTGCCCAATTAAGCCCAATGGCACCCATAAACTCTTGGTGTTACATCCCCTTGGGTTAGGGTTTCGATTGTTTATGGTTTTCTCTTATTTTCCAATAATAAAAGGCCCTTGAGCCTCATTGTAACTCAGTTGAGAGGCATGTAGTTGCCACACCTCTTCTCAGAGATAAGCTACCATCGCCCGAAAGAGTCTCATTTCCATTATGTTTGTAATCATATTTCATTATTTGATATTAATGAAAGGAAGTGTTATTTTTGCTGCATCTCTATATTTATAGTTATATCTGTAATTTTTTGCATTCATGTTTAAGTTTGTATCAATCTAACACATGTATATATGAGTACATTAATCAACTATCATTTATCATATATGTAACCATAATAATAATAGAATGACAACCATACCAGTAACCTTAATTATTATAACAAACATTAACCAACATACCTGCATGCCCCCCATACAAACCTATATCATGATCATCTCTTACCTTGAATTCCATTGTGGAAACTTCAATTTAATGATTTTCATCTCTTCCTCTATCTCCACCAACACATTAGCATCATAACATACCAATATCATCCTGATTACCTAATTGCATATGATTACCTTATGCACAACAATCTTCACCATGAAAATGCATGCATAGTAACATATAGGCATTGACATGCATAAAAAATATATATACAACCATACACTCATGACGGGACATTGGACAACAACACTATCAACCTTCACATGTTGACATCATTACAACCATGATCCACACCATGCAAATGCAACAAGCACATGGACTACAAGCATGAGGAACACATATGAAACTGACATGAATGCATGACCAACACACTTCCCATCTAGTATGAGGAGTGAACCATGGTCTGATGCCACTATGTAACACCCTCCCCTCATATCTACCCACTTAAACCATCTTACCTGGGGTAAACATGAGATGAAGGGATACTATGATATGATTTGACTCCCTATGTGTTAGTTAAGGAAGTGGAATCTGTTAGCGCTTGAGATTTCACCCTAGGCTGAGGAAGGTAAACCTTCAAGGCTACATCAAACCATTTCACCTCGTAGCTAGCCCTACGAGGTATGAGAAGGATCTCTCCGGTCAGACTCAAGGTTTTTTCTTAATGGGGTGAGCTGACCATTTAAGATCAAAGATATTAGGCTAGTAAACTGATGAGGAAGATTGATTTAAAGTTTTTTGGGGTTTTTAATTAAATGACGAGGCTTTTCTGGGCTGCATGGGCAAAATCACAGCTTGAACAGAGAAATATAATGACTACACAGATTATCAACTAAGGCAAGGTAGACAAGCAATTTAACACCAAATCTAGATTTTAAATGGGATGGCAAGACTAATGAGGAGCTAAGGAGGGCAAATAATACTTTGAATCCTCCTTAAACAGAAGAAAACATTGAACGTGAGCAAATTTATAGGAGGAGCATACAATACTATGAATTCCTACCTAAACACTTCCTTTGCTCAACTAGAAACGATCATGAAGTGAAATGAAACATAACAGATCACATATGCAACAAAGGGAAAACTAATGTTAAATTAACATACCACATGAATCTCTGAAGTCAGAGCTGTGGTTTTCTCATTAAAAATCTCTGTTACAAAACTACACAATGAAGCTCAGTTTCCTCCAGCTCTCAGCACTCAGAAAACTCTCCCTCTGACTAACTCTCTCCTGAATTTTTAATACAATAAATATAATACTACTAAGGGGAAAATAGATCAACCCCATAATCAGGGCGCTGTTTCACCTGAATTACATAAATAGAACATGCAATAACTTTCTCCTTGAAAATCTATAACCAAAAGCCTAGCAATTGGAGCGCAGACTCCATCGTATGACTAACTGAGGTCAAAGACAAAAACAAATCTTATTCATTTGGTAACAGGTGTTTTCAGGTGGCTGAAGCGAAGGGCAGGTGTCAATCCCATTTATTGAAGATATAGGCAATCGAATCTTGTGTGCCAGTTTGCAACTGCTCCCCAAATGTCTGGAAATACGCTCTGTTGTTTCACTAAAATACGGGTCAAACTGCCACATAACCAAAGGCGCGCATATCGCAATGACTGCCACCTAAGAAATGACCTCTGTATCTGTTGGAGTCATCTTCCGCGATTTCATGTATATCAGTATTCTTTTGAGTCTCTCATATCTAAAAAATGATGTTTTCTGCACTTTCCTCGTTGGCATTCAAATGGTTTGTGTTTTCGATGTTTGTTTTGATACGAGACTCAGCACCTTTAACCATTTCATGCTTCATCACAGAGGGAAAAAGGAAAAACTTGTTTCATTTCATTCTCCAATACCTTATCTTGTCTTGGATATCTCATCCTTGATTTTGCGTATTCCAAATGCAAGCCACAGGCATTCCACCTTTAGTCTGCATCTTCAACATTTTGAAACCCCGAAACCATGAAAGCACCTGACGCAATTCATCTTCAATGCAAGTTGGACCTAAGTAACAAATAGAGTTGGGCAAGGTGGATTGTCCCCTGGTTCACGAGATTGTTCCTTAGCTGCACCAGATTTCCCACCTTCACCAACCAGCGAAGCCCCCACAGCTCCACCACTCTGCACAATGTCGCTTAAACCTGGCATTTTCATAGTCTCACCCAACCCATCGTCATCAAATATCGCCGGCACACCAACTGGTCCACTAATTCTTTTATCATAAAGTCCCTTGCCTCCATCATCTGTTCCCGATCTTGTTATTCGAGAATTTGAAGAGTTGGTCCTGTCTCGGGATCAAATCTCACTCCATGAAGAGCATCCTTTGCAGCTAATGCAAGGCCAGACCTCCACAACAGCGCAACTACTGCAAGACAAGTCCTTGCTCAAAGACACCTGGAAATTTCAATCGGTTTGGCTTGGTACACCGAACAGAATGAGGTGTAGTGTTTTCCCGTCGCTGCAAATTGTTATCAAAAATAAAGGCAAAACCCAATTAAAGCCATGGCAAACCAAATATCACAATTATTTCCATGTTTTTCTTTTTGATGATACTTCAGCAGTAGTGCAAAGAATACAGCGCATTCGTGGCCCATTGGAATCGGTACTAGAGTCATCATCCGATTCATCTTGGAAGGAGTTTTCCTGCGTCTCTCAAAAACCTCCAATAAATTTTGAACCACTCTTTTTGCCAGAGCCTTTTATAACTAATGTAGTTGTGCCCGTAAGACATGTGATGTGATAGGTATGAGTGCAGCAGAAAGCGATAACTGAAACATGCTGGATTGAGAGAGGATCTAAGCATATGCAACACCTTCCAGTAGCCCTCGAGTTTGAAGATTTTGTTGTATTCTTTTCAGTGCTCAACCTTCTATCATCTCTACGAATCATTGCATTTTCTCTCCGATATTCAATTCAACTCCCCTACTTCCCATGTAGATAGCATGACGAGCCACATAAAAATATTTTACCAACAATTTAACACAGTCAGCCTTTAGAATTCAAATGGTTCATCACAGAAGGAACTAAAAACAGCGACCTAATTACAGAGTTTGGAACCCCTAAATCTAAGCAAAATTCTGGAGGAAGCTCTACAAAGTTAGCTTCATCAACAGTTAAACTTTGTCCCCTTGCTTTTAACTCTTCTGAGTGATTGATAAGGAGATTGTGGGGTCGGTGAGTTTGCTTCACCCGTAGAAGAGGCTGATTCACATGCTTCAGTTTCTTTTCAAATCATAATAGTTGCAGCAATGATCTACTTTTGCATCTTTAAATTCAGAGAAGGGACTTTTGGCAGTTTTATCACAAATAACTTCCACAAGAGAGTAAATTTTTCCAGTATCTACAGTGACAATTACTTTATCTATTAGGTCCGAAGCTTTGTGGATTCCACTTGCCAAAGTAAGGGTTTCTTCTCTGCAATCACTGTACTGTAAAAGAGTCCTGTTCACTAAAACTTCAAGAATATCTCTAACATTATTGGCTGTCTCTGAATAGGCTAATGGAGAGATCCAATAGCCTCATAGCCAAGAAATTGTCCAAAACACCGGCTCACTTCAGGGGCAAATCCAGTGACATAATATGTAATGGTAGTCCAAGAAAAAGACTCGATCAACGACACAGGAATTTTCAGGACAACTGTTGAAATAGTGTATGTCCATGCTGGGTACAACAAAAGGTCTCTCTGTTTGAAAAATACGAGCAGTCCAGCCATAATCATCGTTTTCTCCTGCATAGCCATATCATGATAATAAGTGAGAAGAACAGAGCACTCAAGTAGTAATTTCCAGGCACCATGTCAATTTTCGTTCTTGTCTGGATGAAAACTGACATTGTAAAGCAGGCCACCAAAACCATCTGTACAAACCGGAAGATATAGAGGAAAGAGTTTCCGTTTCATAAGTAGCCATTCACGTCCAAAACATGCTTTTAATAACTCGAACCTGCTTTTCGAATATCTAATGTAGGATAGTGCAGCTTTATGACTTGCAGACTTATCATAAGGCGTTGAAAGCTCATCGACAAGTTCATTTCCTATGTAAAGCTCTTAGAATTTGTCTGCAAACTGATTCACAAAAACATATTGATAAGGCCTTTCAGTATCATTAGTCCAGTTCTGTTATTGTCATAGAGCATTTCCTGCATCTTTTTCTTCATTTCTTGAGAACGAGCTGTATAGTTGAAAACATCTGATGTTACACTTCCATAATCTTCACTACTTGACCAGAATCTTTTTCTGTATCATCTTCAAAACAACTTTTAAAGCACATTTGGTTGCACTCCTCTTTTCCAAGATAACAGGTTAGCAAGACGGAGTCTAACATCGGCTCCATTTGGGATGGCAGCTGCAGCTTCCTGGAGGTGCCAAGAACCGCAGAACTTTGGGAGAGCAGACAGTGCCTCCATCCATTGGGCAATGGAGTCATCATCAACACAACTCTTGACTTATTTTCAAACTGAAACTGAACTCAAACTGAAAATAACTTAACAATCTTGAAGCAAACTAAAACAAGATGCTGCCCTTATGGCTGCTTATTTATTTACAAATCCTACTCTAATCTGCTGTACAAATAATAGATCACGTAATGCTAAAATGCCATATTAACCATTCAAGTAAACCTGGAAATGAAGCCTTTTGAGAATGCTGCCACGAAGTCACAGATGCAGTTGCTGGCAGCCCTTCATGTATGTGGTGACCCTGGTCATGGAAAAGACAGCCTGATCTGTCAATCAAACTGAAAAATGTGTCCATGTATGCCGCAATAGGATCACGGACGCCGGACTCTGTTGGCTGCCCCAACTCTGCAATGCATACTTCCAGCTGCACATTGTCAATGTATACCTCTATAGGCAAGTCTGTTATTTCTTGTTGTGAAGGAAGAAGGATTTCCAAGAACTTTTTAGGGTCTTGGAAATCATAAGAGTGGATCTGCTCATCTAAATCTTGAATCTCCTTCTCGATTCTTTCAACAAGTAACTCACAGACGCTAGGATGATAATTCGGAGATTTCAAACATTGAAGGAAAAAACTTAAAACTTCTTCATTAATTTCAATATCCACTAAGCTTTCTCTAAATTCGTTTAGAGCTTCACACAGTGCAGGGTTTGCCACATACCCTACCATTGCATGAGTGAATCAACAGGCACTGGAATGTCTGGATCGAGTTGGAGTTGCCAGGTGAATGATTCAGCCTGCATAAGTGTCTGACTGCTGTCCACCATCAGCATCAGATCTGTATCTTGATTGCATGTACCGGGACAAAACAATCAACAAGTTGAACGTTCTCCCTAGCGGAGTCGCCACTATGTTAGCGCTTGAGATTTCACCCTAGGCTGAGGAAGGTAAACCTTCAAGGCTACATCAAACCATTTCACCTCGTAGCTAGCCCTACGAGGTATGAGAAGGCTCTCTCCGGTCAGACTCAAGGTTTTTTCTTAATGGGGTGAGCTGACCATTTAAGATCAAAGATATTAGGCTAGTAAACTGATGAGGATGATTGATTTAAAGTTTTTTGGGGTTTTTAATTAAATGATGGGGCTTTTCTGGGCTGCATGGGCAAAATCACAGCTTGAACAGAGAAATATAATGACTACACAGATTATCAACTGAGGCAAGGTAGGCAAGCAATTTAACACCAAATCTAGATTTTAAATGGGATGGCAAGACTAATGAGGAGCTAAGGAGGGCAAATAATACTTTGAATCCTCCTTAAACAGAAGAAAACATTGAACGTGAGCAAATTTATAGGAGGAGCATACAATACTATGAATTCCTACCTAAACACTTCCTTTGCTCAACTAGAAACGATCATGAAGTGAAATGAAACATAACAGATCACATATGCAACAAAGGGAAAACTAATGTTAAATTAACATACCACATGAATCTCTGAAGTCAGAGCTGTGGTTTTCTCATTAAAAATCTCTGTTACAAAACTGCACAATGAAGCTCAGTTTCCTCCAGCTCTCAGCACTCAGAAAACTCTCCCTCTGACTAACTCTCTCCTGAATTTTTAATACAATAAATATAATACTACTAAGGGGAAAACAGATCAACCCCATAATCAGGGCGCTGTTTCACCTGAATTACATAAATAGAACATGCAATAACTTTCTCCTTGAAAATCTATAACCAAAAGCCTAGAAATTGGAGCGTAGACTCCATCGTATGACTAACTGAGGTCAAAGACAAAAACAAATCTTATTCATTTGGTAAAAGGTGTTTTCAGGTGGCTGAAGCGAAGGGCAGGTGTCAATCCCATTTATTGAAGATATAGGCAATCGAATCTTGTGTGCCAGTTTGCAACTGCTCCCCAAATGTCTGGAAATACGCTCTGTTGTTTCACTAAAATACGGGTCAAACTGCCACATAACCAAAGGCGCGCATATCGCAATGACTGCCACCTAAGAAATGACCCCTATATCTGTTGGAGTCATCTTCCGCGATTTCATGTATATCAGTATTCTTTTGAGTCTCTCATATCTAAAAAATGATGTTTTCTGCACTTTCCTCGTTGGCATTCAAATGGTTTGTGTTTTCGATGTTTGTTTTGATACGAGACTCAGCACCTTTAACCATTTCATGCTTCATCACAGAAGGAAAAAGGAAAAACCTGTTTCATTTCATTCTCCAATACCTTATCTTGTCTTGGATATCTCATCCTTGATTTTGCGTATTCCAAATGCAAGCCACAGGCATTCCACCTTTAGTCTGCATCAACATTTTGAAACCCCGAAACCGTGAAAGCACCTGACGCAATTCATCTTCAGTGCAAGTTGGACCTAAGTAACAAACAGAGTTGGGCAAGGTGGATTGTCCCCTGGTTCACGAGATTGTTCCTTAGCTGCGCCAGATTTCCCACCTTCACCAACCAGCGAAGCCCCCACAGCTCCACCACTCTGCACAATGTCGCTTAAACCTGGCATTTTCATAGTCTCACCCAACCCATCGTCATCAAATATCGCCGGCACACCAACTCGTCCACTAATTCTTTTATCATAAAGTCCCTTGCCTCCATCATCTGTTCCCGATCTTGTTATTCGAGAATTTGAAGAGTTGCTCCTGTCTCGGGATCAAATCTCACTCCATGAAGAGCATCCTTTGCAGCTAATGCAAGGCCAGACCTCCACAACAGCGCAACTGCTGCAAGACAAGTCCTTGCTCAAAGACACCTAGAAATTTCAATCGGTTTGGCTTGGTACACCGAACGGAATGAGGTGTAGTGTTTTCCCGTCGCTGCAAATTGTTATAAAAAATAAAGGCAAAACCCAATTAAAGCCATGGCAAACCAAATATCACAATTATTTCCATGTTTTTCTTTTTGATGATACTTCAGCAGTAGTGCAAAGAATACAGCGCATTCGTGGCCCATTGGAATCGGTACTAGAGTCATCATCCGATTCATCTTGGAAGGAGTTTTCCTGCGTCTCTCAAAAACCTCCAATAAATTTTGAACCACTCTTTTTGCCAGAGCCTTTTATAACTGATGTAGTTGTGCCCGTAAGACATGTGATGTGATAGTTATGAGTGCAGTAGAAAGCGATAACTGAAACATGCTGGATTGAGAGAGGATCTAAGCATATGCAACACCTTCCAGTAGCCCTCGAGTTTGAAGATTTTGTTGTATTCTTTTCAGTGCTCAACCTTCTATCATCTCTACGAATCATTGCATTTTCTCTCCGATATTCAATTCAACTCCCCTACTTCCCATGTAGATAGCATGACGAGCCACATAAAAATATTTTACCAACAGTTTAACACAGTCAGCCTTTAGAATTCAAATGGTTCATCACAGAAGGAACTAAATACAACGACCTAATTACAGAGTTTGGAACCCCTAAATCTAAGCAAAATTCTGGAGGAAGCTCTACAAAGTTAGCTTCATCAACAGTTAAACTTTGTCCCCTTTCTTTTAACTCTTCTGAGTGATTGATAAGGAGATTGTGGGGTCGGTGAGTTTGCTTCACCCATAGAAGAGGCTGATTCACATGCTTCAGTTTCTTTTCAAATCATAATAGTTGCAGCAATGATCTACTTTTGGATCTTTAAATTCAGAGAAGGGACTTTTGGCAGTTTTATCACAAATAACTTCCACAAGAGAGTAAATTTTTCCAGTATGTACAGTGACAATTACTTTATCTATTAGGTCCGAAGCTTTGTGGATTCCACTTGCCAAAGTAAGGGTTTTTTCTCTGCAATCACTGTACTGTAAAAGAGTCCTGTTCACTAAAACTTCAAGAATATCTCTAACATTATTGTCTGTCTCTGAATAGGCTAATGGAGAGATCCAGTAGCCTCATAGCCAAGAAATTGTCCAAAACACCGGCTCACTTCAGGGGCAAATCTAGTGACATAATATGTAATGGTAGTCCAAGCAAAAGACTCGATCAACGACACAGGAATTTTCAGGACAACTGTTGAAATAGTGTATGTCCATGATGGGTACAACAAAAGGTCTCTCTGTTTGAAAAATACGAGCAGTCCAGCCATAATCATCGTTTTCTCCTGCATAGCCATATAATGATAATAAGTGAGAAGAACAGAGCACTCAAGTAGTAATTTCCAGGCACCATGTCAATTTTCGTTCTTGTCTGGATGAAAACTGACATTGTAAAGCAGGCCACCAAAACCATCTGTACAAACCGGAAGATATAGAGGAAAGAGTTTCTATTTCATAAGTAGCCATTCACGTCCAAAACATGCTTTTAATAACTCGAACCTGCTTTTCGAATATCTAATGTAGGATAGTGCAGCTTTATGACTTGCAGACTTATCATAAGGCGTTGAAAGCTCATCGACAAGTTCATTTCCTATGTAAAGCTCTTAGAATTTGTCTGCAAACTGATTCACAAAAACATATTGATAAGGCCTTTCAGTATCATTAGTCCAGTTCTGTTAATGTCATAGAGCATTTCCTGCATCTTTTTCTTCATTTCTTGAGAACGAGCTGTATAGTTGAAAACATCTGATGTTACACTTCCATAATCTTCACTACTTGACCAGAATCTTTTTCTGTATCATCTTCAAAACAACTTTTAAAGCACATTTGGTTGCACTCCTCTTTTCCAAGATAACAGGTTAGCAAGACGGAGTCTAACAGAATCAATAGAAAAACATCACACAAAGATTCCACATATGAAGCATAACTCCCAACTACTCAGCTAACTAGCCCCTGAGCCAACTGAAGTTTTAGTGCATCAAACCCCTAGACACTCCCTTGATATGGACAAGGTTACATCTTGGATGCTCCAGATGCTCTCACATCATGGCATGGATGCATCTGGGGACTTTTCTCCTCAGTTCTGTGCCTGCAACTCTAGGATTTATGCCACTTTTCTAGGCCTAGGTCGCTTCCCAGAACTCAATGACTAGTTCAGAAATGAATTTACACAACAGAGCAATGATACATTTGAAAAAACATTGACAAGTTCTACAGTGGACCCCTACTAACCAGGGTAAACATTTCATCTAACCTGTCACAATTATGTAATCTACAAGTTTAAACGATAGATATGATAATCTCTAAGAAGCATTATTCCCTTATATCATCAGTTGCATTATCATCTATTAGGTCATAGATACATTATTCATTCATTTACAAATAAGAACATGAGGAGAACCATACATCATCATTCTCATAATGCATGCTTATAACCAACATAATAACAAAATACAAGGATACACCAACTATAGAATCCACATATAAATGAGTACATTTACACATAAGATACTAAGGAAAGAAACTCTTATTAATGAATGAAAAATCCAACCCAGTATGGGCTTAGCCAAATTTCTCTTTAACCAATCACCCCCATGCCATATTGCAAACATGAATGTGGAACACAAACCAAAAGAACCAACAAGGGCATCCTAAGGCTAAACCACCTCACACTCATCAATAGAAACTAGGCTTTACCGCAATCCACACCGAATCAATAGGACAAAACAAGAAACATGTAATAACATGTTTTACCATGATCTCCACTAGATCAATAGGCTAAAAAAAGCATGGATACCACCAAATTTCTCCACCTACACCTTGAGGAATTTTCCTGTCTCCTAGTCTCTTAGGCTTTACGACAATCCACACCGGATCACTAGGCCCTAAACTGAGACTCCACCCTCTAGGATTTATTGTATATCCCACCATTCACCAACAAGGATTCCAAGGCCTAATCAAGGGAAACCACATCTAGGCTTTACCGTATATCCAACCATTAACTGGTTAAGGATTACTAGGTCCACTCAGGTGCACATTAGCTGGATTTACCACAACCCAAACTCTTGTTCAGGGCCCACTAGGCTAGTGGCTTTACCACAATTAATATTCCGCTTCAGATATCACTAAGCAGTGTGTTCTTTCTTTTAGAGATCAACCTCCCTCATCTTTGAATCCATCTGAAAATCTAGCTCAAGCCAAAAATGAGAACCCCATCACACCCTGGATATTACAAAATGACAAGGCTAGGCTAGAAACACTATCATACTTGGAAAAAACCTGTCCATGACAACAAAGAACCACATGCAATACCAGGCATGTGAAATCTAGCAAGGAATCACACATGAAAATCAATACCTACAAAGAATCCTGTTATAGCTTTTTGATCATGATCTTCCTTTCTTGCTCCTTCCTTCCTCTTTCCTTATTTTCTTTTCTTAATCCAATGCAAAAGTGCTCCAAAAAAACTCCAAGTGTCTAAGAGTGAGAGAGAGAGAGAGAGAATAATGAGAGAGGTCCAAAACTGAACTGACAAAAGGATACACTGACCAAGCCCTGCACACTAATACTCAGAAGCCTTTTTATCAATGAGGCCTCTATTTTCTTCATTTTCCATTATTTTCCTTCATTTCGTCCTCACATGCAACCTGTGACCTTTCACCTTCATTTTCTCCTAATTTCAATTATTTTCATAAATAATTGTATGAAAATGCCATTTTCCTTTCCAAATCCTTTTCCATTGCCTTTGGCAACTTCTTTTAGCCATAAGAAATGAAATAAACACCCATTATGATGTTTTTCCCACCATTCTTCCTAGAATACATGTCCCATGACCATGGTATTATAAACTTTTACATGGATTTTTAACTAGGACTTTAACAAAAAACTAGGGAACAAACACCACAACTGTAAGAAGATATTTTAAGGTGGGAAACCTTAAGTGAGGATTTCATTGGCACAAAATACAAATTTCAGTATGAAGATTATCTCTTGTGTATAATTGGTAAAGAAAATTATAGGTTGTAGGGAATTTTACCTGCTATGTCGAAGCAATAACCTGGAAAATGGAAAAACCCTAGAGAAACTGTGCCAGTTTGAATCCTATGCTATTATGGAAAAATTCACAAATTAGTGCCAGAGAGTAAATAATAGATTTAGAAGGGAAAATTAATCTTGTAAGCATAGTAGAGTACCTCAAGAAATTCGTTGCAAAACCCTCATTTCAGTAGAGTTGAGAGTGAAACACAGACTCGGAGGAAGAGCGATGGTGAAAAAACTCACAGAGAAAAGTTGTTAGTTACCATATATCACGAGGACACTACTGGACAATCATATTTAACCCTTAGAGGATCAAGTGTCAGATCAACACCACTGGCCCCATCAACATTATAATATATATGGTTTGGCAAGTGGAATCCAAGGTATTGGTTTGCCATAATATTTATAACTATAGCTCGGGAGGGTAGTAAGACTTGATCAAATATTACAATTTTTAATTATTGAAAAATAAGAGGTGAAATAACATTATTCCAGTGATAACACATGGAAAACAGAGGAAAACCAAGAAAGAAAATGATAAGACTTGTACCAAAACGATTAATTGAAAATAAAATGAAATGTATCATTCTTTATAAAAATAAATAACATAGATTAGGAATCCTTCTAAATGCTTAGATTAAGGAGCCCATGGTAATAAGTGCAAGCGTGTTTTTACTTCTTCATGGTATGTGGGAATTGATAGATGTTACAAGTGGTATAAGGGACCAAGTTTCAACATTGTGGCTTATTTGGGTAACCATGAATAAAAAAGTTTGTAATGCTACACAAAATGGAAACAAGATAAGGAGAGGAGCAGGATTCATACAACCTTTTATAGGGAGCTCGAAGAAAATGCGGAGGCCTTGTTTATTAATATGAACAAATATTTTCAGATCTACAAATGTGATGATAATTTAAAGGTTAGGCTAGCCATTTTCCAATTTCAAGGAAAATCCACCTTATGGTTGGAATAAATTGATATGGTGCGAAGAATCGATGAGCAAGAGGTGTCATGGGAAAGTTTTGAGAAACATTTTAAAGACAAATATTTATCATAGTGATTTTATGATGAAAAAGCCAGGGAATTTCATGATTTGAGGTTAGGACAACTAAACATGGATGAATTCATAACTAATTTCACATCCTTATTGTAGTACGTTCCTTACATTCAGGAGGAGAAAGGTAATATGTAATGCTTCATTCGTAGTCTACCTCCATTTATGAAGGAAAGATTGGAATTTGATAATGCTAGGAAAATGGATGAGGAAATTCGTAAGGCTCAACTTTGTTACCAATAGATGAGGAAAAAAGGATAGGGTAGAAGGAATGGTTTGAATAAGAAAGGACAGAAGAATTATTGGAATGCGAGAAATCCAAAACCCATTGGTACCAAGAAAATACAGAAAGGAGAAAAAAATAAAAAAAGTTTGGGGAAAATCAACAATAATTTAGACTGCAAAATGAGTCTAAGCAAGTTGAAGTTTCTAGCAAACCTTAACAGATTCAAGCAACATAACTTCACCCACAATGTTGGGGCTACGGAGAACATGACTACTACAATAACTCTCTAAATCACACTAGAATGGAACCATTTGCCAACTTTCAAGAGGTTTCTACGGTTAGAGAGATAGCAAGAAGTATGCCAAGAATCAATGTTGCTCTGGAAGATCGCCAGGTGGAATATAAACCTTCGATGATAAAACTGGAAGGTAAAATAGTTGATTGCATTGTTTCTATTTTTGTAGATCCAAGGGCAGGCTTGAAATATGTTAGCCCAAAAAAGTTGATTCATGTCAATTACAAGCTAGTAAATTAAAAAACCCTTGGTTAGTACAATTATCCATGGGATCTAAACAAAGGGTGACTACTAAGGTAGAAAATTTTCCTATTCAAGTAGCAAGACAATAGATTAGAATGAATTTGAATATGTTACCTTTAGGGTCCTATAATGTATTAATTGGAATAGATTGGTTGGAAGTACATTGGTCCCTAGTGAATTGTAAGGAGAAAACCATAGGCTTTCTCACTAAGGATGGTCATAGGCAAGAACTCCGAGGAATCAAAGGGTCTATTACGTTACTACCAATTACAAAAACCTAGTTAGGGAAATGTCTTAGAAACTTTTTCGTTATTTATGTTGTACAAGTTGAATATTGTAACACCAAGAAAATAAAGGTTACCTTAGAAAATTTACCTATTGTTCATAACTTTATTGATATATTTCCTGAGGAAGTAGTAGGGAAGCCCCCAAAACGGGATATTTATTTTATGATAGAATTGATTCTCGGAGAAGCCCTAGTTTCAAAAGCCCCCTACCATATTAGTATTCCAGAGTTGACAAAATTGAAACTGTAGTTGCAAGAGTTACTTGAGAAAGTGTTTACCCATCGAAGTTTGTCTAATTGGGGAGCCCTTGTACTATTCATAAATAAAGAAGATGGCACCATGTGACTATGCATTGCTTATAGGAAACTTACGAAGTTGAAAGTTAAGAATAAATACCTATTGCCTAGAATTAATGATATGTTTGATCAATTTAAAGGTCCCACTATAATTTCCAAAATTGATTTATGATCTCGTTATGATCAAATTTGAATAAAGGAAGAGGATATTGATAAGAAAAAAATTCTAACTCGATATGGACAGTAAGAATTTGTGGTATTTCCATTTGGACTTACCAATCCACCAGTAATGTTCGTGAGCTTAATGAAAGGAATCTTTCACCCTTATTTAGATAAATTTGTTTTAATTTGTATTCATGATATTTTGATTTACTCAAGGAACTTGGAAGAATGTAAAGAACATATTCAGATAATATTGCAAATGTTGAGAGATCCTAAGAAAATCTCATTTGAAGGAATAACTGTAGATCCTAAGAAAATCAAGACTATCTTGGAGTGTCCTATTCCCAAGAAGATGGCATGTATTGAGTCTTTCATGGGTCTAGTAAGATACTATCGTCGCTTCATAGAAATATTTTCCAAAATTGCATACCCTATAACTTCCTTGCAAGGGAAAAGCCATTCATTAGACAACATAATTTCAACATAGCTTTGATCGATTAATGCACTTAGTCGCTATAACCCTTGTACTAAAAAAATTTGATCCTACAAAATAATTTAAAGTATGTATTGATGCTTGCAAAGCAAGATTAGGTGGAGTTTTGATGCAAGAAGGTAGTGATATAGCTTACAAATCTCAGAATTTAAATGAGATTGAGAAAAGGTATTCTTCCTATGATCTATAACTTACTATTGTAATTCACACCTTAAAAGTATCGTGAAATTATTTATTGGGAAAAAACTTTATTTTAATGAATGACCATAACAATTTAACTAGCTTTTTTAAAAACCTTACCTTAATGTCCTTCAAGCTAGCTCGACCTCTTTTCTAAGTGAGTTTGACTTAACATAAAACATCTCCAGGGAAGGGAAGAACATGTAGCTAATGCTTTAAGAAGGAAGTTCCATTGTGTGCATGAAAACTCTTATTGTCAAATGGAAATTAGTTTTTTGGACCAAATTAAAGAGGTTGCCTCGAGGGATACAAAATATGAATTTTTATGGCAACAAGCTAAATTGTCTCCTAACTCTGGAAGTCAAACCAAGTAAGATATGGGCAAAGAATGTTTTTTAACTTATAAGGTAGAGTTTATGTGCCTAATGAGCTAATTTATAAGTAACTAATTTTGGATGAATTTTATAGAAGCTTGTAAGGTTGCCACCCTAAATATACTAAACTATTTACAACAATAAAGAAAAGTTATTTCTGGCCTAGAAAAAGAAGGAATATAACAAATTATTTAGAAAAATGTTTGGAATTCTATCAAGTCAAGGTCGACTACTAACACCCGACAGGACTGTTGCATCCATTACCCATCCCTGAGTGGAAATGGGATGTCATTACTCTAGATTTCATAACATGATTTCCTAAATAAAAAAGGCACAATGACACTATCATGGTTGTTGTGGATAAGCTCAATAAAACAACCCATTTTATTCTTGTACAATCTACATACAAAACTGTTCGAATTGCTAACATTCTTATGAGAAAAATATTTTGGTTGCAAAAGGTGGTCATCTCAGATAGAGATGTGAAATTTACTTTTGGATTATAGAAGGATATTTTTGTAAATATGGGAAATCAAGTTAATTTTTTACCACTTACCATCCTCATATTGATGGGTAGTCAAGACATGCTAAGAATGTATGTTATGTAGCAGCCAACCCAATCAGAGGATTACCTTCATCTTGTTGAATTTTCATATAAAAATAGTTATCACGAGTCGCTTAAAAATGATCGCCTTTGAAGTCTTATATGGAAGGAAGTTTAAATCACCAACAAACTCAAGTAATCCCAACCAAAAACTACTCTTAGGGCTTTATATGATAGCATAAATGAAGCAAACTATTAATAAGGTTTAGCAAAACTTGAAGGCTTCCCAAAATAAACAAAAGGCTTATGCATGTAAAAAAGGACTTTTAGGATATTTCAGATTGGATACCATGTTTATGTATGGGTTAAACCAAAGAGAAGTACATTAAGGTGGGGTGGTTGTGCAAAATCAGCTCCCTTTTCCAAATACTCGAAAGAGTAAGACCTCTAGCATACCATCTTGCACTACCTAGTCATATATGAATTCAAATGTATTTCATGTTTCCTTATTGAAAAAATATGTGTATAACGCCCAACATATTATTAACTAGCATGAAGTGCTGGTAAATGTAAAAATGAATTTTTGAATATGAACATATTTTTTTGTTGGACACCTAATCCTCAATGGGTTAGTGTGGAAGTCGAATGGACAAAAGCAGTCCAAAAGACCTTGGGATGTGAATCCCAATGGTCACATAATGTACTATAAATGTATATCTTCGGTTAATAAAAAATGTACTCACATGATTTATCTTTCCTATTCTATGTTTCCCATGTGTGTTTAACATGGTATCAGAGCGGGCGATCTCCTGCCCCGCTCCATTGTGAGCCACCTGTTTCAGCGCTGCCATTCCTCTGTTGTGAGCAGTCCTGGCCCTCTGCCATATTCTTTTCAAGTGCTGCCTTATAACGCCTCTGTCATCAATGCCTCTGTCACCACTGTGCTCTATCCATAAATGCCCCATTTAAAAGCGCTGCTCCACCTGCATTTAATACGCTGCTCTCTGCACACGAAACGCTCCTTCACCCAGCGCAATTTGTGCCATTCTTTACCTGCGCCTGACATTCACCTGACATGGGAACGTTTGCGCCTGACATTCACTTGACAGAGGAGCGTTTGCATTGTTCATCCGAATAAGTTGATTGCTCTCTGGCTGTCCTGACATAAAAATCCATAAATGTTTCATAAAAGCACTGGTCCGACCTGCCAATACACTGTCCATACTATGATTGTGATTGAAATCATCTCTAATTTCTGAACCCTGCGTGCCCTCCATTGCCGACAAAATATTCTCTTTCCACCGCACAAAGGTTTCACTGGAGGCTCCGCCATATCCAAGAGAAGGTTGAACTTCTGGACCTGTGAAGCAATAGCAGCATCAAAGGAATCCATATAATGTAGAAACGGTTGAGGACGGAAACGGTTGAGGACTGGCACCACTGTTGACAGAATGGCACTCGTAGCTGTTGCCATGCTCTGTTCACGATGCCTCATTCAAAAGATCTCCAATGCTTATGTTGGTTAGACTGTCAACCCAATCCATTGTTGACAGTAGTGCACCATTATTAGATTTCAACGTCTCCTATAGGAACTTTTGATCACTATTGGGCACTGCACAAGCCTCTACAAATTCAGAAGAATCGGGCCGACTATGTCCAGAATTCATTGCCTGCTTCTCAGCTCCATAAACATCAACCATCCCTTGTCCAAGTTCATGGATTCTTTCTGAATCGACAGGCATTTTCTTTCCTAATGTTATCACTATCAGTTATAAACAGAGAATTATTTCCGCCTTCTTTGGTTGAAAATGAAGAATGGACTTGTTGATCCTGACTATTTACACTAGTATTTACTCTCTTGGACTCAGATCCCTGCGAGCAGAAACCCAAGAGTTGCACCAAATTCCAGTGATGGATTGTGACCAATATCGCAATCTCTCAGTAAAATTCCTTCTCACCTTGTCTAGCGATCTCGAGCCTCTTGACTGCTACCATAGTCCCATCTTCAAGCATGCCCTCATACACTGTTCCGAACCCGCCGGATCCCAGGACCTTACCAAAACTTCTTGTAATTGTCCTAATTTCTTTGTACGAGAATTTCTTCGCCATCACTTCGAACATACTTGTTAAGTTGACTAAGGAGTACATGCCAATTTACGAATATAAGACTACCAGACTTTGCCAAAAGGCAAAGGTGCCCACTATCTCTCTTTAAATATGCCAAGAGCGAGTGGAGAGTTACTGTGCAAAATGGAATTGGTAATGAAGTTGTGGTGATCGTCGGTAATATCGAGAGAGAAGCAACATAAATTTATTTCCCTTTGACTCAGGCGTATCGAGGCTGCCAAGGAGATTTCTTCCAACCTTTCTCGGAGCCCTAATGTGGTCTACTTGCCCCCTGATCAACAACAGTTGAGAGAGATCCTTCTTACTCCGGTGGAAACTTACGAGGAAGATGGACATCTCAAATTTGAGTTATCCTTTTGTCATGTAATATAATTCAAATATAGGCTATTTGTTTCTGCATGTGTATAAAGGGAAGGAATATTGTACTTGCATGGATAAACAGCATTTAGTTTTTCTATATTTCCCATTTCGAGGCCTTAATGTTTGTTCCATTCAAATACGGCCTCTATTAGATTTGCTGTTGAGTTATAGAAAGTGGCTTCAGAGGCACTTGCATTAGTATTATCAATATGCTCCGTTGATTGCGTTTGGAAGGAATAGAAATTTGCGTGATCAATTTGTCTGCACAAACGTGTAGGGAAAATGGATCATCTCAAGCATTTCCTGATTTGTTTAAATTTAGCTTGTGAGACCAGAAAGTAATTTGCTCAGACACACAGTCAGAGCTAGTGGATCCATAGGAGCAAAACTTTTTGATTGAATTCTCTACGCTAAGAAAATCATAAATGTCATCTTCAAATATTGGATCAATATGTTGTAGTTCATGTAGAGAGAGTTCTGAAAGTTGGCATTCTACTGGAGAGCTGACAGAGAAGATGTTCACATGAATATAGAAGCAGCACTTACAGATTCGATTGGAGAGCCAGCGAAAAAAAAAAAAAAAAGCTTCATACTGCAAGAAGTCGAAATGATCAAGTTTGCACTGATGTGCGTTTTACTTTGCATTCTCCATATTGAAGACACTCCATATTTATTTCTTTGTCTTGGAGCTGAATACGTTGCATATATTATCACTGTGGTGTTTTCTCTGTAATGATGGAGCTTCTTTGATGTTATAACACTTATCTACAACCACTGTTTTTCCTAACATTTGCTGGTTATTCTACTTCAGATCTCTGTTATTATTAGAGTTGATATATCAGAGGTATATGTAATCCATTCCTGTAGTTGAAGTTCGAATTTCAAAGAAGGAAGAAGTCATTTAGTTGTGCATCCATACAAAGCGTATCTTGGTATACCTGAGCATTTTAAGGGTGAAACATATCTATTGTATCTGTGTTGGAAGGACTTTGAGCCTCTCATTCTTGCTGGACACAAATCTGTTAGTGATTGGCTAAATTCTTAGCTGGAATTAGTTGAGTGCCTTTTGAATACCTTCGGTGAAGTTTTTTACATCATTGGGGTCATTTCCAATAAAAAAAAGGGGTTGAGATTCTTGGATTTATTATTGAAGGAAGAGGTCGAGCTACCCTTGTGTATATTCGTGGAGTTTGAGCCGTGTCTCCATTGCTGGTATTCGCGGATTTTTTATTCTTTTTGCATTCCTGAGCTTCCAGAAGGGATATAGAGGCAAGTTTTATAAAGTTTGAAGGAATCAGCTACAAAGTCTAGTCAGATGTGAAATTTCTACAGAATTTAAAGAACAGAATCTCTGAAAGACTGGTATTGGACAATGTATTTTTCAAACTGATATTCTTAATTTTTGAAATCTTCAATAGCTGGGGTTTGTCTAGACTTGCTGAGTGTTCATTTCTTTGTTGAGACAATGGCTAGATTTGATGATGTATTAGAGTTACTGAATACACTAATACACTCCACTATTGGTGGAAAGGTAAATGTTAACAAAGACACTCTTTGTGACATTCAGACCTGCCTGCATGATGCACAAGAAAAGATCGATTTTTTGCAGCTTGAATCACAGCTACAACAAGAAGAAATACATCAAAATAGACACCATTCTAAACCTGTTTTTGTTCAGAACATTGAGACAACCACCCATCAGCAGCATGTTCATAATGTTACAGTTCATTCAAATAAAGCAGCAGTTGTATATGTAGATGCAGAAACTCAGTCTGCACTTCCCAAGCCCATCATCAGACCTTGGGAACAGCTTGTCCACAACAAGCACAAAACTGGTCTTGGATATGACAAGGACTTGTCCTTTCATATTCCAGACTATGCCAAGCCCATTCAGTTTCAGAGTGCTGGATTTATTCATGACAGTTCACCTGCTTCTCATGACAGTTCAGCTTCAACTGTTCCAGATTCTGCCCCTCTTCTACAGCAACAACAACAACAACAGAAACAACAGATCGTGAAATGCCAACACTGTGATCGAGTTGGCCATTTGAAAGATCATTGTTTTGATCTTCAACCATGTAAGAACTGTCATCAAACCAGTCATTCTTCACACAGATGCTTCAGAAATAAACATCCTGCAAGAACAAAGATTCATCTTGGATGGATCGCTTCTTGGCAATGGGCATCAACAACCAAGAAGATATTCCAAACACATGTTAGAACCTGTTCCAGAATATTGAACAATCTTGCAGTTGAGTTTTCTCCATCTTCTCACCTTGTATCTGACAGGGGGGGAAATGATGGTCATCTACAAGCTTCGAAGCTACATCAAGCGAGCCTGAGCCACAACCTGCCACACCAGTTTCAGAGTTGTAGCCAGCGACAAAGATGCCCCTAAACATGCCTTCAGTTGGCAATCTGGGACACTTCCTCTAGCAGAAGACTCCAGCTTCTTGCCAGTTTTGGAAGAGCTCCAGGAACAAAATTGAGAACACTTCCTCTAGCAGAAGACACCAGCTTCTTGCCAGCTTTGGAAGAGTTCCAGGAATTGCATTAAGCATTCCAGAGTTGTTGGTCATCCTTAAACCATCACAGGTTGAGACTTCCCTTTTCAGGTTGAAGTTTTACCTTTTATGCGGGGTGAGACCTCCCTTTTATGGTTGAAGGTTTCCCTCTTTAAAACAATAGGATCACTTCCTCTAGTAGAAAACTTCAGTTTCTTGCCAGTTTTGGAAGAGTTCTGGAAACTGCACTAAGCGTTCCAGTGTTGGTGGTCATCCTTAAACCGCCACCCTTTATACCAACATTTCATAGAGCACATTCAGCCTAGTGCTGCCATGCATTTTTTGCACATTTTGTATTACAACTCTCTTCTTGGACTCATACATAACCCTTCGGATTAAGGGGGGAATGTTGGACACCTAATCCTCAATGGGTTAGTGTGGAAGTCGAATGGACAAAAGCAGTCCAAGAGACCTTGGGATGTGAATCCCAATGGTCACATAATGTACTATAAATGTATATCTCCTGTTAATAAAAAATGTACTCACATGATTTATCTTTCCTATTCTATGTTTCCCATATGTGTTTAACATTTTTCTTGATTTATAATTACTAAGAACTAATGACAAACTTGCAATTGTGTTCAGTTCGAGCCGGAAAAAGAATTTTTGTTGGAACCTCTCGGTATTCTCAAGCAGATAAAAACAACGTTAAGGAGGTAATTTATCACCAAACCTAAAGTGCAATGGCTACCACTTGGGAAGATGTTGAACTTATACATGCAGCATGTCCTGGTCTATTCTAGAGGTAGCATTGAACACCATGGATGGTGTTCTACATTGAGTGGGGAGATGTAACACCCCCAAGTACTGTGAAAAATTAATATTTACTTTACTATTCATACTTGGTAAATATTAGTAAGATTGTTATGGTTAATGACACATTATTTGATTATTGTTTTGGTTAAAAATTAACAAGTCTTAAAATTTATGGGAAGAGGCCCAAGAATGAGATTTCAAGCGTTAGACAATTAGAGATATTTACATCCTATCATTTTCCCTAGAGATGGAATACCTTAGTGGGAACATAACTATGTCAAGGATAGAAATATAGGAAAATTGAGGCATTTTTGAAGAGGAAAGAGATGAGAAACAAGGTATGTTGATGCCATTAGCATGCTCTTGAGCTGGACTATGGAGACCTTGATTAAAATATGCATGATAATGATTGGATGAGAAGTCCTGAGGCTAGTATAGACCATAGAGGTAATTGTTTCTCTACTATTCTAAACGATGAGATCTTGGGAAAATATCAGAAGGAATCATTCTTCTCATGGTTGGGAGGCAAAATCGATTTCCTAATAAATTCCTTGATTTTTGATTTTCAGATAAGTAGTTTTGGAACTTTGTGTAGATACATAAAATTATTCTCTTCTTTTGAATGAGATGTCTTGAAGAACAATAGAATAATAAGAATTTAATTAAGGAAAAAGAAATTACTGTGACTATCAGTATGCGGTGACTTGACTCAAATTTTCTTTTATCCCTTTTTTTTTTAACAAATGTATACTTAAGAAAAACCTAGTGTTAATGACTTGCGGTTGTAAAAAATTTAATGAGGCTAATTAAAGTGTAAATTGTACCCAACATAGGCTAGTGTTAATGACTTTCGGTTGTAAATAATTTAATGAGGCCAATTAAAATGTAAATTGTACCAAACATAGCCTCATGAAGAGCATGAGAAAAATCATGGAAACGAGCTAGTATCACGTTATAACAATAAATATATTGATACGACTCTAGCCATAAGAATTGGATGACTTTGTTATATGAAATTAAAGCTTATTGTGTATCAGAATCGACTGTGTATGCATGTAAAGGAAATTCATCGAAATATTATCACCCATAATGTCTATAAAATTTATAAGCAAGCTTAAAGCTAAATGCCATCATCATTGTTGAAAGCTAAATAGATAATTTGTGTAAAGTAATAGTGAATGATATTAAGATTCAGGATCCAGGGAAACATTTACATTCAAAGTCAACCCAAAATCCATTCGGAACCACAATGGACTAAGAATATAATCTTTCCAAAAAAACAAAGTTGGAAATAACTTCTCATGTAAGGTAATTTTCAAATCTAGAAACTGAGAACATTATTGGCTATTAAAATTACCTAGAAACAGAGTTGCTAACAAAATCGAACACAATAAAATTTTCATTATGAAACATAACTGGAATGCCAATCATATCATAAGTTTTTTATAAAAAGCTCAAGACCATCATCCAAACAACAAGCGAAAGGCATTATAAATTTTAAATAATTGAGCATATACTGTTATGGAAATAGCTAGAAGCGGCCAACGACTTTGACAAAAATATAACTGAGAAAGCTTGCAAAATTTGTAACATTTGCATGGAATGGTAAAAAGCCTAAATTAGGCCAGGATTCATAAAAGAAGAACAATTTCCTTAATTAAACTGGAACCTAGCCTACGACAGACCAAACCCCTAAGAAGTATCTCAAGTCATTAACCCAGAACTCATTAATGAAATCTAAACTCGTAAACTTTGAATATCCTCAAATAAATCAAGAGATAGCACCCAAGGATCACGGTTCACCTGTGAAACAAAAGGGCTATCAGTTGAGGTTGACTCAGTTGTTATTTATCTCGTAGGAAAATATTGATATCGCTAGAGTTTTGGTAATTACCTACAACAACAAAAGGAGGAAACTCAAATAATTATTAGCCTAGTACAGGAAAAATATAGGCCCATGAGAGAACAAAAAACCAAGGAACAAAAGCCATACCTATAAGAATCTCCTGTGAGGTGGGAGGCCTTGACGCACAGTTTCATGGGAATAGCATCCAAACATCAGTATGAAACTTATCTCCTCTGTATACCTAGTACAGAAAATTAGAGGTTCTAGGGAATTTTACATGCCACGCCAGAACAATAAGCCAAAAAATGGAAAAACCCTGGAGGAAATGTGCCACTTTGAAGCCAATGTTGTTATGAAAATATTCACAAATAAGTGCTAGAGAGTAACTACTGTATTTGGAAGGGAACATTAAGCTTGTAAGCAAGGCATAGTACCTAGAGGAATTTGGTGCAAAACCCTCATTTCGGCGGAGTCCAATGCAGAACCCTTCAACCAGGAGGAAGAGGAACGTCAGACGAATCAACAGAGAAAAGTGGTTAGTTACCATTTTCTATGAGGGCACTGTTTGGCCGTCTGATCTAACCCTTAGAGGATCAAGGCTTAGATCGACACCACCTGTCCCATCAACATCATAATCTATATGGTTTGGCGAGCGGAATTCAAGTTATTGGTTTTGTAAAATATTTATAAATATAGCCCTGGGAGGGCAGTAAAGACCTAATGAGATATTACAATTTTTAATTGTTGAAAAACCATAGGAGGTGCGATAACCTTATATGGTTGAGAACATATGGAAGTCAGAGTACAATCAAGAAAGAAACTGATAAGACTTGTACCACAACATGTAATTGCAAATAAAATGAAATGTATCATTTTGATATAAACATAAATAACTTAGCTTAAGAATCGTTATGAACACTCATATTAAGGAACCCATGGTAATAAGTGCAACTGTGTTTTTTTATGTTTTTCTACTCCTTCAAGATATATGGGAATTGAGGGATGTTATAGAGTCGAGCAAAAATCGACCAACATAATTTATTTGTTTGATCTAGCTAAAACTTCATACTACCTTCATGCATTGCATCAATTCACTCAATTATAATTATAATTATAATTATAATAATTTGGCTTATTTGATTTATACTATGATTTTGTTTTTATTAATAAAACCACAAACGATTTTTTTAGAAATAAGAATAATATACATATTATATTTAAATAAATATTATTCATATTTAAAAATTTTAATTAATAAATATATATGTGTTATATTGTTACACAGTATTTTGTCACACCTCATTTTCACTTCTTGATCCATATCTCAAAGTGCCAAAACATTGACAACTGTGCAACATATCAAACACGATATACAAACCAAAACCTCCGTGAAGAATCAAAGAAAAATTGTCGTGAATCAATTCTTAAGAAGGTTAACTAAAAACCTAAATTTTAGGGTAAGGGTATTTTTCTACACTACCTGCCATTGTTGATGGAAAGTTGCACTATTCTACCTTAATGCTGCCAGCGTGGGTTTTGATATGAAAACCTGCGCTAAACCTCTTCTCGCAAGTTTTCCTAAACTAAAGGAGAAGCTTCATGAACTAGAACCTTCGAGAATAATGAGATGGATATTGGTTGTTGATATGGTAGAGATCTTCCATTTGTACCTCTTGATCTTATCATCATGTGTTTTCCCCTTGATATGTGGACCTTCCTCCCTCTTTTTTAGACCCCTAACTACCTCTCCCTTACTATAAATTCACTCCTTTCCATCCCGAAATGGATTTTCATTAATTGTTGCATCCCTATGTTGAGATTATGCCTACATGCTATCTAGTCTATCTTGGAGGAGGAGTCCTTGCGACGTATTTTCTTGAAATTGACATCCACCAAAGGGAGGTCTCCAACATCAAGGCATAGGTTGTATGCTTCCATTTTTAGCTCATTAATATATACATTGATGTTCACTTTCCATGATTATGTAAATGTTTATGCTTTTAGCTTAATAATCCTTGATATATTAAGTAGTTTATGTTTTATGTATGCTATATATACTCTTGTATCTTGCATAGCTCCTTGATCTTCCTTACAGGTGCTCGGACATGAAGAAAAAGTAAGGAGCAAGGCCTCGAGCGAAAGAATCAAATTCATCTCCAAAAGGATTGGGCAATTAGCATCAGAACAAGGTAGGCCACTCTCTGTCTCTCTCTGCATTTGTTAAGCATAAGCTAGGAAAGTCTATGTTAGTTTGTCTAGTTTGTTGCTAGACCCACTCATTGGGCTAGACAGATCACCTCTATCTGCAGAGGGGATTTTCCTTCACAACACACACACACACACACACACACACACACACACATATAAATCCATCGTAATACATACTCATAGCCATTATATTTTATAATTTTATATTTACATTTAATTAAAAGACATATAATTCTTCAATTCATCGAGAATCTTGGAGCCCAAAAAATTATCCATTAATCCTTACAATGTTTTTCTTTAACTACATTTCCTAACATCATGAATCCAAGAATTCAATTTGATAGACATATAGAGAAAAAGAAAAGGAGATTCTTCTTCCTACAACTAAGTGGGAGGGAAGTTACCATTGGTATTCCATGGCATTTAGATCTTCCCCATTCTCGTATTTGTATATAGCTACAAAACCTAGAGGAAGCTCAAGTACTTCTTTGGAAATAACATCCACCTTCATATTTAATTCTACATTTAATTCTGGAAGAATATGTTGTATGCGATGCACTCAAAAGTAAATACTTATCTTTTCCCTTGCATTTTGAGTATTTATTATATATAATTATATAAATTATAATTAAGTATTATATCAATAAATCATTGAATATAAAAATTTGTTAACAAAATGTCATAAAAAATCAATATGTACAATTTTTCTTTTAAAATTATATATCTATATATACCATCAACCCTATATATATCACATTCAAAAGTAAATTAAAAAAATACAAAATATGTTATAATGTGTATTATCATATTTTTTTTTAATAAGAATTTTTTTATATGTTGAGATGTGAAATTTATAGAAATATAAATAATACTATTAAGAACCAATATAGTTTCGTATTAATTCTATATCTAAATTCTTAAAAGTGCAAAATTTTCCTCAAAATTTACTTTCAAAAAGAGATTTTCACCTTGAAAGATTTGATCCCTCTCAGTGCTTGGCAAATCCAAAATTAAGATAAACATAACTCTATATTGATATATAAAAAATGAAGTAGGATGAGAAATCCAACATCAATTCTCAAACATTAATTCACTAATAATTAACATCTAACCCTCAAACTATAACCTTTAATTTTTAACCTACCAAGTTATTAACGCTTTAACAATAATCCATATCTCATGAACCATGTAACAACTACCTTTGAATATTTAATCCACCATTGTAAATTTTAAACACTACTCCAAATTTAAAAAATATAAATAAACCAATTTTTCAATATAAATAAAGCTCTAATATTATTTTATTAATAATTCAATATAAATAAAATACTTTGAAAAAACATTCTAGTCCATTATAAAATGATATAAAAATATGTGAGTCTTATGATAAGATATAAATCCTGTAACGATAAGTGATTACTTATTTTCCATAAAAATTCCTGATAACACTTATTATATGGAAAAAAGATTATTTTAGTATCAAGAGGTAACATTTATTATTAATTTTTTCTTACAATATTATTTAAGTTGAAATTGTGTTTCAGTTTTGGAATAAGATGTAAAACTACTTCTAATTGGCAAAGAACTCATTTATCTTGAATGTAAGGAAATATGTTAATGACTTAAAATCTAGAAGCATCATGAAAGAGTGAAAATATAACTTGTCACTAACCACCAAAGTAAGATATCATATTTTTATTTTGTTTTGTTCTCAAATAAAAATACCTATGTCTTCATTAGGGGAATATATACATTTCAAAAGATTACAAAGTGAAGTCAGGTGAGGATTGTATTGGAATTTCATCAATTCATTGGGAATCCTGGAGCCTAAAAACTTCTCCATTGATCTTTACAAATTTTTTCTTTAACTACATTTCCTAATGTCATATGTCTAGGAATTCGATTTGATGAGAATCTATAGAAAATAAAAGGATATCCTTCTTCCTACAACCTCACCACTCTCTTATTTGTATATAGAAACAAAATCTAGGAAGCTCAAGTGCTTATTTGGAAAGAGCATCCACCTCCACATTTAATTCTTGAAGGATGTGGTCGCATGTGATCCACTCAAACGTAAATACTCATTTTCTTCATTGTATTTTAAGTATTTATTATATATAAGTATATACCAATTATTTATAAGTATTATATCAATTAATCATTGAAGGTAAAAATTAGTAAACTAAATTCCATTAAGAACTAGAAGATAAAGATAAATCACTTACATTATGTCAATTGACATATTCTATAACCTTTCCAACATAGATTGCCTCTTAATATTCAAAGATTTTCTTTCAAGTTCCAATATAAAATATTTGATATATTTAAAAAAAATACCAGTAGATGAGATAAACTAAATAAAATAATATTAATTCATGAACAATATGATGACTATATTTCCATCAAGAATAATATCCAATGGGTGCTTCATTTAGCAATTGCATCTCATCGCTTTTTACTTAACAAATGTTGACTAACACGGAGAAACTCAATAACAATTATTAAATGTTGAATGAAATTCACATGAAAAAGAAGTTCCCAATTGAAATATTTAGAAAACTAGAGTAAACATAACCATTAAACCACTTCGAAATGCTTCTTAAAGTGGAACAAATGGTATAGTACTAAGGAGTAGTGTATTATGTAGGTGTCTTGAGTACTTTTTCCTTTCCTTATATTTTTTCCCAATGGACCACTATTGGGTTTTGGAAATTACCTTAAATTTTTTACTTGACCTCGTCCAAAACCATTTCCATTACAGACTCCCTTTCATAAATTCTCAGGTCATTTGAATGGATAGCCAAGAAGCACATTCTCCAATTCTTTGTTTAAGGATGACCACTTTCCTCTTTCAATATAGGTTCATGGGTAGTTTAGCAACAAAAAATCATGATAATTAACATACTATCATAGTGGTGTACTTCAAATGGAATGATGTGCAACGATCTACCAAATTTCTAGTTTATTTTCATATACTTCTCACATAATGCTTTTAGAAGTCACTAATCATTCCCATTGCTGACTTCTTTTTTATCTAATTCAATCCATCTCAATGTGTAGCCACAAAATATTCTCTATTATTTTTTTAGATGTGCTAGATGTTTTGCTTCAATGGGAGCTCATTTTGGGTAATTCTAAATCCCCAGACTAGAAAACTACCATACTATCACAGTTGAGAACATCAAATGGAAAGATCCACACATATTTTCCAAAATCCCCTCTTAGTTTGTAGGTGAGATGATCTCTTTATGGGAAATGAAACACCTTTTAGATAATTCCTTTAGCTAAGCTATTGAAGTTACTCTAAGCTTGCACCCAATCTGATTAGCATCCAATTTGAAAACTTGGACAATTGAAAAGATTTTTATTTTATTGGGGAATATCCCCTCACTTAATTGTTTATGCTGAACTCAAATTATGTTTTTATAAATTAGTATGTAGAGGTGATCTTGAAGCTCATAAAAACTTATAGAATGCTACTATTATTGATATATGAGTTAGTTTCATTAATTCGTAATGAAATTTTCTATGAAATTCGGTAATCCATATTTCTAAAATTTTCAATCTCTCTTATTTACTTATGCTAAATACCTAGTGATGTTAACTACATATTCATGCCTACCCAGTTCTCTCTTGCTTTATGCTTTTTCTCTTTTCATTTTGAACATTGAACAATAGAGATGGACCCTTGGTTTCAATACTTACCAGAATAAGATGGACCCTATGGGGTTGTATGTACAAAACCATAGTTACACAAGACCTACCTCGATATAAAGTCAGTTCATACAACACCCAACGTAAAGCATCACACATCAAACTCACAGAATAAGAAGAACCAGTCAGAGTCGATTTTTGATCATTGACAGATAGTCTCGATTGCCAATTATTGTTGAAAGTCAATAAACAACCATTGTGATACTCGTTAGAATACTCCCAGGTTCTTATTTTTTTAATCATTTTTTGTTGAATAGTTAAGGTAAATTTGAAATAAAAATTAAGTTATAAGTGGTTGGTGGTTTATTAGATTGTGTGAATTTTACAAATTTAAAGAATATGTATGCCATAATCGAAAAGTATGTAGGTAAGGTAAATATTGAATAATATGTGTATGTAAGGTAAATATTGAATAATATGTGTGTAATTTTTGTGTTAAGGAATACATATTTTTCCCCTTAATAATTATGAATAATTATATTTTTTAATTTTAATGGGAGTTGGTTGCTTTAAAGATTATTAGTCATCCTTGCCTTTCGCAGAAAAAATGATCTTCTTAAAATGCAATAGGGTTCACCCTTTTCTATATTTTAATTATAATTTTTAACTTTTGAATTTCTAAAGTTTATTATATATTTATTTTTATCAAGTATTTTATGAATTCAAATAATAGTTTTATGATTGTTTATCTTACAACTACTTAAATTTTCAATTTAGTTAATGTGAATTTTAGTTACAAATATTCATTTTAATTGTTTTGAATTTCTTAAAAAGTAGTGGCGGTTATAAACAATAAAATTGTGAAAATAATTACATTGAATTGTAGTTAAAGTAGAGTCTAACCTTTGGAATTTTTCTTTAGAAATAAACATTATCCAAGTTAACATTATCCAAGTTAGCATGGGATAGAATTTTGAGTAATTTTAAAATTTTAAAAGTTCATAAAATGAAAGTTATTTTATTAATTGAAATTTAATAATAAGTAATTCTATTTTGTTGTTCTCAATTTTTTCGGGCTATCAGGTGCTTGAAATCAAAGGTTCAGACTGTGGGCTGGTATGCTTGGATAGAAGCTGGAGAAGACCTAGTTGAAGCTAGCTGGAGGAGTCACTTTTTGTAGATCAACAATACATGCAATAAAACATGTTTCTCTTTTCATTTATAAATCACCACATGTCCATATGGAAAAGATGAGTTCAATTTGAGGAAGTTGATCTATCTACTGTTAAGGACTATACCTATGACATGGAATGCCTTTTAAGCTATAGAAACCTTAAGAAAACAATATAACAACTACAGATGCTTCCAAGAAATCATAAGAGGTTATCTACCTAAGAATGACACTTAACCTATGCAATAAACAAAACACAAACTCTGTTTTCTGGAGTTGTGAGAGTGGGGTTCCCTAATCATGAGCCCATCAATTCATTTAGGCTATGAGGTGCTTGAAATCAAAGGTTAGGATTGTGGGCTGGTATGCTTGGATAGAAGCTGGAGAAGACCTAGGTGAAGCTGGCTGGAGGGGTCACTTCTTGTATATCAACAATACACGCAATAAAACCTGTTTTTCCTTTCATTTATAAATCACCACATGTCCACATGGAAAAGATGAGTTCAATTTGAGGAAGTTGATCTATCTACTGTTAAGGACTATATCTATGACATGGAATGCCTTTTAAGCTATAGAAACCTTAAGAAAACAATATAACAACTACAGATGCTTCCAAGAAATCATAAGAGATTCTCTACCTAAGAATGACACTTAACCTATGTAATAAACAAAACACAAACTCTATTTTTTAGAGCTATGAGAGTGGGGTTCCCCAATCATGAGCCCATGAGGGAAATGAGATAGGGGCCACTGTCACAAGATTTTATGGTATAACTTCTTTCACTAACCTACAACACTAATCTACCTATTCAAACTAATGGAAACAAGGTTAAGGAAAAATTTAAGTAACTTGCTAAGCTAAACATAAAAACATAAATAAACTTCATTAGCTAACTATCATTCTAAGCTAAGAATACAACTCAAAAAGAGGAACTTTTGCTACCAGGGTTTGGCCCTAACCCAAGAGCTTCAACCCTCTGAGTCAATGCAGTGTTGGATCAAAACATAACTTCTCATTATCATCAAAATTTCAAGTACATCATAACAATAATAGTCAAATGTTTTAGCTCAAATTGCCTCTTGGCTACAACAAAAAACCAAATCCTAATGAGTACCTTGGCTCTCTTATTTATAGAAAACTTGAGTTACCAATAGATCCCTAGAAAATAGGGATTCTTGGCTCCCTAACTTGGGAATAACTCTTCCTTGACTGTGACTGGCTTGGCTGCTAATGAACCTGGCTTGCTTGGTTACCAGTGACACACAGCTGATGAGATAGAGTGGAGGAATCTTCGAATGATTTAAGGAGTTGAGGAGGGAGACAAAATCCTGAAACCTCTCTTGCCTACCTACTTTGAATTCCTACACTTAAGTCAACCAAAAGCTGCTCCAATTCCCACATTTAACACACCTAAGGCCACATGACATAGTATCTCACCTTTACTCTTCTCACTAAGAAAAATATAACAAAATATGTAAATAAATGTGATAAAATTCAATTTAATAAGCTGGAGAGTGGCATTGTGACCCATATAGTTTACCTATTGATGAGCCTTCTCATCACCTCCCTACTAAAATTTTTGCTCATCCTCTGAGCTACCTAGTCATCTATATCCATATCATTCATGACCTTGGTGGCTTCTTTCACATCCCAAGCTTTAGTGGATGGTGTCTCTTTTTAAAGATAGAACCCTACATTTTTCTCTATCTCTTTCCACTGATTTCTTTCTTCTTCTTCCTTCCTACCTTCCAGCAAACCTAACAACAAAGGTGGAGTGAGTTTTACTCCAATCCAACTAATATTTAGTCTTTGCATGGCCTTGTTATATAGGGGTGTCCTTTCCAATGCATTTCTCAATCTCTCAAGGGAGTGGTACTATGATCGGGAAATCTAGTGTCCACTCGGAGCTGCTAGTCCCACTAAGATGGGTAGTTATCTTAGAAACAAACAAACTAAAACTACTTTTGCTTTCCTTTATAAGAAGTAGATAAGAGGGGAACAAAGGATACCAACCTCAGTCTTGCGCTTGGTCCCTTACTTGTTTCCTCTCCCTTCTGACAGATCTTTGTCGCTCCTTCCTTGCTTACCTCGCTTCAGAGAGCACCTGTAGAGTCAAAGCAGGATAACACTATCAAAGTACAAAGATCTACAATCATAAAAAATATAGGACCAGATATATATTGACCACACAAATGCATATATCATCAAACATACAAGAATGTGGAGGAAAACTCGAATAGCTTTATTAATAGAAAGAATAGCAAAGAGGATTACAACCCATTTATCTAACCTAGTGTCATCCTCCCAGCATGAAAGCTCTTCTTCACCTCATGAAAAGCTTAGATCACCCAACACTATGATATTCCACCAAGAAATCAACAACACTTCCTTACAAATACAAGATTCTAGCCTCTGGATCTCTGTGATGAGGGATCCATATATAGATGTTTGCAGGGGGGTGAGTCAGCTTTTGGGATTTTGATTAGTGTCCTCTCTCTGATAGTTCTTGGTTCCACTTGGAGATCCATGATCTCTTACTCATTCTTGGGTGAATTCAGAGAGGCAAGTGTCACAGCAGAAGTTTCTGGAAGTTTTCATGATCATCCACCTTGAAAACTGTCTCTGCCATTTGTCTACTCTCACCCATCGCACCCTACAGAAGGGCTTTCCAGTATGCATCACACTTTTTGCACTGAGCAGATGAGATGCATCGCACCCTTAGCACGAGCAGTTTGTATGGTCCAGTTTTGACTAGTTCTGAGCAGTTTTCCATGGATAACATCTAGGAGATGATGTAATCAGCTGACCTTGTTCCTTTAGGGTGTGAAACAACACTTTTAGGGACTTAGAACCCCTTGGTTTATGGACATATATGATTGGGGTTGCAGTGCCCAAAAATGTCTATAACAGTTTCCCCCTAAAGCATGAGGTCGTTAATCTTTTGATGTCGGGTGAAATGCTTTATCATAAGGATCCGAGGTTTCTCAAACTGGAAGGCGACCTGTAATAAGATACAATACAATACATTATCTTCATAATATTTTCATGATCTAGCTGAGGTGGGCATTCCCATGCTCAAATTTATAAATTTATTTCATGTACATAGGACAGACAACTGTCTGTGTAACAGACTGATGATTCTGATAGAGCCATCATCCTTTGATTTAGATGATCATCTGTGCGGCAATGATGTACATTCGATGCCTTTATTTTCCTGAATATATCATAGCCCGGATGGATGAAACTAGATCCGGGGTCTTCAATCTCGTTCAATCTTCACCTGGAGTACAAGTTGATCCATGTGAAAGATGTTCTGGAGTCGAACATGGAAAGACATTGCCTGATTACCAGCCAATGACGTAAGTTGTTAACAGGCACGAGAGGAATCACCAATAATGATGATGACCCTCAAGGTACGACAGTACAATTCACGTGGCGTGAAAAAGGGACTTGGAATCGAACACCACGTAAAATCTTTTAGTCGAAGGCCATTGATGTAAACTTATCGTCGGAAGTGAGAAACTTGCCATTGAGGCATGCAAGCTTCAAAGTACTGAAAGGGTTGTTCCTAGGTTGACTTCTTGGATAATGAGCAGATGTCGACAAGAAGTGACCCGTCATAGGAGGGCCTTAATGAATCCCACATCTACGACACGGAACGAAGCAAATGATTTTGTGGAGGTGAAAACGATCTGATGATACAAGGTTCACGGTGGTGGTCATGAAAGAATGGAGCATGAATGTATTGTAGCGGATGAGACACAGTTGAATTCTCTGAGTGACTTCTCTTGAACATATCGGCGACACTGAAATGGATTGGTAGTGTTAACCCCAAAGATGGATGGTGCGATGGGCCAATGGTAATATGATTGGTGAACGGAGTGAAAGTGTCATGTTCAAGAGCGACTTGCTACCAATAAAGTTTCTTCAAGTTTTCTTCCCAATTTTCCCCAGTCATTGCTGACTAGTACCTCTTTATTTTTATCAAGATTGAGGAGGATAACATATGCTTGTTCTATAATTTTCCCTTCAGGAAAACCCGTCGCTATGTTTTAAGGAGCCTAGTGACAGTGAAACTCATTCTTGTCTATATGGACGAATTTGTTGCTATTGATTTTAATGAGTTTAACGACAATGATAACTCGGTCCTTTTTCAATTTTGGAGAGACTGAAAAGGGGCGGAAAGGAAACTCCAATAGTCCTTTTTCTTCATATAATCCCTTAAGTCCAAAAAAGTATAAAATAATATGAAAGGGATGAATTTTTGATAGTTTTAACGAGCCGAACAAGACAAGCACTCGATCTTTTTGTGTAATAATCCCTTAGGTCCAAAAAGATTAAAATCTACAGGAGGGATAGAACTTCCGATAGCTTTAATGAGCTGGAGAGGCCAATTGCTCGACAATATTTTCATATTTTACGATTCAGATGAAAAGAGCTTAAAGGAAACTCATTTTTGAGGAACGAGTGATATTTTTGGGTAGCAGCTGATTCTAGGTAAGGTTTGGAATTTTCCAATCAGAGCAGTGTCACAAGGATGGCTAACAGAATCACTCATCGCAACTATTCCTCAAAAGGGTAAACAATCAAATGGAGGCATATGATCGGCTAAAACAGAGTGGAGGTGATGGTAAGAACATGACCAAGGCTCAAAAGCTGATGATAATGCATTCGCAATGGTTATTTACCAGAGATTGGTTCATTTTTTAATGAGCTTAAACTCTGGGGGGACATTTTCTCATCACTTAGGTTTAATTTTTAACGAGCTTGAACTTCGCATAAAAATTGCTCGTGGTAATGGTCATTGATTATTCGGTTCACCGTTAACACTTTGTTCCTTTGACGGTTGTACTACCTATTCAATTGCTTCATCAAACTGATTATAAATGAAAATACATGCTTGAAAAATGAGTTAAAACACTATTACCCTACTCAAATTACGTGAAAAGTAAGTTAAAAGTGGTTTTTACCGCTCATTTTACCATTTCATTTGAACTTGGGTTTGTTGGAGCTTTGGAGGTGTTTACGCCCTTGATTTTCACTAGCTGATTCTGGGAGATTCTGTGGATGATTCTCGGTGCCGTCTGGACCACGTAGGAGCTAAACCTGAGCTCTTCAGTTGCATTCCTCCCTTTTTGAATTCTGAGCATGTTTCCATGCCTTTCTGAGCCCCTGGGGTTTGAACAATTCGCTCTGGACCCACCGCACCCTTTCTATATCGAAAGGTGTGATGCATACTGGATTGGCCATTGGCCAGTCAGTATGCATCTCACCTAGTACATTGCTAGGGTGCGATGGGCACAAGGAGGGAAACTTTTGCACTATTTTCTCATGGAATTTTTGCCTGTTTTTTGCCAAATTAGGACCCTAACTCTTCTCTTGTTTGTTTTTCAAAGATTCATTAGAGAAAAATGGTTGTTACATGGTGAGAACGCAAGCATGAAGAAGAGGGCATGGTTTCCTTACATAATCCGGGTATGGTAACTGCATTGCGGAATTGTGGTTTGCTCAAGTTTTTCCGCATCTCTAGCATGAGGCAACAAATCAACTTGTTGCAATATTTTCTCGATGCATGGGATCCTATCAACCAAGTGTTCTAAATCAGAGGCAAATCCATCCCCTTGACTGTCGTGGACATCTATTTTTTGACCGGTTTATCGAGGTGTGGTGCCCCTCTCTCACTATTAGGTTCCTCCCGTGGGGGAGAATCCATGAGGGATTATATTCGCCGATACTGTAGAGAAGGATCTCAGCCGAGTAGGGACGGAAAGATCAATATCCGAGATGTCACTGACCGGTCCTTGAGGACCATTCTGTTCACTTTTGCTAGACCGGCTGGTAGTGCGGCTCTTCACTTGGCCAACAGGTCCTATATGCAGTACGCCTTGGAATGCTTCAAACCAAAGGTGTTCAACTGGTGTGATGCAATACTCCCTGTGATAAAAGAACAAATAACCAAGGTGAAAAATGGAAGATCCAAGAACTTTGGCTATGGTTCCATTTTGACCTCTTTCACCTTGGAGAAGATCCCACTGATGCAGCCATAGTACATTTCACTTGGTTTACCACCACCGACTAAGCCATGGATGCAGAGATGGGTTGACCTTATGGCTCGACATGCTGGTCAGTCTCAGGTTTCTTTCTCTGATGCCTTCTTCGAGTGTTTCAACCGTCAGGAGATGGTTTATGCCGAGTGTCCATACGCTGGTATGGATTTCTGGGGTGACCCAGATTTGGTGCTGTCGGCTGGTGAGAAGTGGGGTGTTATAGGTAAAATCTCTGACCATATCTCTGTTTATTGTTTTTATAATGTTCTTATGCTTTCTTTTATCAAGGCTAATCAAAACTCATGTGCTCATGCAGATATCGGACTAGTGCAACTAGCAGTACGCCTGAGAGCACCAGCTGCCGTTTTAGCAGGAGAGGCTGTGGGGAGGGCTATCCTTCGCGACCTAGATGTGGCCGAGACTCTTGTAGTATTGCAGGATCAGGTCGAGGGTCTCACTCTTGGTATTCTAGACATGAGGACCGACGAGCTACCTCTGAGATTACAGCAACATACTATTGGCGTGCCGAGTCGATGGACTAGGCTTTTACGCATGGTTGCACAGGTGGTGACTTGTTATCATCAGCATCATTAGGCTAGGGTTCCCCCTAGCATTTTGAGTTTTGGGTCATTTGACCGATTTTGTCTTGGTCACAGAACATTATGTATAAACCATAAATAGTTATATATATATATATATATTTGATTTTCAGAGCTTTATTTTGGTTAAGTTACATGATCCTAATGCAAATATTGATGAAATGCTTCTTTTTATAAATGTTGCAAATGTCTATCTAACACATAATTTGCCAATGAGTCTATTAATGTGTTTAAGTTTCTAGAAATATGTTGATATTGAATAGAATCGAACTGTCTTTCCAAAATCTTAACCATTAGGAACATGCGATAGATAGTTGGATTATGTACGGAGTAGATACCGATGAGTTGTAGAATGATGAGTTGTGAGTCTAGCCTGATGACAAGTAGGCGTCATGCACGATGGCATCAGAGAGGAGTTCTATCAATGCACTGTATTCAGCGATGTTGTTCATTGATCAACCAATACATACCCCTTTGAAACTCACTAACTCGCCGCTTGGATCAAAGATGGCCCAGGCCGCAGAAGATAGGTTCTGCAAACTACGACTCGCTCCGTCGGCATATCCAACAAATGATTCCAATAGGTTTGACATCTACAACAAATGAACAATTGGATTACCTACCAAAACAATTACCCTTAGCGAAAACAAAAATGTAACAAAAACATAGGGGTTACTACACTGAGTCAAGCATAGTAACGCTTAAGGTGCAACTCGTTGCGGGGTTGCACCAGTGGAATCCCATCATAGTCCACTAACTTGTAGGCTCCTTTTGGTAATACATGGTTAACAATATAGGGGCCCATCCATAAAGACTTGAACTTACCTGCTCCCAACATATCGGACTCTTGGTCATAAAGTAAGACCAGGTCACCTTCTGAGAAGACATGGGGTTTGATATTCTTGTCGAACTGCGCCTTGACTCATTTCTTATGTGCTTCGTTAGCCAAGGTGGCATCATGACGGGTTTCATCCAATTGTATTAATTCCAAGAAATGGGACTCCTCTTCTAAAGTTTCGAGGAGAAGGTCAACTGCGAGCTTGAGGGACGAGATTTCACACTGAACTGGTAAGATTGCTTCCAGGCCATACACCAGCTGAAAGGGTGTAAACCCAGTCGCATTCCTCACTAATGTCCGGTATTCCCACAAGGCCGAGTACAAGATCAGGTGCCAACTCCGTTTATGGACTCCAATCATCCTTTGCAGCATGCGCTTCAGGACCTTGTTGATTGCCTCAACTTGCCCATTAGCTTGTGGATAATACGGAGTAGAGCTGTCGTGGGATAGTCCTAATTTGGCAGCCAACTCAACCATCATGTGATTGTGGAAATGCAATCCATGATCTGTCACTATAGCTTGTGGAACACCAAATCTGGAGACTACATGATTGAAAAAGAAAATAGCAGTCGTTTCGCTGTTGTTGTTTAATGTAGGCATCGCCTCGGCCAAATTCGTAAAATAGTCCACTGCAATTATCATATACCCATGCCCTCCAGCCGAGGTGGGGTTACATGTCATGAAATCTATGCCCCATTTGGTGAATGGCCCAACAACAACTACTGGTTGCAGAGGTGCGGGTGGTATTCTGGTTTTGCAATCGAAGATTTGATAGGCATGGCAACTTCTGACTGCGGTTATGCAATATTTGAACATTGTTGGCCAGAAGTATGTTGCTCGTAAAATATTTTGAGTCGTAGCGTAACTAGATTGATGCCCCCCACATGCGCCTGAATGATAATCATTCAGGACTTTTTCGCCCTCCTCATGGGTGAGGCACCTCCGCAGAACTGTATCGATACCATGACGGTAAAGCGTATCACTGACGATCATGTAGTATTTTGCTTGGTATCGAATACATCGTTGTTCCGAGCGGGAGGTATTAGACCTATATGTTTGGGTCTAGAGATAGATTATTATATCTCCATACCACAGATTGCTTGAAGATATCAGAAACAAAGATTCATCCACGATTGTTTCTTTGGATGTTGAATCGTTGGACGATGATGGGAAATCACATAGTAACTCTGTGAAAACCAGGGCTTTCTTCGATTTAGATTTTATGAATTCCAGATCAAACTCTTGCAAAATTGCTATCCATTTTGAATATTTTCCCCCCAGTAACTGTCGCGACAAGATATAAGTCATGGGGTTGTAATCTGACAAAATGGTTGTTTTTCGAAAGAGGACATAGTGCCGAAATCTCTGTATCACTTGAACAGCTGGAAGAGCTAGCTTTTCAACATAGGAGTACTTACCTTCTGTATCATTTAAGTTTTGACTCAAATAATATACGGATGTTCAATTTCATTGTCTTCTTAAACTAAAACAATTGCGATGGTCGTATCTGCTGTAGCCAGATACAGGTTAAAGTCTTTTTGATAATCAGGAGCATACATTAATGATGCTTTTATCAGGGATTTATTTAGAGCATCAAAGGAAGCTTGCGCGACCTGATCCCAGATGAAGGGTACTTATTTTTTCAATAGACGTGTATAACCTTTAGCAAGTTCGGCGTAATTTGGAATGAACCTCCTTAGGAAGTTTGCTTTCCCTTGGAGTTTCTGAATCTGAAGAAAATTTGAAGGTGGAGGCAAATTAATGATTGCTTGAACCTTACATGGGTTGAGACGAATTCCGTCCTTCGAGACCACAAGGCCAATAAACGACCAGGACTGACACAAAACACACATTTGTGTGGATTGAGTCATATCTTGTAGTGTCGGGAACGTAGAAATATCGCTCTCAAATGTTGCGGATGATCAGTCTGCTTTCACGAATGAGCCGGAAGATCGTCGAGATATCGTTGAATGATGTTCTTGATGTCATGGAAGGCATAATTCATTGCCCTCTGAAATGTTGCCCCTGCGTTCTTTAAACCAAAGGGTAGCTTGTGGTATGCAAATGTGCCCCACGGACAAATAAATGCAGTCTTTAACTGGTCCTGTGGGCGGATATTTATTTGATTATACCCGGAAAATCCATCCGTAAATGAGAAGATTTCACATCTAGCGCATTCATCAATTATCTGGTCGATAATGGGTGTAGGGTAGTTGTCCTTTGGACAAGCGTGATTTAAATCCCTATAATCGACGCACACTCTAATCGTTCCTTGCTTTTTCATTACAGGAACAATATTCGATACCTAGTCGGTTAGAGGAACCCAGTAAATAAAACTAGCATGGAGAAGTTTCTCAACTTCTGCCTTGATGGCAGCAGCTTTCTTGGGGTGCACCTGTTGGAGTCGTTGTCGTACTGGTTTGACATTTGGATACATCTTAATTTCATGTTCAACTATGTTAGAGTCAATGCCTGGCATTTCATCATATGACCAAACAAAGACATCTCTGAACTCGCGAAAGAGAGCGTAATCTATTTCTAGTTCTGAAGAAGAACAAGATTTGCCGACATGAATATTCTCTACAACATCTGTTTTGGTCGAGATATTGATGGCGATAGTCTCTTCAATATTGGATAGGTTTCACTTGGAATCCACCGTATTTACAGTATTTGATAGAAAATAAAAAACTAAGGGATGATCAAGGTCACTGGAACTATCTTCCTTACAATCCGGAAGATGAGAACGATGGTGGTAATCTTCCCATGGTGCCCTGTCAATCATCATTGACTAAACAATTCCTTCGTCTGTAGAATGTACTTGTGACCAAGGATCTGAAGGGGTGCCATATTCCTTAGACCTATCTATCCAAATGCATGATAAGCATTGATTAGGGTTTGCCTCCCATGCCAAAAACATTGATTTCTACAATATTTCTATTGCGCTTGGAGGCAATACCTGTTGATAATCCATGTTAATATTGTTTTCGGACATCTTTTGAATAGAAGATACCATATTGCAGGTTCCCACCATGGCCACTTCCGCCAGATTGTTTGGAGGCAGTAGGGAAAAAGTCCCCATCAGTGTAGGCTCTTTTAGTAGGCCTACTCCAATATTTTGAAGCGAATGAGGGCTTCCGTGGATCATCGAAATGATTCCCGTAACTTGTGAACTATTGGGGAGAAATGTTTGTTGGTTGATGATTGTGATTCCTCCTTGGAAGGGAAATGCAATCTTCCTGAATTACATCGACACAACGGTAGCCATAGCATATATCCAGGGCCTTCCCAGTAGGATGTTGTAATCGAGGTTTCCGTCCATAACTTCAACATCAATTTCTATTGTTTTGCCCCCCAGTTCGACTTGCAAGTTACTTAAAATCTCGTATGGGGTGTATGTTCATCCATCAAATGCTTTTAATGTCATTGACGATCGTGACAAGGGTGGAGATCCTAAAGTTTTCCAGCAACTCATCGACATAATACATGTAGATTCCCCCTCATCAATAATTGTTCGATGAACAATTTTGTTGAGGGATTTCACTTGAATAAGGAAAGATAATTGAGCTGGTAACTGAGGGTCATATCCTTTATGATTAAAGGCCACAATATTGGAATCCACTGGGTCAATCCCACCTATTGCTGATAATAAAGCCTGCTTTTGGGAAGGGCAATTTTGCAGTACCTCAAGTGTCGACATAGCGGACGGTGATTGGGCCAGATCCTCCACTATATTAAAATGTTGTGCTGCTCTGGTACGAGGATTAAATGTCGATTTGTGTACTACTCCCTTTGGCGGCTTTATCGTTAGCTCAGGAATGATGGGTGGCACAGCTTTGGTCGAAGTTGTTGTCAAACTACTAGGTTGATCATTAGCCTTGTTGTTCGACAACTGTGGATTCCTGTAATCTTTATTCCTTGTCGATATCAAAGCATCATTTTGCTGCTTTGAAATAGACAACATTATCACTTGGGATGGGGATGCATTGTCACTAGCAACCAGATTTGTTCCTGGATTTGGAAACAGATCCGTCAATACCGTCGAGGTTTTTCAACTCTTCAAGAATTTTCTAAGCTCAACTTTATGTGGACAATCCCTCATCCAATGATCTTCATCGCATATAAAGCATGGATGACTTGGTTTCCTATCTCTAGAAGGGTTTGCAGAAGATTTTTCAGGAGACGACTCCTCTTGTTTCTTCTTTTTCCCTTTCTTTTTCTTCTTGCCTCCTGGTTGCTTCAGTTCTTTGCCTTTGTCAGTCGACACAACATTTACCTCTGAGGCGAGAAGCTCCTCATTTGAATTTTGACTTGAAACCGTACGAGCCTTCTTTGATGCAGCCTTTACGGTTTTCGTGCTAGTCTTACCTATCACGCCATCGCTGCCATGAGAGTCTTCGTTCGATTTAGGAGGGGGAGGAATGGAAAATTCCAGTCTAGGAGCATCAGAGATTTTATCGTAGAGCATGCCAGACTCAGTATAGATCAAGTCTAGATATTGCGCACGAGCAATGACTTGCTCTTTAGTGATGACTCCTCCCTTTGCCACATCTTCTGTAATATAAGGTAATAATGACTTAATAAACCATTCAGCTAGCAGCTGATTAGGAACATATGTTTTTACCATTCTACGATGATGTCACCGCTCATGAATATGATCAGATATGTGAGTGGCTGTCGTTTGCTTGAAATTGGTAAGAAGCTCTATCCCTATTTCGTACCTTATTGGTAACTGAAAATGGGTTAAAAAGGTTGTGGCAAGGGCGTTGAAGTTATCGAATGAAGCTCTAGGCAATTCGATGTACCATTTTGCTGCCGGACCAGTTAACATTCGCTAAAAAAAGCGAAGCCTAATCGAATCATCATTGAGAGTGTTGGATGAACACCATAGATTAAAGGTCATGACATGATTCGACGGGTCTTCACCCGGATTTCCATTAAATTTAGGAATATCTGACGAAAGTTTATGATGAATCGCCGGCCACCAAGGGGCATAAGCAATTGGATCGTTTGTTAGCCGATTTAGATCCGGTAACTCTAAAGTCTCCACGAAGGGCAGCTGTTGATTCAAGTTGGGTGAAGCATACCCAGGATAAGATGGAATTACCTGAGCAGTTGGTCTTTGCATACCAGCATAATGCATTTGATGTTGATAACTTTGGTAAGGTTGATGGGCATAACCATTATGATATGATTGATGTTGACCATTTTGAATATACAGCTGCCCATTACTTGCAAAGATTTGTTCCTCAGATCCTCGGTAAGCTTGTTGGAATTGCAGTTGTTGATATTGTACCAGCCATGGTTGTGAAGCCATTTTCTATTGTCCAATACTGGTTGTTTGACCAAGATGAGGGGTAATGGTACCCGTTTGAGCCTGGGTCATTCCAGTTAAGGAACCATTAGTCGGTGATTGTGGTTGTGTCGCAGAGACAAGAGGTTGTTGTATTACGACCTGAGAAACTTGAGGTTGGCATACAACAAGCAACGGTTGTACTTGCGACATCGTCACAATAACCAGCGTAGTGGGGATATTTGACATAGGTGGACTTTGTTGCATTGAGTATACAACTCTTGGTTGTTGAGGCAGTACTTGCACCCAACTGCTGGATGTAATTCTAGCATAACCTGAATTCTGTTGCAAACTCTCGTATGGTTGTTCTCTTGGAGGAAATAATGAAAGGGCATACTGCCCCCCATACGGCGACAATCCAGTGCTCAAAGGAATGATTTTCCTTTGGGGACTGGACTGCCCAAATTGATACTATTCCAAAGGATCAATTTGCTGAGATTCAACATAAGAGATTCCAGATATTATTCTGGACAAACAAACGAGAACAGACCATATTGTCGAAACAGCCCTGCATGGACTCCATCCAGCGATTGAGAGCTAGTTGGGACAGATGGTGCACCAACGAACATCGTTGGAGTAGCAGTAGGAGGTTCTGCCACTGCTACGTTAGATGACACAGTCCTAGATGTCGATGGTTGTTCAGACATATCCAGTCTATCCAAAAGATTTCCTAGCAATTCTACAGGAACTTCTGATGATGGGAGACTAACTTCTGATGAAGAAGGATATAGGGTGATCCTAGCTCCAAAATTTGATGGAGTACTAGATGGAGGATCCTCCACAATCTCTTCTATAGCAATCAATCCAGGTGGAAGAGGTAGACTGTCAGGTCTGTAAAATATTTCTGGTGCCGAATAAGGTATAGATTCTACAGCGACAGATGTTTGGGGAACAACACCTCCTGAATCAGTTGTAGATGGAGCCGGTTCAGGAATAGAAGTGTTTTCCGTCACACCAGGATCAGTTCTAATATCCTCTTGTGGCTACAGAACTTCTTCTATAGAGGCAAGGATGCCAGAAATGGTTGGAGTAACTAGAGTCTCTAAGGATGTTGGAGCATAAGTTCTAATCAAACAAGGGGACTTTGATCCAGTTAAACGAGTTCACTTTGTCCGGAATAGTTTCGTTTCCGGAGTCAAAGATGGTTGACTCGTAAGTCTCCGTGAACGACGAGGTTTTGATTGAATTTCTTCCACGATTGTAGATTACTCGATCAACTAAAAATAAAAGGGAAAAGGATTCAGAATTAAATGAATTTTAAACGCTTTGACATAGCTTGCTTTTTCAATTTTTAAGAGTCAAGAAAAAGCAAAAGATGACTCTAGTCGCCTTCGATTTTTAATGAGCCTGAAGTGACAAGTGCTCAGATGGACCTTTTCCTTTAAGGAGTCTGAAAAGGAACGAAAGAGACTACTCTGGAAATCTAGACAAAGGGATTACCAAACCAATCACAAAACTATAGAATACTTTTTATGGTACAGCAGTCAATCTTCCCAAATGTTGTGTTCAGTGCATTGTGATCGATAGGGTGGTAGACACGACTTCCTAAGGATAAAGGATATAGCCTATTGTGGTCTCCCAATATATACTCGATGGTACGTGGGAGCACAAGTCCGTACTAGCACTTGTCATCTCAAAGAGGAGGAATCACCCAACCTACAATGAAAGCGATAGTTACTAGGCTTTACGACGCCAGAATACGTCTCTAGCCTAGACTTCTAAATGTTGTGCATTAGGTTCCAAAGCATTTTTATGTTCATTGAATTTATTTTACAGTTGATCTTTCTTAAGAAATTTTCCTTTCAAGTTCACCGCGTGATGTAGATATAGAATTCCTAAAATGAAATCTAAGATGATAAACAATCATTTAATCTTCTTTTTGCAATGAAAATCCTAGCTACTAAGGAAAGAGAAATGAGATTCTTTCAACATAGAGTAGAGAGCACACACTAGATGCACTGTCCTAAATCAAATCAACAAGCAATCTAAATGCAGATGCACATGCATGTATTTGTTTTTCGCATTCTTTATGCGTGAATGACAAAAAGAATGTTGAGTACAAATTTGAATTATCTTTTCAAAGTGACAGTACTAACAATTTTCTCTCCAAAAAAAGGAAGGAAGATAATGACGACACTTTGAGATTTTGAATTGAAAACTGCTTTCGACACTTGAAAAAACTACTAATTCAAATCAAATACAAGAGTAATAGTGTAATTGATCATCAAGAACAATAGGATCCTCTTCTTTGACTAAAAACGACACTTGCGACACTTCCAAATCAAAAGACGACAGTTCGATTACGCTACTTCTTTGTAAAAGAGAACTATAAATGGCGCGCAATACATAAAAACATTCACAATTATTTGCACAATGGAGGCAGAATGATGGAAAGGAAGGGAGTTTCCACAGTGGTATATTGATCACAGACAATAAAACTCCTGAATAAAGCAGAAAAGAGTGAAGAAAAACCAAAATCTGAAGGCAAAATTAGCCTTTTCTGATCATCGCACCTGTAACACAGGGAAACAGGGATGCATCTCACCTACTGCACACAGGAGGTGTGATGCATCTAGATTTCCTTGAAGAGAGGGTGCGATGATACCAGGACGAGACTTTAACTTGGTTCTTGGTCATAGTTTGCAGCTCAGTTCAGGGATTTAGGCCGAGAAAATGATAGTCAGTAAGCATAAATCACAGGAGCTGATCTAATGAGGTTACTTGAGCCACCACTAGGGCAATTACCGTTTGCAAATCGATTGTTCAGTTTATAAACAAAACCCGGAGATAGACTAAAGCAGCATTGATCTACTTTGCACTTGCATGGCAAATGCAGTTCGAAGGATAGCTGGCTTAACTTCAAGCTCCATCTGTAGTTTATAAAGCAAACAAATATAGACAATCAAACAAGCTATTCGCTCCCCAGTGGAGTCGCCATTTTGTTATTGGGAAATCTAGTGTCCACTTGGAGCTGCTAGTCCCACTAAGACGGGTAGCTATCTTAGAAACAAACAAACTAAAACTACTTTCGCTTTCCTTTATGAGAAGTAGATAAGAGGGGAACAAAGGATACCAACCTCAGTCTTGTGCTTGGTCCCTTACTTGTTTCCTCTCCTTTCTGACAGATCTTTACCGCTCCTTCCTTGCTTACCCCGCTTCAGAGAGCACTTGTAGAGTCAAAGCAGCATAACACTATCGAAGTAAAAAGATCTACAATCATAAACAATATAGGACCAGATATATATTGACCACACAAATGCATATATCATCAAACATACAAGAATGTGGAGGAAAAATCGAATAGATTTATTAATAGAAAGAGTAGCAAAGAGGATTACAACCCATTGATCTGACCCAACGTCATCCTCCCAACATGAAAGCCCTTCTTCACCTCATGAAAAGCTTAGATCACCCAACACTATGATATTCCACCAAGAAATCAATAACACTTCCTTAGAAATACAAGATTCCAGCCTCTGGATCTCTGTGATGAGGGATCCATATATAGATGTTTACAGGGGGGTGAGTCAAATTTTGTGATTTTGATTAGTGTCCTCTCTCTGATAGTTCTTGGTTCCACTTGGAGATCGATGATCTCTTACTCATTCCTGGGCGAATTCATAGAGGCAAGTGTCATAGGAGAAGTTTCTGGAAGATTTCATGATCATCCACCTTGCGAATTGTCTCTGCCATTTGTCTACTCTCACCCATCGCATCCTACAGAAGGGCTATCCAGTATGCATCGCACTTTTTGCACTGAGGAGGTGAGATGCATCGCACCCTTAGCACTGAGCAGTCTGTATGGTCCAGTTTTGACCAGTTCTGAGCAGTTTTCCATGGAGAACTTCTGGGAGATGATGTAATCAGTTGACCTTATTCCTTTAGGGTGTGAAACAACACTTTTAGGAATTAGAAGCCCTTGGTTTATGGACATATATGATTGGGGTTGCAGTGCCCAAAAATGTCTATAACAGGTACTCCCTGATCCAGAGACTATGTGCTAGGTTATTCCATCTCTGTTGGCATGATTTTTGGCTCTCAGTTCCCAATAATCTTAAAGTGTTATCAAAATGGGAGATGGCCTGTTCTTGGGTAGGCAAGTATCTTGGTGCAAGTTAAGCATCATTGGAAAGGATGTTATGGTTACTAATGACAACCATTGAACTCATTTGTTCTACTCTGATATAGAGGGGTTCTTTTTCCTCTCTTCCTACTATTCTCTTCACCTCCTTGACCCTAGTCTCCTCATGACTCATCGATTATGCAAGAGCCATCAGTTGTAAGTTCCCCAACTTTCCATTGGGGTCCCACACATTCAAGTATGTTAAGGCAAGGTTGTGCAGGTAGAATTCATATCATTTCACCTTGTCCTCAAGGGTGCTCTTGTCACATAGCTCGATGAATTTCCTATAATATTTGAATGATATGGTCCCCTATTATGCCAATGCCTTTGTTTGAAACTACATCCATTGATATTTTAGGTATAGTTCATATGATTTGGAAGGAAGCCTGCATTGAATTCCCTCCATGGATTGGGTTTCGATGGTGGCCAATTAGATCTCCTTTTCTTGAAACTTCCTCCTCATCCATGTGTTTTCTTCCTGCAACTATGTTCTCATGGTGTATTCTCTATCTCTCAATTCACTCAACTCCCTTCCCATCTCTAGGAGTTTTTCTTCCATAGGGCCCACTTCTTGTACTTTATTTGACTTAACAATTTTCATCCATCAATGTGTCATTCCTATTTCTTTATCAAGTTCAAAGAAGAGATGGATTGCACAATTTTGTGGTATTACACTACCTACCTCAATGAAATTATAGTAGGAGCTTAAACTTGGATGTGGGCTAGGCTCTTGAAGCTCTAAGAGAAGTTGCCCCCTTCTATACCTATGGTTTTTCTTCCTTACATTCTTTATTCCCCTACCTCTGTTCTTGTCTTTCCTATAGCACTGCCATTGTTTCTTGTAGCACTGTTTGGGGATCTTGTAGCAGGCCTTTTCCTTTCTGTAGGAGGGCTACAGGTGTCTTGGTTATCTTAGATGATGTTGACCTAGTGAAATGCTTCTTTACATAAGTGATAGTAGCCTTTGGGCTTGCTTCTAGTGATGTGACTCCCTCAACCTTCATTCCCATTGACTCTAGATCCTCTTGCTTGTTTTGTGTATTTTCGATTATAATGGGGGTTCCTGTTGGTGTTTGTGGCTTCCCTTTCTTAATCCTAGTTATTCTTGTTTTTTTGAAATAGAAGGGAGTCTTCATCTTCCTTTTCCTCTTGGACTTCATGGGTGTGCTCAAGGAAGCCAAGGCAGCAACTACCTCCTTTTCAGTGGGTTTAGGAGACAATATTGGGGATATCTCTTCTTCTTTTTCTTCTTCCTCTTATTCTTTGTCTTCTTCCTCCTCTTATTTTTCTTATTCCTCCCCTTCCTCTTCACACTAGAGGTTGGGGTCCCACCATGTTCAAGGACTTGGGTTTCATGTAAGGCTTCTATGTCCATGTCTCTAAATTTTAACTAGAGAACAAGAATTCTCAATTGACTCAAGGCATCTTCCTTTATTAGCTTGATGAGACCATGGTTTGCTAACTGCTGGTGTTTCCCCACTTTCACCTTATGATGCATGTACATAATGGACTATAAAAGGAAATAGGGCACACCAAGCCTTTGGCTTATGGGTATTTTGGCTCTAAATCGCAACTCATGTAGGAGTCTCAATTGGTAGCCATAAACTACACTCAATCTTCCTTCACAAGAAATCTACTTAAGGATGTGATAGCCCACCTCATCCTACGGATAGGGAAGGCTCTCCCTTCTGACCCCATTTTCATATTCAATTGGATTTTCATCATTTAGGAATAAATGTTTCTTATAAAAGGTATTACTAGCCTTGTCCGCCTTTCTCCATTGAACCCCTAGAGGAAGCATTGTCATTCTGCTGATCACATTAGGGTTTGTGCTAATGGACATCCCTCTCACCATAGTGGTAGAACTTATTCTTGCTTGAGGGTCTAGTGCCATGGGAACCTCCTAGGTTATATCATCATCGCATCCTTTGAGGAACTCAAAGTAGCCTAACCAGTGATGCCTTCTGAAGTTATCTACCATAAGGGGATGAAGGTGAGTTCTTGATGTAGTTGTGGGCTCTCTTATATTAAAACCCCCTCTCATTTTATCCTTTGGTTTTAGCTACGTGCAGGAAATTTTGTAGGGTATCTTTAGTATGGACCTCAGGGTGGCTCAAAACTTAAAATTTTTAGTCGATCACTGTAATATATATGGTTCCTTGTAGCCACAAAATTTTCTTATATTACCTCAAAATCTGTCTAATTCCCAACCTATCTGTAATTAAAAAAAGTGTGTAGAGTTTATCAGTTATCAAACCATGAACAAAGGATAGATGGGTCACTTACTTCTCACTAGAATAATTGGGATTATGTTAATTGGCGACCAAGTTGACCCTAGGTACCCGCTTGCAGAATTTCCATGGAATTCTTGTGTTTCTTGTAGCTTCTTGTAGGATTATGTTCTTCCTATAGTTGTCTCTTGTAGGATTGCTAGAGCAGGGTTCGATTTTACAATGGCTTCCCAAGTTGGTCCCTCTCTTCTTGATTTTGAAATGCGCAAAAAAAAAGTGCATGAAAGTTTGGGGTTTTGTGCTATTTATGGTCGAGGCTTAGAGCACTGTGTTGGCTGGAAGTGGTATGAGATTTCCTAATTGGGACCATTAGCCCACCATTGGTGATCATTCACTTTCTCCTCGTAATCATCACCCACTCCCCCTTAACTAATTAGACCACCTTTTTAAATCATTCTCTTTGATGTCACACTCTGACGTGGCATTCCCACTAAAAGTTCACTTTTTGATCATGAGCTGATGGCGGGCAAGTTAACCGGCCACCTCCAACTTATAAAAATAACTTTCTTCGACATTTATACATTTAACAGTATATCATACTCAGGGAAGAGCTCAGTGTTGGGTTGTGTTATATTCTTTCCATGAATTTTTTTTAGACCCTATATTGGGTGGCAGACCTACCTATGGTTTTGTGCATGGATTTTGCACATGGTTTTGGGCAAGATGATTTCCAGTCCATGGTATTTTGTAGATCTAGTCAAGGGAACTACAGTTATATTCTAATCCAGGGTTAATGGATTGGGGTTTATGTATGCTTCGACATGTATATATATGTATTGTAACATTAAAAGGAACATAATGGAAAATCAATCTAGTAGTCTCAGTTTTGGGATCCAGAGGAAAATACCTCTGTACATTTGTTTTATGCGTTATGTTCTCGCCATTGTTTATTTTCTATTTTTAGAATTTGTATGCAGGTAATTTATGTATGGGGTTAAATCCTACATTTGGTATCAGAGTTGTTTTGGCTTCAAGGGGCACCTTTGCTACTGAGGGGTTTTTCTCGAGCCTATGGCAGACCCTGTTTAGTGGGAGATCTGCAGGATCAATTCTTGGGGTGAAAGAAGATGGTGATCAGTGAAAAGATAGAGATCGAGAAATTTAATGGTCAGAGTTTTGAGTTGTGGAAACTCAAGATGGAGGATATGTTGGTGGATAAACATTAGTGGATTGCAATAGATCTAGGTTCTAAACCAACGACAGTGTCCGATGAAGAATGGAAGAAGTTGGATCGGAAGGCAAAGAGCACAATACAATTATGTATCTTAGATTCAGTATTTTTGAATGTATCAGGGGAAGCTACGATGAAGGATTTATGGGACAAGTTAGGGAATTTGTACCAATCCAAGTCTCTGGTGATTAAACTGTTCCTACGAAGAAAGTTGTATAACTTGAGGATGAAATATGGAGACTTGGTGACAAAGCATCTGAACGCATTTAATACTATGGTAAGCCAATTATTATCTATTGATATTAAAATTAAAGATGAATATAAGTGCATTAGTTTGTTGTGTTCTCTACTAGATTTGTGGCATAGTCTATTTGTTGCAATAGGCAGCAATGCAACTGCCTTGAAGTTTGATGAAATAGTTTCATCCTTGCTGATAGAGGAGATGAGACAAAAATATGGAGAGACAGAATGGTGATGCTTTGTCTCTACGAGGACAGTCCCAAAACACAAACAAAAAAAAGTCCTCAAGTGGGAGATTGAAAGCTAGAGGGAGATCTAAATATCCAGGAAAACTTGTAAAGTTGTGGTAGAAATGCGGAAAGGAAGGGAACTACAAAAGGGATTGTAAATCTAAAGCTCCTGAGAAATGAAAGGGATTTGATGATTCTCCTTCTATAGAGGCAAAAACCACTTCATATGAAGGTGGGGATGTGTACTTGGCTTCTTCTTCAAGTACACATGTAGATCATTAGGCATGGTTGATTGACTCCGGTGCATCCTTTCACTTCACTCCCCATAGAGAGTGGTTCCGCGAGTATGAGAAATATGATGGCGGTGATGTATTATTTGGGGATGATAGGAAGAGTAGAATCATTGGTTGTGGAAAATTCAAGTTGAAGTTGCAAGGTGAAAGGATTAGAACACTTCTAGGTGTTCTGCATATTCCTGCATTAGCGAGAAATCTGATTTTTGTAACCAAGATGGATGATGCAAGTGTAAAAACAGTGTTCGAGAAAGATACCTACAAGCTAGTTTAGGGAGCACTGATATTGATGTGAGGAGTTCCTATTGGAACTCTATACAAGCTACAAGGTAGCACTGTTATTGATGGGTGCAACATTTCTGTGGTTCCTGAAAGTGGAGTAGAAAATCTAGTGGTCTTTGATGAAAAGACCATGATATGGCATGAAAGGCTTGGACATATTGGAGAGAAGGGCCTTCGAATACTTCATGGTAAAGGTATGGTAGAAGGTATGTCTAATAGCTCTTTGGATTTTGATTTCTGTGAAAATTGTGTATATGGGAAGCAAAATCGAGTGAGTTTCTCCTCTACTAGTAAGAGGGCGAAACAAATATTAGAGCTTGTGCACAGTGATGAGTTTGGACCCATGTTAATTCCATCACTGGGTAAGTCTGTGTACTATGTATCATTTATAGATGAATTCTCAAGGAATACATGGATATATTTCCTCAAGAAGAAATCTAAAGTCTTTGACATGTTTAAATAATTTAAGGCTCTAGTAGAAAACCAGATAGAGAAGAAGATAAAGGTGTTGAGGAAAGATAATGGTGGAGAGTTTTGCCATAATGAATTTGAAGAATTATGTAAGAAGTGTGGTATTGCATGGAAAACGTCTACTCCTTTTGGAAAACATCTACTCCATACACACCTGAGAAAAATGGAGTTTCCAAAAGAATGAACAGGACGTTGATGGAAAGGGAAAGAAGCATGCTCAGTGGTGCTGGGTTAGGAGATGAATTCTGGGCATAGGTGGTGGAGACTACATGTTATCTGGTCAATAGATCACCTTCTTTAGTGTTGGAGGATAAGACTCCACAAGAGGTATGGACTAGTAAGAAACATTCTCTTTCACATCTGAGGGTATTTAGATGTGATGCATATGTACATGTTCCAAAGGAGAAAAGAACAAAGTTGGATAGTAAATATGAAAAGTGCATCTTTATTGGGTATAAGGATGGTTTAAAAGGTTATAAGATTTGGAACCCAGTAACAAGGAAGGTTGTGTACAACTGACATGTGGTGTTTAGAGAGGTGAAAGATGTTATTAAACATGAATTCCTACCAAAGGAACATGAGAAGATAAAGTTTGAGCTAAAGGAGGAAGAATCAGACTCTACAACAGAAGAGGAATTAGAAGATGAAGAGCCTCAAACTCCAATTATGAGAAGATCAGTTCAAGAAACAAGGCAACCAAAAAGGTATAGTCCATCTGCTTTCTGTTCAAATTTTTCTTTGTCTATTACTAGTGATGATCCTAGAACTATGAAGGAAGCAGTAGATTCAGAGGATAACAAACTCTGCAAAGAGGCCATGGTTGATGAAATGGCATCTTTGCACAAAAATGAGGCTTTATATCTTGTGGAGTTGCTGGATGGAAGGAAACCTATTGGAAGCAAATGGGTGTTCAAGAAGAATATGAATGTAGAAGGAAAGGTTGAGAAATACGAAACTCCGTTGGTAGAAAAAGGTTATTCCCGGGTGCTGGGAATTGATTTTGGTGATAATTTTTCTCTTGTTGCCAAAGTAACTTCTATTATATTACTTTTATCTGTTGCTGCTATTTTTATTTGGGGGTAGAACAAATGGATGTGAAGGCAACATTTATTCATGGGCATCTAGAAGAAGAGATCTACATGAAGCAACCTGAAGGCTTTGCGATGAAGGGTAAGAAAGAACCAATACGCAAGTTTAAAAAGTATTTGTATGGGTTAAAACAGTCACCAAGGATGTGGTACCAGAAATTTGATACATTTATACGAGGACTTGGCTTCACCAGAAGCAAAGAAGATCATTGTGTGTATTTTAAATTAGTTGGTGACCATGTTATTTATCTCATCTTGTATGTGGATGATATGTTTTTTGTTGGAAATGACAAAGGAATTATTTAGGATTTCAAGAACCAATTGTCCTCCAGATTTGACATGAAAGATCTTAGTTCTGCAAACTATATTTTGGGCATGGAAATTAAGCAAGATTAGGCAAAGAGGAAGATCTGGTTAAACAAGAGGAATTATGTTGAGAAAATACTGCAGAGGTTTAATATGTAGCATACTAAACCAGTGAATGTTTCTATTCTCATAGGTGTAAAGTTATCTCGTGAACAATGTCCCAATACATAAGAATAGGAAGAGGATATGTCCCATGTTCCATATGCAAGTGCAATCGGTAGCCTGATGTATGCAATGGTATGTATTAGACCATACATTGCACATGCAGTGGGAGTATTGAGTAGGTTTATGTCAAGACCAGGATTGGAAAGAGTTTTGGACATCCGTGGCTTTATTGATGCAAACTGGGCTAGAGATCTAGATAAGAGAAGATCTACAAGTGGGTATGTTTATAACCTATTTGGAGGTGCAGTCAATTGGATGAGTAAGAGAAAATCTGTAGTGGCACTCTCAACTACAAAGGAAAAAGACATGGCAGCCACTCATGCAAGCAAGGAAGTAGTTTGGTTGCAGAGATTGTGTTCAGGTATGGGGTTACTACAACGAGCTATAAGGATAAATTGTAACAGCCAAAGTGCAATTTTCTTAGCAAAGAACCCTGCCTATCATTCAAAGACAAAGCACATTGATGTTCAGTATCACTTTGTGAGGGATATTGTAGAAGACAAAAAGGTGTTGTTGGTAAAGGTGGACACTTTGAAGAATACTGCAGATGCATTGAGAAAATATGTCAGCTCTAGGAAGTTCTCTTGGTGTAGAGAAATAATGGGTGTAGCAAGGTTGGATCAATGACTAATCTCTCATATGGCCCCCTGTGGAAATAAAACAACAAGTGGGAGAACATTCGGTTGTGCTATTGTTATGAAACCAACTCAAGAAAAGATAGAAAATATAGATCAACGCCTTAGAATTCAGCCTCTTCGAGGGGGAAACCTCCTTTACATTACATAAATGAGCAATTCTTGGATGATACAAATGACAAAACCTCCTTTCTATATATAGGAATCTAAGGAGTCACAATATAATCCAGTCGACCTAACAATAATAATATAAAGCCACAAAAATAACAATAGAGGGATTCTATGGGGCACAAAATTAACAATATGGGGGTAATAGGGGCACAACAATATAAATAGGGGGTATAACTACAATAGTAATGGGGTAATCACTAGTATTATAGGGACCCAACATGCCCCTGTCCTTCAAAAAAGTGTTGTCCTCAACGCTTGAGCAGTTCTGGATACTTCTGCATAAAATTCTCATCCTCCCATGTGGAATCTTCAGCGGATAAGTTCTTCCACTTGATAAGATACTCTGAAATTGATCGATTTCGTAGCTGTCGAGTTCTTGTTTCTGTGATTGCTTCCGGTTCCAATATAATTTTTCCTTCCTCGTCAAGTTCTGGCAATATTGTTTGAATTGGGAGCTGTCACCTATAACTCTCTTTAAACATGAAACATGGAAAACTGGGTGCAATCGAGAAGCTGCAGGAAGCTCCAATTTGTATGCCATAGTACCAATCTTTTCCAACACCTTGTATGGACCATAATACTTTGGTGATAATTTATTATCCTTCTTAGCTTGCTTTAGGGACATTTTCTTATATGGTTGTAGTCGTAGGAATACCCAATCACCTACATCAAAACTTCTTTCACTGCGATGTTGATCTGCCTGTTGTTTCATTCTATTTTGTGCCAACACGAGGTTATCCTTTAAGAGTTGGAGGACTTGTTGTTGATGTTCGATGTGATGTTCCACTGCCTGAACCTTAGAATTTTCTCTTAAATATGATGTGATGGATGGTGGTTGATACCCATAAAGTGCCATAAATGGGGTCATTTTTGTTGCTGTATGGAAGGAAGTGTTATACCACCATTCAGCCAGAGGCAACCATTTGACCCATTGTGTCTGTTTATCAGATACAAAGCAACGAAGATATCCTTCCAAACATTTGTTTACTATCTCAGTTTGCCCATCAGATTGAGGATGATAAGATGAGCTATGAGCTAACTGAGTACCAAGACAAGAAAATAATTTTGTCCAAAAATTTCCAGTGAAAATGGGATCTCTGTCACTTACAATAATCTTTGGGTTTCCATGTAGCTTTTGAATTGTTTCCATAAATGCAGTAGAAACTGTACTGGCTTTAAATGGATGTGATAATGCACAAAAGTGTGCATACTTGGTAAGTCTGTCAACTACCACCATGATGACACTCTTTCCCTCAGACTTGGGTAAACCTGTGATAAAATCCATTGAAACCTCCTCCCAACGTTGGCTTGGAATGGATAAAGGTTGTAATAGACCTGGTGTCTTAATTGTTTCAACTTTATTTTGCTGGCAAACCAAACATTCCGCCACAAACTTTTGAATATCTGATTTAAGGCCATCCCAAAAAAATTCCTTCTTAACCCTGTGGTAAGTTTTTAAAAATCCTGAGTGCCCTCCTAAGGGAGAAGTGTGCAATTCCATAAGAATCTTTTGTTTTAGCTGGGAATTCTTACAGAGGTATAAGCGATCTTTGTACCATAACGAATCATTTTGCCAGCTAAATGTATCAGAAGTACTGGAATCTTGTTGTAGCTTTTGAATAAGTGCCCACACTTCTTCGTCATTCTTCCATTCCTCCCTTGCTTCGTTTATCCAATCTGGTTGGATAATAGAAATGGCACACAACAATGCTTCCACATCCTCATCCTTTCTTGAGAGTGCATCTGCCACCACATTTTGCTTCCCTTTTTTGTAGATGATTTCAAAGTCATAACCCAACATCTTTGTGACCCACTTTTGTTGCTCTTCAGAGGATAATCTTTGTTCTAAAAAGTATTTAAGGCTATCATGATCCGTTTTTACCTTGAAGTGTCTTCCCATTAGGTAGGGTCGCCATTTCTTAAGTGCATGGAGTATTGCCAACATTTCCTTCTCATAAATAGCTTTGCTTAAAAACTTTCCCTTGATTGGACGACTTTCAAAAGCAATGGGTCTTTCATCTTGCATTAGAACATCACCAATTCCATTTCCTGAAGCATCACATTCCACAATAAAGGTTTTTGTGAAGTCCGGCGTAGCTAAGACCGGTGCTTGGCACATTGCCTCTTTAAGATGTTCAAAGGCCTTTGTTGCTTCCGAAGTCCATGAAAATGAATCTTTCTTCAATAATGTTGTTAGAGGTGCTGCTATTCTCCCATAATTCTTAACAAACTTGCGATAATACCCTGTCAACCGAAGAAATCCTCGCAGATGCTTTATGGATGTGGGGATTTTCCATTCCTTAATGGCTTTAATTTTGCTAGGGTCTACCTTAACTCCTTCATGAGATACAATATGACCCAAATATTCCACCTCCTGGACTCCAAAGAAACATTTGGATCTTTTTGCATATAATTGTTTCTCCTCCAATAGTTGTAACACCCTGTCAACATGTTCAACATGATCCTTCCAAGACTTGCTGTAGATTAGTATATCATCAAAAAATACTAACACAAATTTTCTAAGGAATGGTTTGAAAATTGAATTCATCAAACCTTGAAATGTTGAAGGTGCATTGGTAAGGCCAAAAGGCATGACCAAAAATTCATAATGACCCTCATGAGTTCTAAATGCCGTTTTCGGAATGTCTTCAATCTTCATTCTAATTTGATGATATCCCGAACGAAGATCCAACTTGGTGAAGTAAATTGATCCATGCAATTCATCTAGTAATTCATCAATAACATGAATGGGGAACTTATCTTTAATAGTGAGCTTGTTGAGCTCCCTATAATCTGGACACATGCGCCATGATCCATCCTTCTTGTGCACCAATACTACTGGAGCTGAGAAAGAACTTTGACTCGGTTGAATTATACCAGCCTCTAGCATTTCTTCCTCTTCTTCATGAGTCATGCTAGAGCTTTCAGGTTCCTTACTAGGTGTTTGCATTTTCTTTCCTCGGGTCATCAGTTACCGATAATAATGCTTTACTATGCCCTTTGAATTCCGTTAAACCAAGCTTACACAAAAATTAAAAAAAACTACACACCTTTTTTCACTTTATAGAAGCCTGATATTGAACCTGATGTATCTCTGTAATTTTGGATCATCCAATCCTGAAATTGATACCTGTAGTAGCCTTCTGCATCCTCTTTCCAATTCCACAAGTCTGAGCCAAATTGGATTCTCCAAGGAGGAGTTATGTGAAATCTCCCACAATGACTTGCTTTTAGACTGGTTCCGTAGAGCGAACTTGTACGACATGCCACGAGTCCTTGTTTCCACCTTTGAATCTGAAACACACATAAAAGAAACTACAGTCCGTCCTCTTTCTGTACCTTCTTACGAAATTTCAATCCGATCCCCAGAGAGAAATTTATGACGATTTTCCCCAGGTCACCTGTTTTGAATGTAATTCAAGAGTCTGCAAAAAGACCAACTTCCTCAGATCATATCTCCGCAAATATCGCGCGAAAAGCTCTGAAATTCGGACCCAAGGTTCAGCGCGATTTCTTCTCAAATGGGTTTTTTTTGCGACTTCTGAAACGTCACAGAAACAACGTTATAGTAAACATTCCACGATGACCTGTTTGGAGCAGCGAAACCCTAGAATCCAAAGCTCTGATACCAAATGTTATGAAACCAGCTCAAGAAAAGATAGAAAAGATAGATCAACGCCTTAGAATTCAGCCTCTTCGAGGGGGCAACCTCCTTTACATTACATAAATGAACAATTCTTGGATGATACAAATGACAAAACCTCCTTTCTATATATAGGAGTCTAAGGAGTCACAATATAATCCAGCCGACCTAACAATAATAATATAAAGCCACAAAAATAACAATAGAGGGATTCTATGGGGCACAGAAATAACAATATGGGGGTAATAGGGGCACAACAATATAAATAGGGGGTATAACTACAATAGTAATGGGGTAATCACTAGTATTATACGGACCCAACAGCTATATTCTTTCCACGATTGTTTTTTGGACCCTATATTAGGTGGGCGGACCTACTTATGGTTTTGTGCTTGGATTTTGCACATGGTTTTGGTCGCGATGGTTTTTGGTCCATGTTATTTTGTAGATATGGTCAAGGGAACTATGGTTATGTTCTAATCCAGGGTTAATAGATCAACGTTTATGTATGCTTTGACATGTATATATATACGTATTATAACATTGAAAGGAACATAATGAAAAATCAATCTGGTAGTCCTGGTTTTGGGATCTAGGGGAAAATCTTTGTGTATATTTGCTTTATGTGTTATGCTCTCGCTATTGTTTATTTTCTATTTTTAGAATTCGTATGCAGGTAATTTCTGTATGAGGTTAAAACCTACACTCGGTAAGTTTCCATAACAGTGCCTACCTTTTGGTGATCGATGGATGTTGGAGTATTTTCCTTTTGTACTCCTTTTCTGTCTTCTTGTGTAATTCTTCTTTCTTGTGTAGTTGGGAGCTTGTCTATTCATGTGTACTGGTGCTTGATATGTATTCGTTGCTATTGCTATTGTGGAGCATGGCTAGGAGAAGCAACGTGTTCATAAATGATGGTACTCCTTCTTGCTCAAAGGAATGTTGGGTAGTGGTGTAGTGGTTAGAGGATGATGGAAGAGCTCTGATGGAGTAGTGAATGGATGAGGCAAGGGAGGACATATCCTCTGGTTTTTTTTCATTGTATTTTGGACATTTTCCTATCTTTTTTCTTAAATAAGACAGAGCTAGGTATGGGCATGGTGATTTGGACTAGGGATGCATGTATGATGGGTGAGTGGTTTGATAGTGTAGGGTCCATAATCAACCTAGAATAAGCATGCATGATTATTTTCTTATTGGGTCCCCTTGCCTATAGCATTTCAAGGCATCCTATAGTGCTACAGGATCTTCCTGTAGTAGTGATAGGACATCCTGTAGCAAGCTAGAAAATGCAAAAAAAATAATTTTTGATGCCTGAAAATGGATATGATTGGTAGGGACATGGTTGGCATGGATGAGATGAATTTGATGGAGGGAGAAAAGGAATGACACTTAGCATGTTGTCCTTATAGATAAACATTTTTCACTCCCTTCAAAACCTGAAAAATCAAAGAATTTATTAGTGGAAGGGTTTGAGTTCCTTGTGATGGTATTCTTTTTGTTTTTTTTAAAGAAACATAGGATTCCTCATGAGATGTTTTCAAACTTCTTGCCTGCCCTGAGAACCTCAAGGGAGGTTTCCACCCATGGACCTTTTATCTTTATTTATTTTTTTCACTCATAGGCTGCCTCAAGGAGGTTTTCAACCTAAGAGTTGGCCTTAGATGCCTCATAGAGGTTTTCATCCAAGACTCTTATGGTTTTTTCTTTTTTCCTTTTTTCACAAGAAATAATAGTTTTCAAGAATTGTGTGCCTTGGAAGTTAGGAAGCTTCCAATCAAATTTACCTCCTTACTAATGGTGTTGATGAAATCCTCCCTGGACAGAGGTACTTTGTAAGCTTTCAATCTGTATCCATTAACAAGAAAGGGAATACCATCCTAATCAATGGTCTTGATTTGAACAACTCCTTGTCATATATTTTCCTTTGAAGTCCTTGAACCTAGAGTCATATAGCAAAGCCCAATCCCCTTCTTCAAAAACCTTGTTCTTGATGTTCTTCACATGCCAAACCTTCCTCTATACTTGGATAACTTCAATGTGTAAAAGAGCCTGCATCCTAAATTCATCCAGACCATTCAACTAGAGCAGTCTCTCATGTCATGCCTTTGTAACATTCAAATTCAACTGTGATGCCATTCTCAAGGTGTTTTACTCAACCTCAATGGATAGCAGAGCCCTCTTTCCATAGACCAAGTCATAAGGGGTGAAACCAGTGGTTGTCTTCCAACTTATATATCAGCCCAATATTTTATGTTGCTGCTCATGACCTTGGTGAGGATACCTTCCAATGCTCTGTTGGTGGCCTCTACTTTTCCATTAGCCTGAGGATGATAGGCAGTTGACTTCCTCTATTTTATCACATTCTACATCAACAAATTTTCAATCAGATGTGATGTGATTTGAGCTCCCTAATATGTGACTAGTTCTCTGAGGTACCCAAACTTGTAGAATAAATTATCCCTTAAGAAATCAACCACTTTCTCCTCTATTGGTACCTTGACAACATTGGTCTCATCCCACTGTGTCAAAAAATCAGTGCATACACTTATGCATTTTTTTTCCCTGGTGGTGGATCAGTGGGCCCAACGAAATCCATGTCGCACTTGTCAAATGGCTCTAGAGTCACCTAAGGTTGAAAGGGAATTTAATTCTTTGGAGTAGGTTTCCCCATCCTATGGCACTAATCACATTAACTAGTGTATCTTCTTCCATCTTGGTGGAGAGTGGGCTAGTAGTAGCCAGCTTGTAGTACCTTGAAAGTTGTCCTCTTGGCTACAAAGAGACCTCCACAAGGCCCATCATGACATCATATAATGATGTCAAATATATCATCCTCCCTAACATACCTTCTCAAAATTTAATCTGGGCCCAACTTCAAAAGATTTCCCCCAATCCAAGTGAATGGGGTGCTCTTCCTTGCAATTCTACTCTTCTCCCTGGATGACAGATTTGGAGGGAATTTTGCAACAATTCGATAGTTGGCTATGTTAGAAAACCATGGAGAGAGAACTAAAATAGAAAATAAATTCTCATCTGGCAGTTGATCATGAATCATTCCTTCCTCACCTGCAAGAAACCAAGTCTAAAAAAAAAATATGCAACTACATTTTCTCTACCTGGCTTATCAATGATAGTTAAGTCAAACTATTGTAATAAAAGAAACCATCTAATAATTATAGCATTCACATTAGGATCTTTCATTAAGTATTTGAGAGTAGCATGGTCAACATGCACAAAGGTTTGATAACTAGTGATGTAGTGTCTAAATTTATTCAAGGAATGGACAACAGCTAGGAGTTCCTTTTCAGTCACGGTGTAGTTCAATTCATCCTTAGACATATTCTTTCTAATGAAGTAAAATGCATAAGGAAACTTGTCATTTATCTAGCCTAAAGATTCTCCTACAACTTTGTCAGATGCATCAGCATGGATGTGGAAAGGAAGAGCCCAATTTTTTCCTCTTAGTATGGGTGCATTAGTCAACTTATCCTTCAATATTTCTAGCGCCTCTTGGCAACTTTTTGACCAGCGAAATTCAGAGTCATTGTCCAGAAGTCCAAACAATGGTGAGGCTACGTTTCTTAAGTCCTTAATAAATATCCTATATATCTAGCTAAGCCAAATAAGCTCCTGGAATCCCTTTTCTCTTGAGAAGTAGGGACCCTTTTGGTGATGGAAAATTTATTTGGGTTCACTCGTAGTCCTTCATGGGATATTGAGTGACCCAGAACAGTCCCTGCATTCATCAAGAATTTACGCTTCTCAAGACTAAGTGATAGGTTCATTTCAATGCACTTCTTTATTAATTTCACCAATTTGGAGAAAACCTCCAGGAAGTCACACCCATAGGGAGTGAAATCATCCATGTATATCTCTATCGAGTCATGGACTAGCTTAGCAAAGATGCTTAAAACATCCCTTTTAAAAGTGACAGGGGAATTACATAATCTAAAAACAAGGACCATGTAAGAAAACGTATCCTAAGGACAAGTGAATGTGGTTTTATCTTGGTCCTCTGCGCTGATCTGGATTTCATTATAACCATGGAATCCATCTAGGAAAGAGAAGAACTTCTTCCCTGCAAGACCATCCAAGACTTGATCGATGAAAGGTAGAGGGAAATGGTATTTTTTAGTAGCTTTGTTTAACTCTCGGTAATCCACACAGATCCTCCACTTTCCATTCTTATTTGGGACCAAAACTAGAAGAGAGACCCACTCACTATCTGAGATGGGGTAAATGAATGCTACATCCAACAACTTTTGTAGTTCTTCTTTGACTATGTCTTTAAGGACTAGGTTCATTATCCTTTGATGTTGGTCCATTGGTTTTTAGCCTTCCTTGATGTATATGTGATGAATGCACACTAAAGGGTGCACCCACTTCATTTCCCTATTGCTAAAGGAAAAGGCATCCATGTATTCTCTCGGCATGTTACATAACCTCTTTTCCTAATGTGATGAGAGAGGGGTCGATTTTCAATGTTTTTGATTGATCGCATTACACCATTTTGATATGAGAAGGACTTGAGTCAAATAGGAAAAAATAATTTCAAGGGTTATCTTAAGATTCCTTCACCAGCTCATTAAGGACATGGTGTTTGGTGGCTAGTTCTAGAGGATTTGATCAATGAGGTCATCTTCATTAGGTTTCCACCCTCCTATAATAATATCTAGGGTACATGTTGGTTAGGATGTGGTATGGTGTACTTCATATTCCTCCTCCTCTTCCAACCATAAGAGTAAGTCATGCTCTAGGGATGGTTGAGTAGGAGGGTACAAGAACATCTGTTTGAAAAAATACCCATTCTTAATGTCTATGTTCCTAGCTCTACAACTTATGTAAGCATCAATAGTGGCTATCCATGGTCATCGAAGGATGAGAGGATAAACATTGAATTTTGTCTCAGGTTGGAGAACTAAGAAGTCAGCAGGATACTCCTGGGAATCAATAGAGACCATCATATCCTCAACAACTCCCTCAAGAGCTACTATGGATATGTTTGCAAATTTCGATATTGTTGTGGTCTTTCTTAAGGATCCTTGGAGATTCAGTTTGAGAATGGTCTCCTTAGTCATCACATTTATGGTATCCCCAAGATTGATCAAGGTGTGGGGGACAATGATGTCATTAATGTGCACATCTACCACAAGATTTCCAGGGCCTAGATACTTTAGGAAAATCACTCTCGCCAACATTAAGTCACACAACTGTCCAATGTCATTAATGGTAGGGGTGTCTTTGTTTCTCCTTCCAAGATTTTTGAATCATTTCTCCTTGATTAGCTTGTTGTAGATGGGGACATCCTTGAAGGCTTGGGGGAGTGGGATTTTAACACACAATTTTTTCAATTCTCCCAAAAGTTAAATCTCTTCTGGGGTGTGTTGACTAGGATAGATCAATGTTTTAGGAAAAGGAGGTGGATTGGATTTAGGAACACTCTTTTCCTCTTCCTCTTCCTCTTCAAGCTTCTCAAGTGAAGATGGAGGTTGGTTTTCTAGGAGGACTCTTCCAGACCTAAGGTTGATTTCTTGAATTTCCACAACATAGGGAGGGTGGCATGTCTCTCCACTATATACCTGTTGTGAATTTTTGTTGTTCGGGTTTAGATTTTGTTGAGCAGGCATCAGAGGTTGCTTAGGTGGAGCAGGATGAAGGAGTTGTGGTTGAGATGGAGGTGGAGGCAGTAAGGCTGGAGGTTGGCTGGATGGAGGCCTCAAACCTTATGATGGTGTATTCCACAAAGGATGTGGGGGAGCATATGGCTGAAATGATTGATTGGTTGGTTTGGAAGGGTATTGAGGTGGATAAGACCAAGGAGAAGGTGTGGACAATGAAGGATGAGAAGGAGAACACCAAAGGGGAAAGGATGCATTCGGACTGGGATTTTAACAGGGAAAATTTTAGGGACTAATATTCGCAAACGGGCTAATTTTCCATGCTTTTCCTAAAAAAAGATTCTTTAATTTCCATTTTTTCTAAAATTTTATACACCCAAATTTTATAGTATTAAATTTTTTTACCTTAAAAATATCCATAATTTATATAGAGATTATATAAAATTATTAGAAATTTGAATACTTTTATGAAAACATTACCAAACATTTTACAAATTGCATATTGTGTACCAGTGATATTAACGAAGGTTTCTAAACTTTAAAATAAATTTTCATCCTTAAAATTTTCCCTGGATTTTAATAGGAATAAGATTCCCCTTACATGCCATGATGGTATGGTCGAGGTCCTTGAGGCCTCCTTTGATTTATGTAACAAATGTTTTCAGCCCTGCTTTCAACCCCTTGGTATACAACCTTCAATCTAGGCAAATAAGGGCACTTATCTGTGGAATGGTTTTCCTCACCGATAGAGCATACATCTATATCATTCAATGGACATTGATTTCTGGGGTGCCTTCTAGTGCATTTATGGAAAAGGATAGCTAAGTATCTCAATGCTTCCCCCTACTTGCTCTTGATATGAATGATGTCCATTTGCAGAGAAAGGGTGTGCAACATTTCACTTTTAAAGTCTTCCAACATGTTTCCAATTTCACTCTTGATAGTTGTGTTGGAGGAAGAGGAACTAGTCAAAGCTTGACTAGCTGTACCCTTCTTTCTGGCAGCCCTAGAATGGTTTTTGAAAATTATCTTGATATCATCATAAGGTAGCTAATACATTTCCCCTCCTGAAAACATGTTTAGGGTTTCTATAATTTCCTCCCTAATTCCTCCAAGAAGGACTAACTTGAGTGATTTAGGACCAAGGGTGCATCTGGCCCTTTTGTAATTGAGTTGGAACCTTTCCTCATAATCTTCCAAGGATTCCTCATGTCCCAAGGTCATTCTAAAGGTTCCCCCTTTGGTGCCTTTGGACCCACAATAGTTCCTGTACTTGTCATTGAAGGCTTATTGCATTTGATCCCACGTAGTGATGTTGTCCCCACGTAAACCCATTGACCAGCGCTAGGATGCATCCTTAATGGTGGATGGGAACAACTTCAACTTCTTGCCGTCAGAGGTATAATCCTAAGTTCTATAGATGACAACAAACTCAAACAAAAAGGAAATAAGGTCCTCTATGGTTAGGCGATGGAAGTGAGGAAGGGCAGAGGGGCTTTTTAATCCTAGCATCTCGATTAGTCTCTCTAATGGGAAAATCACCCTCATTTATATTCTCATCCATGATGTAAGTGTGTGGAATGGTTTCTTCTTATTCTCCCCCAATAGGCTCTTCAAAGATCTCTGGTTGTTCACCTAATCGGTCCTCTAACTCCCCTGGAGTCAGAGAGGGAACCTAACAATCACCAAAGAAGAGGGAAGGTTGAATTTTTTATGATGTGGGGGTATTTAGCACAAATTTCCCTAAATTATCTCTACTCCTACAAGGCATGAAAGATTTTTTTTTCTCTTTATGTGTTTTTTAGAATCAATTGTAAAATAGAGAGGAAAGCATGATAACATCTACCTACTAAATGAAAATTATAAAGAAAATAGGAAATTACATATGCCTAGACACCTCCTCGGCAGTGGCGCCAAAAAGTGATTAGCCTTAACATTGTAAAAAGAATGCTACAACTCCTAGGGCTACTAACTTTCCTTTGTCAACTTGAGGTTTCATACAAACTTGAAGGTGACAATGATATATACACAACATATGCATCATTCTACTCATGTCACTTATCAACTAGGGAAATTGACCATTAGGGTTCCAGACTAGTCCTCTATTGAACTAAAGGGAGTCTGACTACTGACAGTGACTATAAAGCTAGTTCTAGTGCAGGGAAAGTAAATTCCTGTCTATTCAAGAAATGAAAGCTGCCAAATAGTAAATGCTAGGAAATTCCATAAATCATCTAGCTATGAAATGACATAAATCACTTGCAGAAAGCAAACTATGCTAATCTTGTAATTGATCATCTCACTATCAGGACTACTTGAAAATAGAGATTTACTATATCATCTTAAAATTCAAACATGCCTGCATTAACTATCTCATTCACATTGGTAGAAAAAGTCTTAATTGATAACTTCATAAATATAAAAGCTAATGCTGTCTAATCTTGTAGGAGGGAAAGGGATGGGAAGGCTAGGCTAGGTGGTACTTCTTATCATGGAGTCCAAGCTGAGGGGTTATCCTACTCCTACACTAGGCTATATTATCGTTTCAGGTCAAAACAAGGTCAAAATAGACTGCTACATGTTTGTTATAGGAAATGGCTACAAGATGTTCTGAAATGCTACAAGAAGTGAGCTGAGAGGTTTTGGAGGAAAATAATCGTGATATGAGGTATTGGAGGCATGCATGATGGTTGTGGGAGGTGCAGGGAATGTGAACATCGCCCAAGGCCGATCCCAACACTCCACAGAAGTCAAATTTGCCTAAGGTAGCTTGCTCACGGTGGATGGAAAATAGAGGTTCAGACTATGGGTGGGTATGCATGGACAGAAGGTGGAGAAGACCTAGGTGAAGCTGGTTGGAGGATTCCCTTCCTATAGATCAACAATACCTAAGATAAAAATTGTTTCTCTTTTCATTTATAAATCATTACATGTCCACATGGAAAATATGAGTTTAATTTCATGAAGATGATCTTTCTACTATTAAGGACAAGATCTATGACACCGAATTCCTTTTAGGCTATAAAAACCTTAAGAAAACAAGATAACAACTATAGATTTTTCCAAGAAATCATAAATAGTTATCTAGCTAAGAATGACAATTAATCTATTCAATAAACAAAAGACAAATTTTGTTTTTGGAAATGTGAGAGTGGGGTCCTCTAATCATGATCCTATGAGGGTAATGAGATAGTGGCCGTTGTCACAAGCTTTTCTGGTATAATTTCTTTTAGTAGCTTCCAACACTAATCAACCTCTTCAAACTAATGGGAAAAAGGTTAAGCAACAATTTAAGTAGCTTACTAAGCTAAAAATAAAAACATAAATAAACTTCAGTAGCTAACTATCATTATAAGATAAGAATACAACTACAAAAGTGGAACTTATGCTTCTAGGGTTCGGCCCTAAGCCAAGAGCTTTAGCCCTCTGAGTCAACTTAATGTTGGATCAAAATATAACTTCTCATTATCATCAAAATGTGAAGTACATCATAACAATAACAATCAAAATATTTTAGCTCAAATAACTTCTTGGATACAATAAAAAATCAAATCCTAATGAATCCCTTAGCTCTCTTATTCATACAAAATTGGAGCTACCAAAAACTCCGTTGAAAATAGGGATACTTGTCTTCCTAACTCGAGAATAACTCTTCCTTAACTGTCACTAGCTTGGCTGCCAATGAACTCGGCTTACTTGGCTGCCAGTCACACCGAGTTGATGAGATAGAGTAGAGGAATCTTCGAATGATTTGAGGTGTTAAGGAGGGAGACCAAATCCTAAAATCTCTCTTTCCTTCCTAGTCTGAATTCCTACACTTAAGTCAACCCAAAACTGCTCCAATTCCTACATTAACACACATTAGGCCACATGACATAGCAACTCACCTGTACTCTTATCGTTAAGCAAAATATAACAAAATATGTAAACAAATGTGAGAAAATTCAATTTAATAAGCTTGAGAGTGGCATTGTGACCCATATAGTTTACCTATTGATGGTCCCCATTAGTATATTCCATAATACATTACTTGGTAGGTGACATAGCTATGGTGGGTCCCTCCTTAGGATATTGGGGCAATGAGCACCCAAATGCAGCTTGGTTTTAGAAGTCCAAGCCAAGTCAGTATGATGTGGCAGTGATGAGGTGGTAGAAGGAACATATGGTAGCTCATGGTTGGTCCACTATGGATTCTGGTGGCATAACCAAACATCTAAAGATGTATGTGAAGACTACATTGGTGAGGATTTTATTTATATCTCATTTTTTCAAAAATGGTCAAAAAGTAAAGTTTTGTGCTAGAATTGTTAAATGTGTCTTCTAAATTGATAATTTCTTTTGATGATTTTATTATTTCACACATTATCCATGAATTCATCCTTAAGAAAATTACTTAGAATACATCAATAATATAACATTTAATACAATAGGATATTAAAGAGACAACCACACAAAGAACACAAGAATTTGCGCTAGGAAAACCCACACGAAGGAAAAACTCAAGAACCTTTTTCAATAGAGAAATTATTCAAGCCTACAAAGATACATCCTATTATATAACTAGGTCAAACCTAGTCCATGGTCCATCCGCCTAGGCAAGTCAATCTTACCTAGAAAACATTCTTTCTTCTTGTGTTAGAAACACTCCTTTTCTGGCCTTCATAGGTGACACTTCACTAGCTTAGAATAGACCTTTTGGTGGCCACATAGATCAATTTATTTCCTCATAGTAGGCCCTTCATTAGCGTCAGAACTTTGTGTCCTTACCTCAAAAAGCCAAAAATAACCATGAATAGAAACAAATTTGAAATATCTCAGACTAGGATTTTCTTACGTCATATGTGAGCTTCCTTCATGACTCAAATTCACTACTTGCCTCATAATATGTTACCTCAAGAAAGTATGAAATTTTCCTCCGTAGATGATTCGAATTGTTTCCCTAATAGGAGAAATGAGATTTTTATATATATATTTTTTCTTGTCCAAATAAGTGTCCCGAGAAGTTGGGCTCACTTGAACAATTTAAGGGGCCAACCTGACTAGGAAAAGGCTGACATGACATTTTTTGGAGCCAAAAATTCCTTTTCCAAAATTCAAAGTTTTCTTTTTCACAGCAAATAAGAATAACATGTGTTAGGTCCCTATAATACTAGTGTAGCCCCCTTATTTTTATTTTTGTGCCCCATAGAAGTGCAATATTGTTATTTTTGTGCCCTTACATTATTATTGTTATGTAGGCTCCAATTATATTGTGAGCCTGTAGATGCTTATATATACGAAGGAGGTATTTCCATTTGTATCATCCAAGATTTTTTCATTTATGTAATGTAAAGGAGGTTCCCCCCCGAAGAAGATAATTTTTAAGTTGTTTATCTATCTATTTGTGAGCTAGTTGCATAACATTTGATATCAAAGTTTTGGATTCTAGAGTTTCACTGCTTCAAGCATGCCATCGTGGAATTTTTGCTATAATGTTTTATATATGAAGCTTCAAAGGCTAAAATTAAAACCATGTGAAGCCAAAATATTGGTGAACTTCATTCACAAATTTTGGATCTTTTCTACCTATATTATTGGAGATATGATCTGAATAAGTTAGGATTCTTGCAGGCTCCAGAATTCCATCTCAAACTGGTGACCTAGGGAAAATCATCATAAATTTCTCTCTAAGCATCGGATTTAAATTTTGTGAAAGGTGATAGAAACAGGATGGACTATAATATTTTAGATATCATTTTTAGGGTTGAGGGTCAAAACACCGACACATGGAACTTCATACAAGTTTTCTCTACTAAATTGGTGATCCGGATTTAAACAGGAACGCAACAAATTACAGAGATAACCATATACACAAAGATGCAGCGGAAATAATACTTCATTTCATTAATGGAAAATACTGAAATATGCTTACAACCAGAAATGGAAATAAACCAACTAGGGCGATGGTAGCTTATCTCTGAGAAGAGATGTGATGGCTACATGCCTCTGAACTGTATTACAATGAGGCTCGAAGGCCTATTTATTGTTGAGAAACAATGGAAAACCCTTAACATTCCAAAACCTAACCCTAGGAGATGAAACGCCAAACTGTGGGCCCCGTTTGGGGTAAATTGGTACATCAACTTCTCGGGGTCGTAACTTTGGCATATGATCTCTGTTTGACGCGTACAATAGCTCATTAGAAAGATCTATCCGAGCACTATCATTGTTGGAACGGGCAACATTGGTGCATTCCATGGACCCATGTTGCCCTTGGATTCCCCAAAAAATGTCGTTTAGGGCCTCAAAACGGCTTCGGAAGTTCAGGACCCGAAAAACTGCTAAAAATAGTAAGTTGTGCTACAATTAAGGAAACTGAAAATGCTGAGAGAGACAATGGTGGGGGTCCAGGTGGACTTGGCAGGTGGCCACCAATATCCACCTGGATCATTCCTCCCCCCTTAGGAAGCAATGGTCCCCATTGCGTTGAGCTCCTCCATGAGATGAGGAAACTTCTGCTGAACTTGTTCCCTGGTGAGCCACTTGCCCTGCTGAAGGAGTTGGCCTGCTTTGACAACTCGATACAGTTGGATATTCTGTTGGCGAGTGTTCTTGATCTGTGTGTCCATGATCCGATCAGTTGCAGCTTGTTCCATGCAATCTGGATTTAATTCTGTGGGTTTGAGCTGTTCTGCAATGTCGGATGTGTCTAGCAATGGTGGAAAGTATGGCCGAAGGCGGTCCACATTGAACACTGGGTGCAGGCCAAGGAATGGGGGAATGCTGAGCTCAAATGCATTGTCTCCCATAGCCTTAGTAATGGTGTAAGGACCATATCGGAGTGGTCTCAATTTCCGATAGGCTCCAGTAAGGCGTTCCTTTTGCAAATGCAACCAGACTTTGTCGCCCACCTGAAACTTGTGTGGCACCCAGTGTTGATCATGTCGCTGCTTGTACTTGGCATTTGATTTCTCAAGAATGTCATGGACCTGCTGGCGAATATGTTGGATGCGCTCAATGAAGCTGGTGGCCTTATCTGTTTCGGACTGGACATGAGCTGAATTCATGTGAGTAGCTGCAAGTGGCATGGCCACATCAATGGGGCATAGTGGCTGGAATCCCAAACCCACCTGAAAAGGGCTATGGCCAGTGGAGCTGTGAAGAGCTCGGTTGTAGCTGTGCTGAACATAGGGGAGGCTCTCGTCCCATGTGCGTGGATGCTTTGAGTTATACATGCGCAGAATGTGCACAATCATCCTGTTGACAACCTCTGTCTGGCCATCAGTTTGAGGATGGAAGGCTGTGGACTTCGTGAGTTTGGTGTCCAGCATTGACCAGAGACTGGACCAAAATGTGCTGAGAAACCGACTGTCCCGATCTGAGATGATAGACTGTGGGATCCCAAAGTGCACCCACACTCGTTCAAAGAAGAGTTTAGCAGTGGCTTCTGCTGTGATATTCTTCTTGCAGGCCACCATAATGGCCATCTTTGAGAACCTGTCGACGACCAAAAAAACACAGTCATTTCCATGCTTAGTGGAAGGAAGGCCTGACATGTAATCCATGGAGATGGATTCCCAAGGTCGACTAGGGGTAGGCAACGGGGTATAGAGGCCGTGCTTCTTAATGGTCGGTTTGGCAATGGCACAGGCAGTACATGATCGGATGTACTTCCCAACATCCTGTCGAAGATTCGGCCAATAGAAATAGTTTTGCAGTACTGCCACTGTTTTCTCGACCCCGAAATGCCCAGCAGCCCGACTGTAGTGTGCTTCCCAAATCATCTTGGCACGCTCGCTTGAAGGAACACAAAGGTGACCGAGGTGGCATAATAGGGCATCCTGGAGGTGAAAATCTGCAACATGCCGACCCTCCAAGAGTGTCTGGTATGTGTGGCCGAATTCTGGGTCGCTTTTGTAGAGAAGTGGCCAATCAGAAGTCTCGTGCCCACAAGAGTTGAGCACGGTGGTTAGCGCCATGATCGGTGGTCGACTGAGGCAATCTGCAACATTATTGGTGCTGCCCTTTTTATACTTGATATTCAAGTGAAACTGTTGCAGGTATGTAGACCACTTCTGATGGCGATCATTCTGCAATTTCCCTTGGGTCTGTATGAACTGCAGAGGTCGGTGGTCTGTGTGGATGACCGTTTCCTTCCCCAAAATGTAATGCTTCCATTGTCGGCAGGCCTGTACAATGGAATACATCTCTTTATCATAAGTGGGGTACTTCCGGACTGTGTCTGAAAGTGTTTCACTGTGATATGCCACTGGATGTCCATGTTGAGTAAGGACTGCCCCAATAGCATAGTCAGAGGCATCTGTCTCGACCTCAAATGGTTGTTGTAAATCTGGTAACGCGAGCACTGGTGCCGTGCAGAGGCGATCCTTCAACTCCCTGAATGCCTTCTGTTGAGATTCAGACCAAAAGAATTTTGCTTTCGCCCCGCCCTTGGTGACTTGACTCAAGGGCCAAGAAATATGAGAAAACCCCAACACAAACCTGCGGTAGAAGTTGGCAAGACCTAGAAAGCTGCGGAGCTCTGTTAGAGTGGTTGGAGAGGGCCAATCCCGAATGACTTGGATCTTGGCTGGATCGACATGCACCCCCTGTTCATCAATGATGTATCCCAGATACTGAACCTGGGTCATGCCAAAAGTGCATTTCTCCAAATTGGCACATAGCTTGTGTTGCCGCAGTGTTTGGAGAACCTGTCGGATGTGGTGGAGGTGCTCTTCCCAACTCTGGCTGAAGATCAGAATGTCATCCAAGTATACTACTACAAAGGAGTTGGTGAATGGCCGCAAGATGTCATCCATTAGCCTCATAAAGGTTGCAGGAGCATTCGTCAATCCGAAAGGCATGACCAACCATTCGAAGAGGCCCTCCTTGGATTTGAAGGCAGTCTTCCACACATCAGAGGGTTCGATTGGTACCTGGTGATATCCTGACTTCAGATCGATCTTGCTGAAATATTTCGCCCCCTTTAGTTGGTCTAGGAGGTCATCAATCCGCGGGATCGGGTACCTATTACGGACAGTGATCTTGTTCAGCGCCCGATAGTCAATACAGAGTCTCCACGTCCCATCCTTCTTCTGTACCAACACGATCGGGCTCCCACAGGGCGATGAACTCGGACGGATGTGACCTTTCTGCAGGAGCTCCTGAATCTGCCTCTTGATTTCATTGTTCTCCAGAACGGAGCGCCGATAAATTGGTCCATTGGGTAGCGGCGCACCTGGGGTCAGATCGATGGAGTGCTTGACTTGACAGTGCAGAGGAACCCCTGCCGGGGAGGTGAAGATGTCATCGTACTCCTCCACAATCTTGTCCATCTGTAGTTGTCGTGCAGAGGGACCCCGTTTGGAGGCCGCGGCCACTGTCTTCTTCTTTCCTTGAGGGCGTATCATCAGGAAAACAAATTTCCTGGTTTTGGAAATGATCTTACTGCATTGTTTTGCAGTAATCAAAGAGATGGCGGCAGGTGGTGCTACCTCTGGTATCCTGAACAACTTATTTCCCAATGTAATAATAACAGCACGGGGCCTTGATTCATACACAGCATGTCGCTTCCACAAGTATGGTTGTCCTAGTAATACATCACAAACTTCAAGGGGAGCAATGTCACACAATACCTCATCCGTGAAGGGCTTGATGTTGTATGGAAGGCGACACTGCTGGCTCACGCGAAGATCTCGTCCTTGGTGAAGCCACCCAATGGTGTATGGTTGTGGATGTGCTGTGGTCGGTAAGCCCAACCGCTTCACGACCTCTGCCGAAATGAGGTTCTTTTGACTCCCGCTATCAACAATGAACTGTATCGGGGAGCCCTTTACCCACATCTGGGAGTGGAAGAGACGCTCCTCCTCCTCTGGATCTTCGGGTTCATTTTTCTGGATCTTTGCGGTAGCAACAGTGGCGCTGGGATCCGCATCAATGATCTGCTTCCCTTTTTCATACCCCTTATCGGGTTCTGACTCAGAGTCGGAACATGCATCTGATTCTGAAACCTTTAGCTCAGCCACCAGTGACTGCTTGGCCCGACACTCACTTGTGTTGTGAGTGGAGCTCTTATGGAACTCGCACCATTTTCCAGTGTCCTTTCTCGGCTTCGCGGCGATGTTCTTTGCTTGCAGCTTCGGCTGGTTGTCTTGGGCTGTCCCGCCTTGGCTTTGTCCTTTGTTCTGTGGTTTAGGGGCACCTTTCCCCTGCTTTGGATTCGCAGATCCAAAGTCTCGCTTCTTTTGTTTAAACTTCTGCTCGACCTTGACGGCATATCGGTATGCTGCGCCGAGCGAGGGGATGTTTAGGAATTGTATTTCTTCCTGGATGTACTTGTGCAGGCAGCCACGGTATTTGAGTATCAAATGTTGCTCCGAATCCTTGATACCCAACTTTGTGCGAAGGGTATGGAAAAGATTGGTGAACTCCGGCACGTCTTGGTCCCTTCCCTGCCGCAGCGTGGTCCACTTTATGTATTCATCCTCATAGCTTCCGACAGGGTAGTACTGCTCCTTGATGGCATCCCGGAACGAATCCCAGGTGGGTGCGGCTGAAAATAGTGAGCCAGTACTTTCATCCTTCTGCTCGCAGTAGGTTTCCCACCAGTCCTTGACGTGGGGGGCTGCTTTGAGAAGAGAAAAAACAATCTTTTCCCGACTCGAAAATTCATGAACAGAAAAATAACCCTCTAGCAGATTTAACCATTTATCTACGGCATCTGCGTCTATCTGACCCTCGAATATGGGGATTTCAAAATTAACTTGTACCTTAAAGGGTGTGGCGTTTCCAGAGTAGCTGCTGGAAGCCGATGCGTTGCTTCTGGGTAGCCGCTGAAGGATCTAGGCAAAGTTGTCCATCATCGCGTTCTGTTGTCGCTCGAGGGCTTCTTCGAGCAAGATTTTGATGGGATCTCCTGCCCCCTCGTCTTTCTTCTCGTCCACCATGGGAGGCCGTCGGGATTTGCGAGGCTGGTCTTGCAAAGGTTCAACCAGTTCAAGCCCTAACTCCTTATATCCCGACCTTGTTGGGGACATGCAAAGAAAAACAGAGAAAAAGCAGACCGCTCTGATACCACTGATCCAGATTTAAACAGGAACGCAACAAATTACAGAGATAACCATATACACAAAGATGCAGCGGAAATAATACTTCATTTCATTAATGGAAAATACTGAAATATGCTTACAACCAGAAATGGAAATAAACCAGCTAGGGCGATGGTAGCTTATCTCTGAGAAGAGATGTGATGGCTACATGCCTCTGAACTGTATTACAATGAGGCTCGAAGGCCTATTTATTGTTGAGAAACAATGGAAAACCCTTAACATTCCAAAACCTAACCCTAGGAGATGAAACGCCAAACTGTGGGCCCCGTTTGGGGTAAATTGGTACATCAACTTTCCGGGGTCGTAACTTTGGCATATGATCTCCGTTTGACGCGTACAATAGCTCATTAGAAAGATCTATCCGAGCACTATCATTGTTGGAACGGGAAACATCGGTCCATTCCATGGACCCATGTTGCCCTTGGATTCCCCAAAAAACGTCGTTTAGGGCCTCAAAACGGCTCCAGAAGTTCAGGACCCGAAAAATTGTTAAAAATAGTAAGTTGTGCTATAATTAAGGAAACTGAAAATGCTGAGAAAGAAAATGGTGGGGGTCCAGGTGGACTTGGCAGGTGGCCACCAATATCCACTTGGATCAATTGGTCTATAATTAGGTCATGATGGGAGATTGAGCATAACTCTTTCCTGAAGAATCCAATATTGGTCTGACTTGATGGGTTGGAAATAAGAATAATAAGGATACTATAGGATGAATTTTAAGATCTTAGATATTTTCAATTACAAAGATACAACAATTGCAATATCTAGCTCTTAAAAAACAAGAATAATATGTGTATTTTTTTTAATTTTTTCATAACTTTTGTTTGAAAAAATAGTGAAGCATAGATATCTTTGGTTGATTTCAAAATTCCTAGAAATAAAAAATTGGACACACCTAGTAAGAAACCAGAAATCTCTTCTATGACACATGAAGAAGAGGAAGAAATGCAACATGAATATCAAAATTACGAGACCAAGTGCAACAAATTTCGCTCGTGCAAAGAGTAACAGAAAATGAAATGGAAGCTAAGATGTATGGTTTGAAGAATGGTTTAAAATAAGACATGGAAGGTTTGAAATATGGAATAGAAGCAAAAATGAAAGCCAACATGGAAGATTTGAAGAATGGTTTAAAAGAAGACATGGAAGGTTTGAAGGAAGGTTTGACAAAGTTGCTACAAGAAATCCTTCTTAATGGAAAAAAGCTATTAGATGAAACTCATGATGATAACAAAAGGAATTTTATTCATGTTTTCATAGACTCTATCTTTGCATTGAATACCCACTATATTACAGATATTGATATGATGAAGTTTGATGGAAAGGATATGGTAACATGGATACTACAAATGGAGCAATATTTTGATCTCCATAATATGCAACACACACAAAAGGTACACATTACATCTTTATATTAAGAATCCAATCAATTTATATTGTATCAATGGATTTTTTCTCGTAAACGTCTTGCCATCTTGTCAATTTTTATAGAGGAGATGATAACACATTATGACGATACAAAGAGTAACACCTTCTTTAGCCAATTGATAAATATCAAACAAAACGGTTCAATGGCGGAGCACATTGAGGACTTGCAAAAATTGAATATCAAGGTTAAAAAATTCCAAAGGAGCATATGATTAATGTCTTCATAGTGACTTTAAAGAATAACACCCACCATAAGGTTCACCTTTAGGAAACTTATTCATTAGAGAAGGAATTTAGGGTTGCAAGAAAAGTGGAAAGAAAAATTATGGAAACAAGGAAGTCTACCACTCACAACTATAAAGATGTAATTGTTGTTGCTCCTAGCCTTCTACAACCTACAGTGTTAACACCACAACAATTGGAGGAAAAAAGAGCAAAGGGCCTTTGATACAGTTGTGATAGTAAATACACTAAAGGTCATGAGTGTGTCGAGAAGAAATTATTTAACAAAGTATTTTGGTAGGTATCACATGAGAGATTTTTTTGGCCGACGCGTTTCAAACCAACAAGTGTGGTTCATCATCAGGACCAGATGAAGAGCCAGCCCATGGAAAAGGCTTAAATAGAGAGCAATGTAGAGGCATAATTCCAAGTAACTGCTATATTTGAACAATAATGTTTAAATTATAATATTAATTTATTAGTATATTAAAAACAAATATTATTAAGTAACGACTATATTAAGCGGCTGGTTTTTGAAAAAAAAATAAAATTAATAATGATATTATTTCATTAATTTATTAAAAATATTAATAGGTAACAGCTATATTAAACAGATAGTTTTTGAAAAATAATACTTAAGTTAATTTATTAAAACCAAATATTACTAGTTCTTGAAAAACAATATTTCAATAATGATATTAGTTTATTAAAATATTAATATATAATGGCTATATTAAACGGCTAGTTTTTGAAAATATATTTAAATAATGATATTATTTTATTAAATTATTAAAAGTTATAATAGGTAACATCTATATTAAACGGTTATTTTTTGAAAAAATATATTTGAATTAATTTAATAAAACCAAATATTACTAATTCTTGAAAAATAATATTTAAATAATGATATTAGTTTATTAATTTATTAAAATATTAATATGTAATGGCTATATTAAACGACTAGTTGTTGAAAAATAATATTTAAATTGTGATATTAGTTTATTAATTTATTAAAAATAAATATTAATAAGTAACCACTATATTAAAAACCTATCTTTTAAATTAAATAAATAAATAATCAAAGTCAAACATTAAAGGAGGGGAGTCAAAAATTATAAAAATGAGTGAAGTCCCTAATTGAGACAAGATCTTTTGATAAGTAAAATAACTGATGGAAATAAAAATAAAATAAATTAAAAATAATTAATGGAAAAATAAATAAAATACAACAAAAATATAAACAAGTCAATATAAATATATATTAATAAACAAATAAAAATAAATAAATAAAAACATAAACATACATGCAAGGTCAACAATAAAATGGGCTCAGGCCCATTTAACAAATAACAAAAATACTAAAAGGAGTTAAGAATGAATAAGATGATAAAATACATAAAAAAACATCAAGGATCAAGAAAATAAACTCTAATGAAAAGTAAACCAACAAAAAATACTATAAAAAGGATGCCAATACCTACATAGACCAAAAAAAAAAATTTGGGTCCCTGTCTTGTCCTCCTAATAACTTTTAAGGTTATTTTTTTGTCTATGTAGGTATTGGCATTGTTTTTATAGTATTTGTTGTTCATTTATTCTTCATTAGAGTTTATTTTCTTGATCCTTCGTGAATTTTTTTTATGTATTTTATCATCCTATTCATTCTTAACTCCTTTTAGTATTTTTGTTATTTGTCTAATGGGCTTAAGCCCCATATTTTATTGTTGAACCTGTTTTATTTATTGATTAGTTTTTCGTTGGTAATAATTTATGATCTCTCCGTCATAATAATTTACAATCTCTACGGTCATAATTTACGATCTCTCTACGGTAATAATTCATGATCTCTCTACGTAATAGAAAAACAATTTGGGGCATGTGCATCTGCGGTCCGACTTACTAATATCAAGTGCACACATTCCTTATATTTTTCTAATGCATATTTGCTCATATATTTTCAAGTATGAATAATTCACCACAATTACCAAAGATTACCAAAGTTAAATCTAACAAAATTGCTCTACAGAGCCTCTATGAGTATATAGATTCTTTAAAGAAATGTAGAGAAGAAAGAGAAGTCAAGCTACAAAGAGAGTTAGCAGGCATGCTGGAAAATAAATTCACATCTCTTGAAGACAAGATCCAAAAACAAATAGAAAATAAAATAGAACTATTGGAGAATAAGATGGAGGCAATGGAGACTAGGTTGTAGGTTATAGAAAAACAAAACCAAGATATGAACCAAACATCCCAGCAAGTAGATGTTCATACTTTAGAGGGTCTTAAAATGAAGGACTTGATTAAAGAGCTAGAAGAAAAAAGTTAATAGCTGCTTCACCCTAAATAGTGTGGCAGGTAAATTAGATATTAAACCAATTAAAGATGAAATAAAAAAATTAATGGAATTAGACCATGAGCGTAACAAAAGGGCCTTGAACCTTATAATCTTTGCTTTGAAAGAGGAGGTAGATGAGGATACTTTAGCCATAGCCCAGACAGAATTATATGACAAATTATAAATTGAAATAAAGGTGAGATATACTGACCATAAGTATGACATACTTAGTAAAACCTCAAGTCTAAAAGGAACGAGAATATTTATATATGAAGATCTCATTCCAGAAGATCAAGCAGAATTGAGAAAGGAGGTTCAAAAGGTAAAGGAAGCTAGGAAGGAAGGAAAATGGGCGATAATCAGAAATAAAAAAGTCGTTATTCAAGATAGAAACCAAAATACAATAATAAATACCAATTCAACATGCTTCGGATTCTTTCTTGGAACTATCAGGGCTTTCCATAGAATAAAGGCCCCAAGCTAAGTTGGATCTCAAATGTTGTTGATATTATTTTGATTGTTCAAACTTGGGAGCACGAAGAATCTAAGGTCCCTAACATAGATGGCTTTACATTATGGTCTACCTGGAATAAGCAATCCTCCCGTAGACACATTGGGGGTATAGCTCATTACATTAAGAAGAACATCTCTCCCCATGCTAGGATTTATAAAAACGACCCTTACAACCAATATAGTTGGATAGAAATTACTGACATTTATGATCAAAATACCTACATAGCAATCTGTTATCCCCCCCATCCATTCTAACTTCTATAAGAAAAATAATCTAGATAAAAATAGTCCTTACAATGGTTTAGAGAATGATATTTCTAGCCTAAGGAATGAAGGCAATATCCTTTTAATGGGTGGCTTTAATGCTCGAACTTCAAGCAACCAAGCTATTCTTCTAAGCAATCATTCCAAACCTAATGCTCTTTGGTTAGACGAAGACATTCCTCAAGCTAGCAGGTACAAAAGGAGCTCTGAAGACCTCGAGTTGTTTGGATCAGAGTTAGCCAAGCTCGGTAGTGCTGAGGGTCCCATAATTTGCAACGGTCTAGAGAAGTGGCCCAATTATAGCCAGATGACTTGCATCCATGGGCTTGGTTGTAGCATGGTAGACTATGTCATCTCTGATCTCCCTCTATACAATGAAATAACAAATTTTGACATCTTATAGGACCATGAGACTGACTCTGATCATAGGCCTTTACTTATAACTCTCAATTTTGTCATGCATAGAGATCCCATAGAAGATAATCCTTATAGCAAAAAGAAGTCAATATTTGATAGAAATAAAAAAGATCTATTTCTAAATGAATTAAAAACAAATTTGCTTCCTTTATCTAGTATAGACAACATAGAAGATATCTATCATAATTTTACTACAACCCTCTCATATTCTGTTAACAAGTTCTCAATTGAAGTTTCAAGTAATAAAATAAATAGCAAAACCAACCCACGGTATGACAAAGATTGTAAAAGTGCGAGGAGAGCAATTAAGGAAGTTGTTGATGGATCTCTTAAAATTGGCAAGATAAAAATATACAAAGCCATAACTAAAAGGAAAAAAAGGCAGTATATTCGTAAAAGACAAGAGTATCTCTTACATCTCTCTAAGGTAGCTCCTAAGAAATTCTGGAGGTAGATTATAACTAGGAAAAATAAAGATAATAATAAAATTTCTTTACATGACTGGAATTCATATCTTACAAATCTTTATGAATCTCCAAATGTCATGGATAACTTTGAAACCATACTCACAAAAAAAGAAGTTTTCTCATTAAAAGACAGTGATTTTGGGGTTAATCACTTGGCTAATGGGAAAGCTAAGGACATTGAAGGTTACCAGGCAGAAATCTTAAAAACTGGAGGTCATGTCCTCATCCCCTACATTCACAAGCTTTTCAATCAAGCGGTCAAGCAAGGATTCCCTAAACCTTGGACTAGTTGTTGAAAAATAATATTTAAATTGTGATATTAGTTTATTAATTTATTAAAAATAAATATTAATAAGTAACCGCTATATTAAAAACCTAGCTTTTAAATTAAATAAATAAATAATCAAAGTCAAACATTAAAGGAGGGGAGTCAAAAATTATAAAAATGAGTGAAGTCCCTAATTGAGACAAGATCTTTTCATAAGTAAAATAACTGATGGAAATAAAATAAAATAAATTAAAAATAATTAATGGAAAAATAAATAAAATACAACAAAAATATAAACAAGTCAAAATAAATATATATAAATAAACAAATAAAAATAAATAAATAAAAACATAAACATACATGCAAGGTCAACAATAAAATGGGCTCAGGCCCATTTAACAAATAACAAAAATACTAAAAGGAGTTAAGAATGAATAAGATGATAAAATACATAAAAAAACATGAAGGATCAAGAAAATAAACTCTAATGAAAAATAAATCAACAACAAATACTATAAAAAGGATGCCAATACCTACATAGACCAAAAAAAAAAAAAATTGGGTCCCTGTCTTGTCCTCCTAATAACTTTTAAGGTTATTTTTTTTGTCTATGTAGGTATTGGCATCATTTTTATAGTATTTGTTGTTCATTTATTCTTCATTAGAGTTTATTTTCTTGATCCTTCGTGTTTTTTTTTTTTATGTATTTTATCATCCTATTCATTCTTAACTCCTTTTAGTATTTTTGTTATTTGTCTAATGGGCCTAAGCCCCATATTTTATTGTTGACCCTGTTTTATTTATTGATTATTTTTTCGTTGGTAATAATTTATGATCTCTCCGTCGTAATAATTTACAATCTCTACGGTCATAATTTACGATCTCTCTACGGTAATAATTCATGATCTCTCTACGTAATAGAAAAACAATTTGGGGCATGTGCATCTGCGGTCTGGCTTACTGATATCAAGTGCACACATTCCTTATATTTTCCTAATGCATATTTTCTCATATATTTTCAAGTATGAATAATTGACCACAATTACCAAATATTACCAAAGTTATACCTAACACAGTTACTCTACAGAGCCTCTATGAGTATATAGATTCTTTAAAGAAATGTAGAGAAGAAAGAGAAGTCAAACTACAAACAGAGTTAGCAGCCATGCTGGAAAATAAATTCACATCTCTTGAAGACAAGATCCAAAAACAAATAGAAAATAAAATAGAACTATTGGAGAATAATATGGAGGCAATGGAGACTAGGTTGTAGGTTATAGAAAAACAAAACCAAGATATGAACCAAACATCCCAGCAAGTAGATGTTCATACTTTAGAGGGACTTAAAATGAAGGACTTGATTAAAGAGCTAGAAGAAAAAAGTTAATAGCTGCTTCACCCTAAATAGTGTGGCAGGTAAATTAGATATTAAACGAATTAAAGATGAAATAAAAAAATTAATAGAATTAGACCATGAACGTAACAAAAGGGCGTTGAACATTATAATCTTTGCTTCTAAAGAGGAGGTAGATGAGGATACTTTAGCCATAGCCCAGACAGAATTACATAACAAATTACAAATTGAACTAAAGGTGAGATATACTGACCATAAGTATGACATACTTAGTAAAACCTCAAGTCTAAAAGGAACGAGAATATTTATAAATGAAGATCTCAGTCCAGAAGATCAAGCAGAATTGAGAAAGGAGGTTCAAAAGGTAAAGGAAGCTAGGAAGGAAAAAAAATTGGTGATAATCAGAAATACAAAAGTCGTTATTCAAGATAGAAACCAAAAATACAATAATAAATAGCAATTCAACATGCTCCGGATTCTTTCTTGGAACTGTCAGGGCTTTCCATGGAATAAAGGCCCCAAGCTAAGTTGGATCTCAAATGATGTTGATATTATTTTGATTGTTCAAACTTGGGAGCACGAAGAATCTAAGGTCCCTAACATAGATGGCTTTACATTATGGTCTACCTGGAATAAGAAATCCTCTCGTAGACACATTGGGGGTATAGCTCACTACATTAAGAGGAACATCTCTCCCCATGCTAGGATTTATAAAAACGACCCTTACAACCAATATAGTTGGATAGAAATGACTGACATTTATGATCAAAATACCTACATAGCAATCTGTTATCCCCCCCCTCATCCATTCTAACTTCTATAAGAAAAATAATTTGGATAAAAATAGTTCTTACAATGGTTTGGAGAATGATATTTCTAGCCTAAGGAATGAAGGCAATATCCTTTTAATGGGTGACTTTAATGCTCGAACTTCAAGCAACCAAGCTATTCTTCTAAGAAATCATTCCAAACCTAATGCTCTTTGGTTAGACGAAGACATTCCTCTAGCTAGCAGGTACAAAAGGAGCTTTGAAGACCTTGAGATGTTTGGATCAGAGTTAGTCATGCTCGGTAGTGCTCAAGGTCCCATAATTTGCAACGGTCTAGTGAAGTGGCCCAATTCTAGCCAGATGACTTGCATCCATGGGCTTGGTAGTAGCATGGTAGACTACGTTATCTCTGATCTCCCTCTATACAATGAAATAACAAATTTTGACATCTTATACGACCATGAGACTGACTCTGATCATAGGCCTTTACTTATAACTCTCAATTTTGTCATGCATAGAGATCCCATAAAAGATAATCCTTATAGCGAAAAGAAGTTAATGTTTGATAGAAATAAAAAAGATCTATTTCTAAATGAATTAAAAACTAATTTGCTTCCTTTATCTTGTATAGACAACATAGAAGATATCTATCATAATTTTACTACAACCCTCTCATATTCTGTTAACAAGTTCTCAATTGAAGTTTCAAGTAATAAAATAAATAGCAAAACCAATCCACGGTATGACAAAGATTGTAAAAGTGCGTGGAGAGCAATTAAGGAAGTTGTTGATGAATCTCTTAAAATTGGCAAGATAAAAATATACAAAGCCATAACTAAAAGGAAAAAAAGGCAGTATATTCGTAAAAGACAAGAGTATCTCTTACATCTCTCTAAGGTAGCTCCTAAGAAATTCTGGAGGTAGATTATAACTAGGAAAACTAAAGATAATAATAAAATTTCTTTACATGACTGGAATTCATATCTTACAAATCTTTATGAATCTCCAAATGTCATGGATAACTTTGAAACCATACTCACAACAAGAGAAGTTTTCTCATTAAAAGACACTGATTTTGGGGTTAATCGCCTCGCTAATGGGAAAGCTAAGGACATTAAAGGTTACCAGGCAGAAATCTTAAAAACTGGAGGTCATGTCCTCATCCCCTACATTCAAAAGCTTTTCAATCAAGCGGTCAAGCAAGGATTCCCTAAACCTTGGACTAGTTGTTGAAAAATAATATTTAAATTGTGATATTAGTTTATTAATTTATTAAAAATAAATATTAATAAGTAACCACTATATTAAAAACCTAGCTTTTAAATTAAATAAATAAATAATCAAAGTCAAACATTAAAGGAGGGGAGTCAAAAATTATAAAAATGAGTGATGTCCCTAATTGAGACAAGATCTTTTGATAAGTAAAATAACTGATGGAAATAAAATAAAATAAATTAAAAATAATTAATGGAAAAATAACTAAAATACAACAAAAATATAAACAAGTCAAAATAAATATATATAAATAAACAAATAAAAATAAATAAATAAAAGCATAAACATACATGCAAGGTCAACAATAAAATGGGCTCAAGCCCATTTAACAAATAACAAAAATACTAAAAGGAGTTAAGAATTAATAAGATGATAAAATACATAAAAGAACATCAAGGATCAAGAAAATAAACTGTAATGAAAAATAAATCAACAACAAATACTATAAAAAGGATGCCAATACCTACATAGACCAAAAAAAAAAAAAAATTGGGTCCCTGTCTTGTCCTCCTGATAACTTTTAAGGTTATTTTTTTTTTCTATGTAGGTATTGGCATCGTTTTTATAGTATTTGTTGTTCATTTATTCTTCATTAGAGTTTATTTTCTTGATCCTTCGTGTTTTTTTTTTATGTATTTTATCATCCTATTCATTCTTAACTCCTTTTAGTATTTTTGTTATTTGTCTAATGGGCCTAAGCCCCATATTTTATTGTTGACCCTGTTTTATTTATTGATTATTTTTTCATTGGTAATAATTTATGATCTCTTCGTCGTAATAATTTACAATCTCTATGGTCATAATTTACGATCTCTCTACGGTAATAATTCATGATCTCTCTGCGTAATAGAAAAACAATTTGGGGCATGTGCATCTGCGGTCTGGCTTACTGATATCAAGTGCATGCATTCCTTATATTTTCCTAATGCGTATTTGCTCATATATTTTCAAGTATGAATAATTGACCACAATTACCAAATATTACCAAAGTTATACCTAACACAGTTACTCTACAGAGCCTCTATGAGTATATAGATTCTTTAAAGAAATGTAGAGAAGAAAGAGAAGTCAAACTACAAACAGAGTTAGCAGCCATGCTGGAAAATAAATTCACATCTCTTGAAGACAAGATCCAAAAACAAATAGATAATAAAATAGAACTATTGGAGAATAAGATGGAGGCAATGGAGACTAGGTTGTAGGTTATAGAAAAACAAAACCAAGATATGAACCAAACATCCCAGCAAGTAGATGTTCATACTTTAGAGGGTCTTAAAATGAAGGACTTGATTAAAGAGCTAGAAGAAAAAAGTTAATAGCTGCTTCACCCTAAATAGTGTGGCAGGTAAATTAGATATTAAACCAATTAAAGATGAAATACAAAAAATTAATAGAATTAGACCATGAACGTAACAAAAGGGCGTTGAACCTTATAATCTTTGCTTTGAAAGAGGAGGTAGATGAGGATACTTTAGCCATAGCCCAGACAGAATTACATAACAAATTACAAATTGAAAAAAGGTGAGATAAACTGACCATAAGTATGACATACTTACTAAAACCTCAAATCTAAAAGGAACGAGAATATTTATAAATGAAGATCTCATTCCAGAAGATCAAGCAGAATTGAGAAAGGAGGTTCAAAAGGTAAAGGAAGCTAGGAAGGAAGGAAAATGGGCGATAATCAGAAATAGAAAAGTCGTTATTCAAGATAGAAACCAAAAATACAATAATAAATAGCAATTCAACATGCTCCGGATTCTTTCTTGGAACTGTCAGGGCTTTCCATGGAATAAAGGCCCCAAGCTAAGTTGGATCTCAAATGATGTTGATATTATTTTGATTGTTCAAACTTGGGAGCACGAAGAATCTAAGGTCCCTAACATAGATGGCTTTACATTATGGTCTACCTGGAATAAGAAATCCTCTCGTAGACACATTGGGGGTATAGCTCACTACATTAAGAAGAACATCTCTCCCCATGCTAGGATTTATAAAAACGACCCTTACAACCAATATAGTTGGATAGAAATTACTGACATTTATGATCAAAATACCTACATAGCAATCTGTTATCCCCCCCCATCCATTCTAACTTCTATAAGAAAAATAATCTGGATAAAAATAGTCCTTACAATGGTTTAGAGAATGATATTTCTAGCCTAAGGAATGAAGGAAATATCCTTTTAATGGGTGACTTTAATGCTCGAACTTCAAGCAACCAAGCTATTCTTCTAAGAAATCATTCCAAACCTAACGCTCTTTGGTTAGACGAAGACATTCCTCTAGCTAGCAGGTACAAAAGGAGCTCTGAAGACCTCGAGTTGTTTGGATCAGAGTTAGTCAAGCTCGGTAGTGCTCAGGGTCCCATAATTTGCAACGGTCTAGAGAAGTGGCCCAATTCTAGCCAGATGACTTGCATCCATGGGCTTGGTAGTAGCATGGTAGACTATGTTATCTCTGATCTCCCTCTATACAATGAAATAACAAATTTTGACATCTTATACGACCATGAGACTGACTCTGATCATAGGCCTTTACTTATAACTCTCAATTTTTTCATGCATAGAGATCCCATAAAAGATAATCCTTATAGCGAAAAGAAGTTAATATTTGATAGAAATAAAAAAGATCTATTTCTAAATGAATTAAAAACTAATTTGCTTCCTTTGTCTTCTATAGACAACATAGAAGATATCTATCATAATTTTACTACAACCCTCTCATATTCTGTTAACAAGTTCTCAATTGAAGTTTGAAGTAATAAAATAAATAGCAAAACCAATCCATGGTATGACAAAGATTGTAAAAGTGCGTAGAGAGCAATTAAGGAAGTTGTTGATGAATCTCTTGAAATTGGCAAGATAAAAATATACAAAGCCATAACTAAAAGGAAAAAGGGCAGTATATTCGTAAAAGACAAGAGTATCTCTTACATCTCTCTAAGGTAGCTCCTAAGAAATTCTGGAGGTAGATTATAACTAGGAAAACTAAAGATAATAATAAAATTTATTTACATGACTGGAATTCATATCTTACAAATCTTTATGAATCTCCAAATGTCATGGATAACTTTGAAACCATACTCACAACAAAAGAAGTTTTCTCATTAAAAGACATTGATTTTGGGGTTAATCGCTTGGCTAATGGGAAAGCTAAGGACATTGAAGGTTACCAGGCGGAAATCTGAAAAACTGGAGGTCATGTCCTCATCCCCTACATTCGAAAGGTTTTCAATCAAGCGGTCAAGCAAGGATTCCCTAAACCTTGGACTAGTTGTTGAAAAATAATATTTAAATTGTGATATTAGTTTATTAATTTATTAAAAATAAATATTAATAAGTAACCACTATATTAAAAACCTAGCTTTTAAATTAAATAAATAAATAATCAAAGTCAAACATTAAAGGAGGGGAGTCAAAAATTATAAAAATGAGTGATGTCCCTAATTGAGACAAGATCTTTTGATAAGTAAAATAACAGATGGAAATAAAATAAAATAAATTAAAAATAATTAATGGAAAAATAAATAAAATACAACAAAAATATAAACAAGTCAAAATAAATATATATAAATAAACAAATAAAAATAAATAAATAAAAACATAAACATACATGCAAGGTCAACAATAAAATGGGCTCAGACCCATTTAACAAATAACAAAAATACTAAAAGGAGCTGAGAATGAATAAGATGGTAAAATGCATAAAAAACATCAAGGATCAAGAAAATAAAATCTAATGAAAAATTAATCAACAACAAATACTATGAAAAGGATGTCAATACCTACATAGACCAAAAAAAATAAAAATTGGGTCCCTGTCTTGTCCTCCTAATAACTTTTAAGGTTTTTTTTTTGTCTATGTAGGTATTGGCATCGTTTTTATAGTATTTTTTGTTCATTTATTCTTCATTAGAGTTTATTTTCTTGATCCTTCGTGCTTTTTTTTTTTATGTATTTTATCATCCTATTCATTCTTAACTCCTTTTAGTGATTTTGTTATTTGTCTAATGGGCCTAAGCCCCATATTTTATTGTTGACCTTGTTTTATTTATTGATTATTTTTTCATTGGTAATCATTTATGATCTCTCCGTCCTAATAATTTACAATCTCTACGGTCATAATTTACGATCTCTCTACGGTAATAATTCATGATCTCTCTACGTAATAGAAAAAAAAATTGGGGCATGTGCATCTGCGGTCCGGCTTACTGATATCAAGTGCACACATTCCTTATATTTTTCTAATGCATATTTGCTCATATATTTTCAAGTATGAATAATTCACCACAATTACCAAAGATTACCAAAGTTATACCTAACACAGTTACTCTACAGAGCCTCTATGAGTATATAGATTCTTTAAAGAAATGTAGAGAAGAAAGAGAAGTCAAGCTACAAAGAGAGTTAGCAGCCATGCTGGAAAATAAATTCACATCTCTTGAAGACAAGATCCAAAAATAAATAGAAAATAAAATAGAACTATTGGAGAATAAGATGGAGGCAATGGAGACTAGGTTGTAGGTTATAGAAAAACAAAACCAAGATATGAACCAAACATCCCAGCAAGTAGATGTTCATACTTTAGAGGGTCTTAAAATGAAGGACTTGATTAAAGAGCTAGAAGAAAAAAGTTAATAGCTGCTTCACCCTAAATAGTGTGGCAGGTAAATTAGATATTAAACCAATTAAAGATGAAATAAAAAAATTAATAGAATTAGACCATGAGCGTAACAAAAGCGCCTTGAACCTTATAATCTTTGCTTTGAAAGAGGAGGTAGATGAGGATACTTTAGCCATAGCCCAAACAAAATTACATAACAAATTACAAATTGAAATAAAGGTGAGATATACTGACCATAAGTATGACATACTTAGTAAAACCTCAAGTCTAAAAGGAACGAGAATATTTATAAATGAAGATCTCATTCCAGAAGATCAAGCAGAATTGAGAAAGGAGGTTCAAAAGGTAAAGGAAGCTAGGAAGGAAGGAAAATGGGCGATAATCAGAAATAGAAAAGTCTTTATTCAAGATAGAAACCAAAAATATAATAATAAATAGCAATTCAACATGCTCCAGATTCTTTCTTGGAACTGTGAGGGCTTTCCATGGAATAAATGCCCCAAGCTAAGTTGGATCTCAAATGATGTTGATATTATTTTGATTGTTCAAACTTGGGAGCACGAAGAATCTAAGGTCCCTAACACAGATGGCTTTACATTATGGTCTACCTGGAATAAGCAATCCTCCCGTAGACACATTTGGGGTATAGCTCATTACATTAAAAAGAACATCTCTCCCCATGCTAGGATTTATAAAAACGACCCTTACAACCAATATAGTTGGGGATTGAAATTACTAACATTTATGATCAAAATACCTACATAGCAATCTGTTATCCCCCCCCCATCCATTCTAACTTCTATAAGAAAAATAATCTCGATAAAAATAGTCCTTACAATTGTTTAGAGAATGATATTTCTAGCCTAAGGAATGAAGGCAATATCCTTTTAATGGGTGACTTTAATGCTCGAACTTCAAGCAACCAAGTTATTCTTCTAAGAAATCATTCCAACCCTAATTCTCTTTGGTTAGACGAAGACATTCCTCTAGCTAGCAGGTACAAAAGGAGCTCTGAAGACCTCGAGTTGTTTGGATCAGAGTTAGTCAAGCTTGGTAGTGCTCAGGGTCTCATAATTTGCAATGGTCTAGAGAAGTGGCCCAATTCTAGCCAGATGACTTGCATCCATGGGCTTGGTAGTAGCATGGTAGACTATGTTATCTCTGATCTCCCTCTATACAATGAAATAACAAATTTTGACATCTTATACGACCATGAGACTAACTCTGATCATAGGCCTTTACTTATAACTCTCAATTTTTTCATGCATAGAGATCCCATAGAAGATAATCCTTATAGCGAAAAGAAGTTAATATTTGATAGAAATAAAAAAGATCTATTTCTAAATGAATTAAAAACTAATTTGCTTCCTTTATCTAGTATAGACAACATAGAAGATATCTATCATAATTTTATTACAACCGTCTCATATTCTGTTAAGAAGTTCTCAATTGAAGTTTCAAGTAATAAAATAAATAGCAAAACTAACCCACGGTATGACAAAGATGGTAAAAGTGCGAGGAGAGCAATTAAGGAAGTTGTTGATGAATCTCTTAAAATTGGCAAGATAAAAATATACAAAGCCCTAACTAAAAGGAAAAAAAGGTAACATATTCGTAAAAGATAAGAGTATCTCTTACATCTCTCTAAGGTAGCTCCTAAGAAATTCTGGAGGTAGATTATAACTAGGAAAACTAAAGATAATAATAAAATTTCTTTACATGACTGGAATTCATATCTTACAAATCTTTATGAATCTCCAAATGTCATGGATAACTTTGAAACCATACTCACAACAAAAGAAGTTTTCTCATTAAAAGACACTGATTTTGGGGTTAATCGCTTGGCTAATGGGAAAGCTAAGGACATTGAAGGTTACCAGGCAGAAATCTTAAAAACTGGAGGTCATGTCCTCATCCCCTACATTCACAAGCTTTTCAATCAAGCGGTCAAGCAAGGATTCCCTAAACCTTGGACTCAAAGCCTCATTATCCCTATTTTTAAAAGTGGGGATACAAATAACCCCTCTAATTATCAGAAAATTATGATCAGCCCTCTCCTAGCCAAGTTATATGGTATTATTTTGGAGAGGAAGTTGAGCATATGGCTTGAAAGTGAAGGTAAGCAGGCTAAAGGCCAATCGTGTTTTAGAAAGTAGCACTAAAAAATAGACCACCTCGTTAAACTTAGGATCATTGTGGAGGAATGCTACAATGATAAATCCAATCTATTTTGTTGCTTTGTGGACTTTAGAAAGGCTTTTGATACAGTTCCTAGAAACAACCTTTGGAACAGATTAGAAGAGCTAAAGGTTCCTTTCGAATTGAGAGTTGCCGCTATAAGGTTATATGAGAATGTAATTTCCAAGTTAAAGAGCAATGAGGGGTGGTCAAAAGATATTAAGTGTAATATTGGAGTGAAATAAGGTTTCCCCCTCTCCCCTACCCTATTTGGCATTTAGATCGACAAGCTAGAAGGTTGTTTAGAGGAAGCAGGATGTGCTGGCATGATCTTAGCTGGGAGAGTCATCATCCTTCTTCTCTACGTTGACGATATTGTTCTTCTCGCTAGGTGCCCATTTGATCTTGATAAGCAACTTATACTTCTTAAGGATTTTTTCTCTACCATGCGCATGATTGTTAACACTGACAAAACAAAATTTATGATTATCAAATCCAAGAAGGACACTTACTCTAATTTTATGTATATCAATAGTAACTTGGAGGAAGTGTCTTCCTACAAGTACATAGGAATTGATATTCATCATAAGCTCAAATGGAACTATAACATTGAGAAAAGGATTAATGGGTGATGGAAAGCTTATTTTGGTCTTGAAAATAATTGTAAAACAACAAACCTCATCATGTGGGATAGAAAGAAGTTCCTATTTGAAACTTTAGCCACTCCAGTTATCTTATATGGATGTGAGGTTTGGGGTTGTAGCATCTCTAGAGAATCCTGGAGAAAGATTGAGCAAATCCAGAAGCATTTTATAATGTATAACCTCAAAATTAAAAACAACAGACCCTATCCTATTCTCCTTATAGAGGTGGGTCTTTCCCCTATAGAGAGTCTAGCTATGACTAGGCTTTTGTTGTATAAGCACAAACTCAATAACATAGGAGACCATAGACTTCCTAAGCTAGCTTTAAATTCCAACCAAAACCACTTAAGGCTTAGATGAGGTTGGTATAAAGACACCAGGGCTGGGTTAAACCATTGGGAGATCGACGAGAATGTTTCATTGAAAAACATTAATAACATTAAAAATATTGTTACTTCTAAGTTCAAAGAAAAAATGTGGTGTGAGAAAGATTTAGCAACTAAAAGAAAATTAAGATATTATAAGGAGGTCATCAACTCCACCCTAGAAGATCAAAAGTATCTCTCTATTTTAACTAGCTCAAAGAAGAAAATTAATATGGCCAAGATTAGAATGAACTCTCATGAGCTCCATAGTGAAACGGGTCGTTGGACAGTTCCTAAAACACCATGGATGGAAAGGTTCTACCATCTCTATGAGAATACGAACATCGAGGATGAAAATCACTTCCTCTTAGAGTGCCCCACATATAACCACATTAGATCTCAGTTTCAAAATCTTTGTTGTAATACTGACCTACCTAGCCTTTTACGTTGTCAAAATTACAGTGAGCTCGGGAGGCTTCTCTCCAAGCTTTTTGAGCATAGGAATAAAATCTTAAATCAAACTAAAAAATCTATTTCTTTAGGTCCGATAGACCAAAGTTTGGTCTCAGTGGACGTTAATCATCATCATCATCATCATCATCATATATATATATATATATATATATATATATATATATATATATATATATATATATATATATATATATATATATATGTATGTATGTTTCTATTTTTATTTATTTATTTTAATTTTAATTTTTATTTGTTTATATATATATATATATATCTATCTATCTATCTATATATATATATATATATATATATATATATATATATATATATATATATGACTTGTGTATAATTTTGTTTTATTTTTTTTATTTTTCCATTAATTATTTTTAATTTCTTTTATTTTATTTTATTTCCATTAGTTATTTTATTTATCAAATGATTTGTCTTGATTAGGGTCTTCACTGGTTTTTATAATTTTTTACTCCCCTCTAAATTTTGACTTTGATTATTTATTTATTTAATTTAAAAGCTAGCTATTTAATATAGTGATTACTTATTAATATTTGTTTTTAATAAATTAATTTAAATATTATTTTTCAAGAACCAATAATATTTGGTTTTATTAAATTAATTCAAATATTATTTTGCAAAAACTAGCCATTTAATATAGCCGTTACCTATTATTATGTTTAATAAATTAATGAAATAATATCATTATTTAAATATTTTTTCAAAAACTAGCCATTTAATATAGCCATTACATATTAATATTTTAATAAATTAATAATCTAATATCATTATATAAATATTATTTTTCAAGAACTAGTAATATTTGGTTTTAATAAATTAATTTAAATATTATTTTTCAAAAACTAGCCGTTTAATATAGTCGTTACTTAATAATATTTGTTTTTAATATATTAATAAATTAATATTATAATTTAAACATTATTGTTCAAATATAGTCATCACTTGGAATTATGTCTCTACATTGCTCTCTATTTAAGCCTTTGCCATGGTCTGGCTCTTCATATCGTCTTGATGATGAACCATCACAAAAGCTTGAATACAAGAATTACTAACCTATACAAAAGGGCCATTGCTATTAAAGAAATTATTTTACATAGATTATTAAGAGGAGGAAGAAAAGGATCAAGAAACATCAAAAGAAGGGGTTGTACACCAGGAACCAACCCGAGAGAAAGAAGAAATGAATACGACCATTTATTATAATGCATTAGAAGGAATTACCACTCCTCAAACTTTCAATATATAAGGACATATGAAGAAGAAAAAGGTAATAGTATTGATCGATTCAGGTGGTACCCATAATTTTATTCATTGGAAGATAGCGAAGGAATTGAATTTCTTCCTATATCCAACACCAGTTTCAGGTAATGGTTGCAAGTGAAGGAACTATAAATTTCTCTTGAAAGTTTCATAATATCAAGCTATCCATTTGAGAATATGCATTGAATATTCCAATGCTTTCCATTCTAATGGGTGGTTTTGATGTTGTACTAGGAGTCCAATGGTTACAATCTTTGGGGATGATAGCTTTTACTTTTCAAGAACTTTTCTTGAAATTCTTTTGAGAAGGAAAGGAAGTTGAATTAAGGGTTGTCATAGGGAAACTAGGAAAGATAATAAACTATAATGTCATGACAAATATTCTAAAGAAAGAACATTGAGGCGTAATTTCACAATTATGCTCACTAGATGTTCAAAAGTCAAGATCATCTATTTCTCTAGTTCTCCAAAAAGTCTTGGATAATCATTCCAAGGTATTTGATACTCCCAAATTTTATTCGTAATCATGATCATGCTATTTATTTGATTCCAAGAAGTTTTCATCCAAACATCATGCCTTACAGATATCCCTATGCCCAAAAGAGTGAAATTTAACATATGGTTGTAGAATTGCTAGAGGTTGGTATAATTCAATCCAGTCAAAGTTCTTTCTTTGATCAAGTAGTATTGGTGCACAAGAAGCATGGATCATGATGCATGTGCCAAGATTATAGGGATATCAACAAGCTCATTATTAAAGATAAATTTCCCATTCCTATTATTGATGAATTGTTGGATGAATTACTTGGAGAAATTTACTTCACCAAGTTGCACCTTCATTTAGGATATCATCAAATTAGAATGAAGAATGTAGACATTATGAAAACAACATTCAGAACTCATGAGGGTCATTATTAATTTTTGGTCATGCCTTTGGCCTTACTAATGTACCTTCAACATTTCAAGTTTTGATGAATTCAAGTTTCAAACCCACCCTTAGAAAATTTGTGTTAGTATTTTTTGATGATATACTAATCTACAACAAGTGTTGGATGGATCATGTTCAAAATGTTGACTGGGTGCTCAAACTGTTGGAGGAGAAACAATTATATGAAAAAGCCTCCAAAAGTTTCTTCGGAGTATAAGAGGTGGAATATTTGGGTCATATTGTATCTCATGAGGGTGTTAAGGTCGAGCCTAACAAAATTAAAGCCATTAAGGAACGAAAAATCCCCACAACCATAAAGAATATTCGAGGATTTCTTGGGTTGACAAGGTATTATTGGAAGTTTATTGAGAATGATGAGAGAATAGTGGCACCTCTAACATCATTATTGAATAAATATGCATTTTATTGGAGTCCAGAAGAAACTTGGGCCTTTAAAAATCTTAAGGAGGAAATGTGTGAAGAACCACCTTAGCTACACCAAACATCACAAAAACCTTTATTGTGGAATGTGATGCCTCGGGGAATGTAATTGGTGTTGTCTTAATGCAATAAGGAAGACTCATTTCTTTTGAAATTCATCCAATCAAAGGAAAGTATTTACACAAACCTATTTATGAGAATGAAATCTCAGTAATACTACATGCACTAAAGAAATGATGAAATTACCTAATGGGAAGATACTTCAAGGCAAAAACAAATAATGGTAGTCTTAAATAATTTTTGTTAAAAATATTCTCTTGAAAAGAGCAGCAAAAAAGCGTCACAAAGATTTTGGGTTATGACTTAATAATCTACAAAAAGGGGAAGCAAAATGTTGTTGCAAATTAACTCTCAAGAAAGGATGAGGATCTGGAAGCATTGATTTGTGCCATTTCTATTATCCAACTTGAGTGGATAACAAAATCAAGGGATGAATGTAATAATGATGAATATGTGTGGACACTCATTCAAAAGTTGTAGCAAGATCCCAATACATATGATACATTTAGCTAGAAAAATGATTCATTATGGTACAAAGATCACTTATATCTTTGTAATAATTTCCAACTCAAACAAAATATTCTTTTGGAATTGCACTCCTTTCCCTTAGGAGGGCACTCAAGATTTTTAATTACTTACCACAGTGTCAAACAATATTTTTTTTGGGAGGACACTAAATCTGATATTTAAAAGATTGTGGAAGAATGTTTGGTTTTCTAGTAAAATAAAGTTTATACAATTAAGAACCTGAGTCTATTACAACCTTTAGCCATTCCAATTTAGTGTTGGGAGGAGGTCTCAATGGATTTTATCATAGGTTTACCCAAGTCTAAAGGAAAGAGTGTCATCATGGTGGTAGTTGATAGACTTACCAAATATGTGCACTTTTTTTCATTATATCATCCTTTTAAATCCAATACAGTTGCTACTGCATTTACAGAAGCAATTCAAAATCTTCATGGAAATCCAAAGATCATTGTAAGTCATAACGAACTCATTTTCACTTGAAATTTTTGGACATAATTATTTTCTTATCTTGGTGCTCAATTCACTCATAGATCATCTTATCATCCTCAATATGGTGGGAAAACTAATATAGTGAACTTTTTTTTGGAAGGATATATTCGTTCTTTTTTATATGATAAACAAACACAATTGGTGAAGTTGTTACCTCTAGATGAATTGTGGTATAACACTTCCTTCCATACTGCAACAAAAATGACCCCATTTATGGCACTTTATGGATATCATTCACCATCCATCACATCATATTTAAGAGAAAAATCTAAGGTTCAAGGAGTGGAAGACTACATCGAGCATCAACAAAAGGTTCTCCAACTCTTAAAGGACAACCTCACTTTCGCGCATAATCAAATGAAACAACAGGGAAATCAACATCGCGGTGAAAGAAGTTTTGAGGTAGGGAATTAGGTATTTTTACGGCTACAACCATAAGAGAAATGTCCCTCAAGAAAGCTAAGAAAGATAATAAATTATCACCGAAGTACTATGGTCCTTACAAGGTGTTGCAAAATATTGGTACTATGGCAAACAAGTTGGAGTTGCCTACATCTTCCCGAGTACACCTCATTTTCCATGTTTCATACTTGAAGAAGGTTATCAGTGACAAGCTTCTAGTTCAAACAGTGTTGCCAGAACTTGAAAAAGAAGGAAAAATCATATTTGATCCTAATCAATCATGGAAACAGGAACCCAACAACTACGAAATCGATCAATTACAGTGTATCTCATTAAGTGGAAGAACTTACCTGCTGAAGATTCCACATGGGAGGATGAGAATAGGAATGTTAGTTTCCTAACATTCCTTTAAAAAAGTGTTGTCCTCAAGGAGAGGGGAATGTTAGGTGCCAATAATACTAGTGTAGCCTCCTTATTGTTATTGTTAGTGTAGCCCCATTATTTTTATTGTTGTGCCCGCATAGCCCCCATAGTGTTATTGTTGTGCCCCATATAAGCCCGTTATTGTTATTGTTGTGCCCTTACATTATTATTTTTATGTCAGATCTGATTATAGTGTCAACCCCTAGACTCCTATATATAAAAATGTGGTATTGTCATTTGTATCATCCAGTAATTGTTCATTTATGTAATGTAAAGGAGGTTTCCCTCTCAAAGAGGATAATTTTTAAGTCATTGATCTATTTATTTATGAGTCGGTTGCATAACAACATGTCTAATATAATTTTCGTTTTGATTTATTTTAACTCAAGAATGAATAACATGCTTACAAATACATCAAAGATTAAAAAAAATTACATTATGAAGACTGACCATAGTTACAAAATTGAACACTACCTCTTAACTAGCAAGTTACCCATAATAACTCTTCAAATTTTCTCATATTCAAAAAATTCTATAAGAAAAAGGTACAACTCATCCATAGTATGAGTATCTAGGTCATCATTCTTGACCTACATTACCATCATAATTATGCAATAGGTGCCACACTTAGGTTATCACTCTTTAACCAATGGTACTCACCAAACTAGTGACCATGATCTAGTGGGCGCCTCACCTCATGATACTCCAACTAGTTTAGGCTTTCCATAACCCATAGTGCAACCCTAGGGACACCCATGTACCAACTCCAAAAGCCTCACTCTAGGCCATGATGCGAAAAAGGCACCCACTTCATTGAGTGTCTATCCCATAGGGATAATTCCTCTCAAGAATGTCCATCCCTCATGCTATCTCACCAACAGTTTGGGAGATGCCCTCATTTTCCACAATCCAAGGGATGCTTCTATTGTCACTAATAGTCTAGGCCATGCCCCTATTGTCAACAATCTAAGCTATGCTCCTTTTGTCACTAATAGCCTGAGTCATGCCCCTATTGTCAATCGTCTAGATATGCTCATGTTGTCACTAATAGTCTAATCCATGTCCCTGTTGTCATAACATCAATACTCCATATCACTAATAGAGTAGTTCTCCATAAGTCCAAGCTTGTCCATGAAATATAGAAACTTCACCATGAATAGAGGTTTTGTTACCATATCAATTTTTTGTTCACCAATGGAGATATAGTCGATGTTCATTACTCTCAACATATACCACATATTACTAGATGTAATGTGCCTCAATTTGTCCTCAAGATGTCATCTCAACGTCATAAAATAATCCTACAGGCTGGAGAAATACTACTTCTACAATCAACCTTCAATATTCTTAACCATTAAGTGCAACATATATATGCTTCTTGCTCATCTGATAATATTGAAACAATATGAAAACTCTCTTTTTCTTCCACCATCCATGGTTATTGTGAATTCATACAATTATACTTCTTTATTTGAAACATCTTTCTGAATATGGCATTACCAACTATACCATGTTAGTACTTCACTACATTCCTTAGATCAACCATAAATGTATATGTTTCCTCCACTTAATCTATCACCTTGGTTACATTGGTTTCCTTAACTCGGTAACCATTATTAAACATATCCTATCATAAAAATATTAATTTTTATCTCTACCACATATTCTATCTACTATTAGATCACATCCTCACACTAGCTAGGAATTGTTTGATTTTTTAGGAGATTCCTTCTTACTTTGTAAATTTTAATTTGTATACATCAATTACTATTTCATGCATTTAAATCAAAATCACGTTACCATTTATATTATTATGAGCGTGTGATTCTTAATTTTTTTTTTTATAATTCGGCCAACGTGAATTATTAATATAGAACATTAGGGAAGTACTCTATATTTAATTTTTTCCTTCCTAAATAAATTCCCTCACTAAGAAATACATATTTGAGGGTAGAAGATTGCTAACACAATTTAACTTATTATGGAAAAGTATGAAATATTTGTGTGTTAAGTAAACTTGTTTAAAATAGGAAATAAATAAACGAGAGTAAGAGACTGCTAACAATTTAACAAAATATTAATATTGAAAAGTATAAAATGTTTGTTTCAAGGGACCCTTTTTAAAAGCATGAAATAAATAAACCAGACTATGAGATTGGTAAAAATTTAACAAAATTGAAAAGTAGGCATGTAATGTAAATATTGAAAAGTATATATATAATGTTTTGGTTAATGGATACATATTTTTCCGCTTAATAATCAATATATATATATATATGTGGGTGTCAATTATTTGGAAGATTGTTAGCATCCTTGTGTTTGTCCAAAAAATTATCTTCCTAAAATTCAATAGAGTAGGTACTTCAAAGATTGTAATTATCCTTCTGTATATTTTTAATTATAATTTTTTATTTTTTAATTTAAAAAAATATAATTTATCTTTTTATTAAATATTTTATGAATTCACATTATAGATTTATGATAGTTTATTTTATAACTACTTAAATTTTCAAATAGGTAAATGTGAATTTTAATTATAAATATGTATTGCAATTGTTTTGAATATCTTTAAAAGTAGTAATGATTGCATAAAATAAAATTGTGAAAATAAATACATAGAATCCTCACTAAAATAGAGTTTAGTCTTTGGCAAGTTGTTTTTAGGAAATAAACATTGTAAAGGCTAATATGGTATAGAATTTTGAATAATTTCAAAATTTTACAAGTTTGTAAAAAAAAAATATTTTACTAAGTAAAATTTAATCATAAACATTTACATTTTTTTTTCAAAATTTTATTTATTTATTTTGGGCATTATAAGTAATTTTTTATTTTTTCAAGTTTTTTTAAAATTTAAAAATATTTTTATTGGTTGTTTGGAAAATAATTTTTATTTTTTAATTCCATTTTCTTTTACTTTGGTATTACCATTTCTTATAAGTGTATATGCAATTTGTGGATACCCTTTATTATAATTGTATAGTTGTAGTTGAATCATACAATGTGGCAATAATAAAATGATACAAAATTATTGGCTCCAATTTCAAGCAAGATTTTTGGAAGCCCTTGTTTTAACCCAACAAAAAAATCGTTGACAACCATACAAATTCAAATATAAAAATGAGAAATTGACAAAACCACCACTTGATTTGAAGAGTTCTCAATTAAGGTTTCCATCTCTAAGTTTATTTTATTCATAAACTTGTTTATAGAGAGCCTAAAAAAAACCCTTTACATAATGACGTTGTGTGATGCCCCAAAAATATTTTATTTACCATGCTTTATTTACAAACTAAAGGATGATGGTTATTTGAATTAAATAATATTTTTCAATTATTGGTTATGGAAAATGTTTTTAAGCATTAAAAGAAACTGGCAACTTCAGAAGAGGGAAGTTGGAAAAGGTAGTTGTTGGAATGAAACACTAACTACCTCCCCTAAGGGTGAGACTTCAAGAAAAAGGAGTGAAGGGAGGAAAAAACCGTGCTGAAAGGTCAGACGGTAAGAAGGAAATGCTAAGTCTGGTGATGACCAGATAGCATGCACTTGGTGTGCAACAAACTTGCAGAGGTTAGTGACCTTGCAAGAGAGCTTGGGGGAGATACAGTCGAGGAGGATGTATCTCATGGTTGGGTGGACAACAAACAGATAATAACATCAGAGAACCTTCTTAAAGGTGCACTACTTTTCCTAGCAGAAGTCAGGTAAGTGGTCTATCCTGGAAACTTGAAGTTGCTGAATAAAAAGAATAATACTTGATGTGCTCGTAAACAGTTAAGAGCTGTAGATTCTTTTGTTTGTTTATTTGGAAACTATGGTAGGGAGATAAATATAAAAGAAAGATAAATAAAAGAAGAGACGAATAGGTACCTATGGGGCTAGCTAAATCGTCTAGAACTGTGAAATCTGCCTATAGTGAACTGTAGCGTTAGACTTATTACAGTTACAAATGGAGTCTGAGGAATGAGGCTTAAGAGTTTAAATTTATCTCGGGAGATACTCAGAAGAGTCAAATGTATGGGAAAATAACCAATTTTCGTGTTGGCCCTACTGTGCGTGTTAATTGTGATAACTAGCCTTTAAACAAACCTTAATACATTAGGGTTGATACGGCTTGTCCAACTCCTTGAATATCAGAATGCTAGGGTTTAGCTTTACCCAACTCGTTCTCAGCGAGGGTAATACCCTACCGGCCTGAAACAAATGCAGCAGCTTGTACAATATAGATACAGAGAACAGGAATATTCTGTTGAGTTATTCACAGGGAATTGAAACACTTGTATAGAGATAAATATTAATTTTTAGGACAATGTAAGCATGCTACTCATGTTATGGATTATTCAAGTAAACCAAAAATACTTCGACTCGGGTTCCGTAGTAACAAACCCTCAATATTGTAGCTAGGTTCTGATTCATTCAGGAAAGCTCAGAGTATTAACCCCCCCAAAAAAAAGAACATAAGGGGTTCATAACCATGGAAGCAAGAGCGCTAGGAATCATACAGTAAATCTTTTAATTTCTTTACAATAAGAGAAACAGTCACCCTTTAAAAACAAAATTCAACTGTGTAGTCACGCAGGAGTATAATAGATAAATTCCATATGCAGAAAACGGCAAAGGGTGCCTGTCTGGCTTACAGAACCTACAACTTACATGAAGTAACAGTGAACAGTAAAGCTTCGAGAAATGAATCAGTTAACCTTTGAAACGATAGTCCAACCAGACACATGCCCAACCAATAAATTACAAAGCCAGTTTCATTACAATTGTGGAAAAGAAAAATAACAATTATATGTATATACTTCAACAGGGATGATTGGAGAGACATAATCGAATAAGGGTCAAATAGAAAACAATTCATGCAACCTACGATTCCAACAAAAGTACAATTACTAAATAGCTAAAGAATAGGGTTATAAAAAAATAACTGTATTCTAGAGTAATATGGTTTTTCCTTGAATAGCACTAAAATCCTAAGCTTTAGAAAAACCCAAACAGCGAGACTATAGCCAGAGTTAAATTACAAGATTAGGAATTGCATGAGAAAATTACTCCAAGTGGTCTCAAACGCAGGACCATAAGGAGCCCTCAGTTTATAACAGTAAACCCTACCTAGCACTATCCAGGCCTACGCCTGTGAATTTAAATGACAATAACAAAGAAAGATCTGTATCTCCAAAACTGGAGCAAAACTTCCAGAAAACTACAGGATTCATCCATTCTCTCGGCCCAAAACCTTTTATTTGCATAGAATTCTTACCAGGAACAAAACGTCCAGCACTAACTCGTGAGAAGGGTTGCCTGTGTGGGAACTTCCGGATCCACAGCTTCATTTCCCTTTTTCCTACGAACAGAAAACTAAGATTAGCAATAGGTGATAGAAATCAAGCTGTACACAAACGAAAATGCAATACGCATGATAGTCAAGTGGAAAAGAAACATCAACCTGGTTTATGACTAAGCCATCCAAGCGCCGAGGAAGGTTTTAGTCCACACCATAACCCCACTGGTGGCCATTCATCGACATGGAGTGTTTAGTCAATTTAGTGTTTCTAAATTGATGTCATTAATTGTCAACCCGGGGCTCGTAAGCTAATGAAGTGAAGGTGTACTATATGTACTTAAGCAACCTCTTAGAGTTTTTGTCGTTTGGGGGTGTTGTTTGTGGTTGATTTATCTTCCTAAAATGGAGTGGTGATTATAGACAGATGAGTGCAAGTGTGTGAAAAGTGAGTTCTAGATGAGTGAAAGTGTGTGATTGGTGATTTCTAATTACTTGCTGAATTTGTAAAGGAAAAGAACTTGAAAGAAATGAATAACTTGAAATGACTTGAAAGCAAATGACCACGTTCTAATGGCATTAGTCTCTACCCATATTGCTGCAAATAAAAGAAACAAGAAAATCACTTCAAGGACTGATGATAATGGTTATCTCTTCCTAACTCCCTGCTTCTACCACATAGTACTGCGTAAAACACGATTAGGAAGTAGCTGAAAACAAATCCAAGAATTGATAAAAACTCTAAATGACAAATTATAACACTACTAAGCCTTTTCCATCATACTGCTTCCTACATATGTGATTATGTGTAACAAGTGGAAAAAGTATTAGTGCCACAAGCCAAGACTACTTAAAAACAAGCTGCAATTAATTAGTGTTCTGTTCTCTTGAAAGATAAACCATTCATGATAAAGAGAGCATAAATTAGTTAGCATCCAACTTGTAAAACTAAGCTAAAACTAATCTAGAAAACAGAGTAAAAAGGGCAGCATTACGAATAAGACAACTGCAACTACCATTAGATATTAAAGCAAATACAACACACTCAATCCCAGGTAAAAACCTGCAAAGAAGCAAATCTGATCAGTGAAAATAAAGGCTGCAGCAATGAAAAGAAATCAAGCTGTACATAACTCAAGAAAAGGAAATGCTGTATGTGAAATAAAGAAATTGCAGAAGTATAAACATGAAATACTTATACAAGGGCAGTCATGAATGGGGGCCCTCCATCCATACCACCCACAGAAAACTCAGATGCTTTAAAACTTCAAAACAACACTGTTTCCATTACTTCATATGCAGAAATACATAGTCAAAAGTGCTGGAACAGCTCTATAAAAACAGAGTTCAGAAAGATGCTAAAATTCTCACAAGTTCATAAACTACAGCAGCTAAAAAGTTAACATAAGCGTACGCAGACGCAAGTATTTATAGGCATCTGCAAGATGGCCTAATGCGTAAAACATAAAACAGAAAATAAACTGAATATCATGCGTATTAAAGGTGCAGTGAACACGTCATATGCTTCATGGTCGAGCTGGAGGTCCTGGTCGCTATGGGCAATGAATCCAACATTGGATCATGTTCCCCACGGCTTACAAAACACAGACAAGTCATCTTTTCCACCGACGTGACCAAACAACTTACGCATCAACGTTAAGTTGCCTTTATTTGATCGTAACTTGACCCCCTTTGACCGGAGGTACAGATGACGTGGCTGGCTGAACTGATGGCACAGGAACCTCGAGCACAAATATTCCAACATGCCCATGTGGCTCGTTCTGCAAAATAGCACGTGGAACCTTGAGATCAACAAAATGGCTGCGGGATCATCAGATGGCTGCGGAATCAGCAGATGGCTGCGGAATCAGCAGATGGCTGCGGAATGCCTGTAAGTATGTCAAAAACTAAACAAAACAGTCACCCATTAGCAAATATCACTTGATCATGTTTAATGACAACTAATGTAACGATCTGGGTGGAAAATGAGGCAAAAGAGAGAGGAAAGTGATGAAAACAGTAGGTAATGATGGATGATAAGGTGTAAAGTAGAGGCTCTACATACCCCCACTACGAGGGCATTGCATGTCCTCATGCAAAAACACTGATTAATCAACCTGCTGTGATGCCTCTGCCAAGACATCCAATCTCCTCTTCTTTCTTTGTGTAGACACATTGACCCTTGGCTTCTTTACTAAGCATCTGAACTTTAGGTTGATCAAGGCTCTGTTTAGCCTTTTGCATTTCTTCCTTAACTTTTTGTTACTTCTTTTCCACAGGCCCAAATGTAACATGGTGTTATCATGAATCATCTTGTCCAATTTGGCTTGCTCTTTCAACTTTTCATTTTCTTGCATGATATGTCGATTTAGAACCTCAATCTCAAAAATTTCCTGTTTTAAGGAGTGGACTTGTTGTTCTAAAGGTTGAACATTGCTTGGGCCAGCAGCTACTTGCTCCAATGTCTCCAGATAATTATACACTTTCTGCTGTTCCGGGTCAACCTCAGGTGACTTTTTGGGACTTGGTTCATAATCAAATTCAGATCCGTGTTCATGCTCAAGTTCATGTTCAAAAGGACTTTCCTCACGTGGAGGACTAGTCTCAATATGCTCAGCGTGTGGAGGACTTTTCTCCAAGTCAGGACTTATAGCACCTTTTTGAGGTGAGCTTAAGTCAATGAAGAATGACTGTTTACCCTTTGTGGCCCCTACCTTTCTGTTTTGTAATCTGCTGCTCCTTCTTACAGAGGTGGTACTCTGTTTTTCTTTTTGCACTTTTTGCTTCTGTTTTTCCACCTTTTTAGAGAGGGTAGTTTCATGAAGTTTGGCCATTCTTTGAGCTAAGGGCTGAGTGTCTTCCTCACTAGAATTCTCAGGAGTGAGGTAAGTTTCTTGGACTACAGATTTACCTTTATCTTGCTTTTGTTTCTTTCTCCCTTCTTTTCTTTTCTGAGCAATTTGTTGAGCAAGTTCTGAAAGAGTTTCAGTGATAATTCCTTGGGCTGCTTGGTTATCATCTTCAGTAAATCCAGGATCAATTTCCTGTTCAGGATGTTGTATATCAGTTTCCTCATCAAACTGTTCTTGAACAGTTTCCTCTTGGGCAGTTGTTTCAGGAATAGTGGTATCAGGAACAATAGTTTCTGTTTGGGCAGTAGTTTCTTGGTTAACCCCCTCTCCTCTTTTTCTTCTACTTCTTTCTGGTACTCGAGGGGACCCTCCAGAAGTTTCTCCTAATTCTTGAAAATGATTTCTTATGAGAAACCTCTCCAATGTGTCTCTTTTTGATTTCAATTGTTCCTCAACTAGCAATTTCACAAGACCGTGATGATATAAATGTGCTTCAATATTTCTGGGGTTCCTTTGAACAATTGCACACATTTTCTTAAGACTTGAAAGTAGAAAGTATGGGAGGTTAATATCATCTCCTAGAAAATGCATCATAACCTTTGCATGGTAAACATATAAGACCCCAAATCTTCCCTCACAAGTGAAAAATTTTTGTACTAATAAGAGTAAAGTTGTCCATTCCTCCTTAACATAAGAAACAGGAATCCCTTTTGTGAAGATGCTGGTATCCATACCTGGGTTTTTTAAGATTTGTTTCCACTGCTGATCTTGAACTAACCGGTTCTTAAACCACCTTTCTCCAGTCTGTGGAAGTGAGGTAGCTTGTGCTATGCTGCTCTCAGTGACTGTGAATTGTAAGTCCCCTATCTCCACGTGATTATCTTTTTCTCTGAAGGACCTTGCAAAGGCCTTCGTAACCTCCTTATGGTAGCCTCTGAACTTCTGTATGCATTGTATCCAGTTTGCCTTTTGCAATGCCTCTTTAACTTGAGGATAACCCTCCAGAAACTTTGAACCCTCCGGTTCTGCCCTTAAGAGCTTCCCCATTGGCTCTTACGGCTCTGTTCTATTTAAGACACGGCTTCAAGACGGCCTTACACAGTCAATTCACGGCTTTGTTCTAGAACACGGCTTCAACAAGGGTCTTACACAGTAAATTCACGGCTCTGTTTTGGAACACGTCTTTAAAATGGCCTTGACTTGGTGGATTTACGGCCTCAACACAGTGGATTATGGTTTTAGCTCTGGATACGGCCGTAACAGACCTCCACTGGTGATTAGAATTAGCGGAGAGGAAAAACAGAGTATGGTGAATGCTAGCAGCGTAGTGAGCACAACGTAAATGGAATGAAACAGTGTGAGTGGGAATGAAACAGCGGAAGTGAAATGATATGAGCGTAAGAGGGTAGAAGGGTTATGGAATAATGAATGGAAACGGCTATGTCCTTAGGTTTCGGTTTCAGAGTTACACTTGGCTGCGTGAGTTAATGTCATATAGAGACGTAGTACATTAGGCTACGTCACTTAAGTACGAGATCTTAATGGAAGAAGCAGCCGCAAGTGAGATTCAAAATCGTGGTAATCAAGGACTGATAGACTTGGGAGATACATGGGTATATGGTCGCATGACTGGTAATCATTACATTTAGTGACAAGAAACATAACCTAGAAAACTTTGCATAATGAAATAACTGAAAGTTTAGGATTTAAACCATACCTCAGATTCCCGCTTAGATTTTCCTTTGATGACTTGCCACTAACCCTTCACTGATTTATGGCTGTTGCATGACTATTTTCCATTTATTATTGATGACTACTGAGCTGTAAAGAAATTTCAAACAGACTGTGTTTTTTTTTTTTATGCAGGTGCAGAGAGCTGCGGAATCGTTAGATGGCTGCAGAATCTTCAGATGGCTGCGGAATCTGCAGTAGTAGCCTCTGACTGCACAAAAACAACTTTTAACTATCTAAAAATGACTTTATTGATGGAATGGAATGTAGTGAGTGGATGGATGAATGAAAAAAATGAGGTGGAGTGAAAATGAATGAAATGGTGGATGAAATGGTGGTGATGATGAAATGAGATGAAATAAGGAGAGAAAGAGATTTTTTTTTTTTTTTGGAAAACATGAGGTGTCAGGTGACCCTGATTTTCACCTCAGGTTTTCTGTATGAGACTGCCAATTAGAGATTGGTTTTCAGGCTCATACATTTATTCTTTTTTTTTTTTTCAAAAACCAAAGATTAGGGTGATGGAGGAGAAGAATCCTTCTCCACCAACCTGATTGCAGAATCTTCTTTGAACAATTTGACAAACTCTTCTTTTGAGAATGGCTTCTGGTAGATTTTCAAGCGGTGGCCATTCACAATAAGAGGAGTATGAAATTCATCAATAGTTTTTACTCGAACTGCTCCATTGCTAAAGACTTCATCAATCTCATATGGCCCAAGCCAATGAGTTTGAAACTTTCCATTGAAGTCTTTGAATTTTGAATCAAACAATAGAGCCCAATCTCCTTTCTGAAACTTTCTTTCTTTGATATGACGATCATGCCATTTAGATCTTTGATGCTGAACTAGATCGGTCCTTAGAATTGCATCTTGTCTTATTTCATCTAGTTCATTTAGCTGGTCCATTCTATGTCTTTGAGCTTCTGAGAGGCTCATTCCCAATTGGACTGCCATCTTGAAGGTCTTGATTTGGAACTCAATAGGAAGCAGGACTTCCTTCCCATAAACAAGTTCATAGGGAGAATGTCCTGTTGTGTTCTTCCATGTGGTTCTATAGGCCCATAAGGCTTCAGGGAGCCTTTCCGCCCAATCTCTTCTATGAAGATGAACAGTCTTGGTGATAATGACTTCAAGAACTTTATTGGTAGATTCCACTTGACCATTGGATTGCGGATGGTAGGGAGTAGATGTTCTGTGGTTGATCTTATATTCCTCCATCAGCTTCTCCATCAAATTAGATGTAAACTGGTTGCCTTGATCTGTCACAATTTCCCTTGGGACACCAAAACGAGTGAAAATATCCTCAAAAAGAAATTGAACAACTGAATTTTCAGTGGCAGAAGGCAATGTTTTTGCTTCTACCCACTTAGTAACATAATCAGTACAAACCAGTATATACTTCTTTTGCTTTGATGGTGGATTAATTGGTCCAACGAAATCTAGAGCCCATTTCTCAAAGGGTTCGATGCATACCTGAGGCTGTAGAGGCATTTCATTTGAAGGAGTTGGTTTCCCAACTCTTTGGCAGCTGTCGCACCTTCTAACATACTGCTTTGCATCTTTAAAGAGAGAAGGCCAATAATATCCTAGAGAAAGGATTTTATAGGATGTCCTCTTGTCAGCAAAGTGCCCGCCGCAAGGTTCATCATGACATGCCTTAAGGATGTCAGGCATTTCATCTTCCCGAACACACCTTCTGATTATACAATCTGGCCCTGTTTTGAACAATTCATTAGAAATCCAAGAATAATGTGAACTCTCCCGAATGATTTTCCTTTTCTCATTAGGAAATAAGTGTAGAGGAAGCTTCCCTGTAACAAGATAATTAGCCATATCTACATACCAAGGAGTCTTGGTAGTCACTGCAAACAAGTATTCATCTGGAAACTTATCTTCTACTGGAGAATCCTCATTAGTGTTTTGGATTCTAGACAAGAAATCAGCTACTGTGTTTTGCTTTCCAGGTCTATCTAACACAGTAATGTTGAATTCTTGTAAGAGTAAAAGCCATCTTGTAACTCTACCATTAGTGACAGGTTTGTTCATTAAGTATCTTATGGCAGAGTGATCAGTATCGACAAAGGTTTCATAGCCGGTTATGTAGTGTCTAAACTTGTTGATTGCATGTACCACAGCTAAGAACTCTTTTTCTGTAACAGTATAATTTAACTCAATAGGAGTCAAATTCTTACTTGTGTAATAAATGGCATAAGGGATCAAATCCTTTTGTCCCAAAACAGCTCCTAGAGCTGTATCTGAAGCATCAGTAGAGATGTGGAAAGGGAGTTTCCAATTTAGCCCCCTTAAGATGGGTGCTTCAGATATTCTAGACTTTAAAGCTTCAAAGGCAGATTGACACTCAGGATCCCATTTAAACTCACAGTCTTTGGGAAGCAATTTGAAAAGAGGAGATGCTATCCTAGTGAAGCTTTCAATAAATCTTCTGTAATACCCAGTAAACCCAAGAAAACTTCTAACATCCTTCTGGCAATTTGGAACAGGTAACTTAGAGATGACTTCAACTTTGGATTTATCAACCTTGATCCCATCTCCTGAAATATGATGTCCTAAAACAATCCCTTCAGTAAACATCATAAAACACTTTTCATGACTTAAAGAAAGATTTGTTTCCTTACATCTTAAGAGTACTTTTTCCAAATTTTCCAAAGCTTCTTCAAATGTATTACCATAAACTGTGAAATCGTCCATGTATACCTCTACACAATCATGAATCAGATCTGAAAAGATTCCTAATACAGCCCTTTGAAATGTAGCAGGTGCATTGCACAATCCAAAAGGAAGTACTCGGTAGGCAAAAGTTCCCCAAGGACAAGTAAATGTGGTTTTGTCTTGATCTTCAAGTGCTACCTGAATTTGATTGTACCCACTAAAACCATCCAAGAATGAGAAATACTTTTTACCTGCTAGGGTGTCTAGTACCTGATCAATAAAAGGTAAAGGAAAATGATCCTTTAAGGTTGCCTTGTTCAATTCTCGATAATCAATGCAAACTCTCCATTTACCATTCTTTTTGGGCACTATAACCAAGGGAGAAACCCATTGGCTATCTGAAATGGGGTAAATGAAGTTTACCTTGAGCAATTTCTGGAGTTCTTCTTTCACGATTTCCCTAAGGTTTGGATTCATCCTTCTTTGTGGTTGCCTAATATGTCTGTTATTCTCTTCAATGTAGATGTGATGAATACAAGTCTTAGGATCGATTCCTTTCATGTCAGTGTATTCCCATGCAAAGGCAGTGGAATGTTTTTGCAACAGTTTAGTTAATTCTTCTTGTTGTGGTCTTCCCATGTTTTTGTTAATGTTTAATGTTTTTCCTGGGAGGATTTCAACTGTAGAACTACCAAACTCTTCCATTGAGAAGAGAGACATTTGTCTAGAGGAGAGATATTCAATGTCTGCATCTATCTGAAAATGTTCAGAGTCATATTCTAAAGATACTTCAAAATTTTCTAATGTATTTAGAATTTGACTATCCTCACTGATCTCAGAGATGGTTAGAACAGGTTGAATAGTATCTTCATCCTCTACCCATTCATCTTCTCCTATTTCTGTTATAGCTTTTGCTGGGGGATACAAGTTGAACTTCTTGGTGGAATTACCATCTGATATATACATGTCTCCAGACCTACAGCTTATGAAAGCATCAGCTGTGGCCAGCCAAGGTCTTCCTAAAATAAGAGGATGTCCTCCTAGATTATTCTTGGGAGTTAAAATCATAAAATCAACTGGATACTCCCAAGAATCTAGAGAGACTCGAATATCTTCCAATACACCATCAGGTTTAATGATTGATCTATCTGCAAGCTGCAGCAAAGTAGGTGTAAAGAGAAGATTAGGAAGCTTTAACTGATCCATGGTCTGTCTACTCATGATGTTGATCGCGGCTCCTAAGTCAATTAAAGTATTTGGAATTTCAACTCCATTAATATGAGTTTTGACAATAGGACTACCGGGATCTACATACTTTTGCATGGTAATTTTACCCATCATTATGTCTGCAATTTTTCCCACTAGATGTATCCTTTTGGTATCTCTGGTTCTTTTTACTGTTTTCTTCAAACTCAACTCCTTTATTGTCTTTGCTAGAATGGGAATTTCCTTAATGGATTGTAACAAGGGAATCTTGATACATACATTCTTCAATTCATCTAGGAAGCTATAGTCAGGCACCCATATCTGCTTTTCCACCCCTTTGTCAATTTGCAATCTTTCAGGAAAGGGAGGTGTCGCTGCAGGTGTAGGTTGCTCAACTATGGGAGTTGTAGAAGTTGATTCTTTTTCTTTTTCTTTTTGGATATTTTGGTTTTGAAGTGATACTTCAGAACCTTTATTGACTTTGAGAGATTCCTCCTCAGAAATGTTTGGTTGTTGAACACTTGTAGAAGGTTGATCTAAGACTCTACCCGATCTAAGTTGTACTTCATTGAGAGGAACAACCATATAGGTAGGGAATGGTTGACCTTCCATCATGTAAGCATTTTGAGGGTTCCTATTATTTGGATTTGGTAATGGCTGAGAGGGAAGTTGATTGGATTTCTGTTGGGATTGAACCGAGAGTTGAGAATTTTGATTTTGTGGAGGAGGTTGTTGTTGTTGAGGGTATGGCAATGATAGTTCTTGACCTTGGTTTGGAAGTTGTGGAGCTTGCTGATTCTGAAATGATGGAGGATATTGATAGAATTGTGCAAATCTCCCATAAGGATTTTGCATGCTTTGCATCCATGCTTGGAAAGCATTTTGAGGTTGAGGCCAAGGTTGTTGCCAAGGATTCCAATTTGGTTGGGATTGAGAATTCATAGAGTTGTTAAACCCTTGATTCTGTTGTCCTTGCCAAGGTCTCCTTGCAATAAAACAGAGAGATTCAAGTGTATCTAGATCCTCTTGAAAGACTGCTTTGAGGCCAAGAATTGAGGGACAATCCTTGGTCTCATGAGTTTCTGAGCAAATAACACATGTTTCTACAACGTGTGCATCTAAGGGACATTCCCTTAAAGCATGTTTCTTTCTACATTTCGGGCAAAAGATAGCCAAAGCCTCGGCTTCTGCTTTTTGTTTATTGTGAATCTTAAGGGTATCAAGTTGTTCACTAAGACTCCCTAAGATGTCAGTTTTAAATTCATCAAGCATATTGCCGATTTCAGCCCTACTCACTGATCCTGTTGCAGATTTATTCGCCCTAAGGAGAGAAGGATCTCTAGGCCCTTTTTGAGTTTTTGATTTGCCCCTTGAGAGATGGATACAAAGTTCTGCTATGTCATTGAGAGAAAGTTGAGAAATATCTCCTTTCCCCATCATGTTTAAGATGTCTATCCATTCATCCCTAATGGCTTTTAATAAGAGGGCTTTTAAGGTCTCTTCATCCAAGGTATTCATTTTTGCTCTTTTCAAGTTATATTGAAACCTTTCAAGTAAATCTTCTAGACTCTCATCTTCTTTTTGTATCATTTTAAAAACCTCGTCCTTGTGATTAGTAGGCATGCAATAGTCTAAATACCTATCCAAAAATGTTTGTTTCATCTCATCCCAAGTCCTAATGGATTGAGTGAGTAACCCCATGAACCATTTCAAGGCTTGATCCTTCAGTGTTGAAGGGAATAACTTGAGTTTCTGAGAGTCATCTAGGTAGTCATAAGTTCGACACACCACTTCAAACTCAAATAAGAATGTTTCAGGGTCCTCAGTCCTTAACCCATGGAAGTTAGGGAGGACAGATGGTGATATGTTTTTCATGGTGGCTCGGGAATCCTCATTAACAATGGGAAACCCAAATGAATTATCCCCATTTCTATTTCCTCCTCCAATGGGACCTCTACCTTCATTATTGTTATTGTTATTTCCTCCTCCTCCTCTACCTCTACCTCTACCTCCTCCTTCTTCCTCTGCCATGATGATTCTCCTAGGGATTTCAAAATCTTCTGGTTCCTCTACAAAAGGTGAATGAGAAGAGATTTCTCCTTCTTCTTCAGATGATTCCAATTCCTCAATTACAATTGGTCTTCCTGTAGGAGAAAGAGAAGAGTCTCTTCCTGGTTCAAACTCAATAGAAGGTGTAGGAGAGTCAACTCTTGGCTCTTGAATTCCAGGAATTCTAGGACTAGGAGTTTCGGTTGGAGATAAGGGGGGTGTCTCTTGTCTATCCCTTGAAGTAGATGGACTTGTAAAAATTGAACTTCGAGCTCTAGCTAAAAACCGTCCTCTAGAATCTCTAGCTCTATGCATGTCATTTTTTATTTTTTCTTCAAGTCAAGTTAATAGTTTTTTTTCTGATCTTCTAGTTCACTCTAGGTGCAAGAAGAGAGCATACTCAAGAAACTACTAAATCAATAACTTTCTCTTTTCTGATCCTCCAGATCACTTTGAAGTGCAAGAGGAGAGCATACTTGGATAGGTTATTAACCTCTTTCCTTGAAATTTTTTTTTAAGTTTTTTTTTTCTAAGTATGGCTACTTAATTTCACTTCCCCGACAACGGCGCCAAAATGTTTAGTCAATTTAGTGTTTCTAAATTGATGTCATTAATTGTCAACCCGGGGCTCGTAAGCTGATGAAGTGAAGGTGTACTATATGTACTTAAGCAACCTCTTAGAGTTTTTGTCGTTTGGGGGTGTTGTTTGTGGTTGATTTATCTTCCTAAAATGGAGTGGTGATTATAGACAGATGATTGCAAGTGTGTGAAAAGTGAGTTCTAGATGAGTGAAAGTGTGTGATTGGTGATTTCTAATTACTTGCTGAATTTGTAAAGGAAAAGAACTTGAAAGAAATGAATAACTTGAAATGACTTGAAAGCAAATGACCAAGTTCTAATGGCATTAGTCTCTACCCATATTGTTGCAAATAAAAGAAACAAGAAAATCACTTCAAGGACTGATGATAATGGTTATCTCTTCCTAACTCCCTGCTTCTACCACATAGTACTGCGTAAAACACAATTAGGAAGTAGCTAAAAACAAATCCAAGAATTGATAAAAACTCTAAATGACAAATTATAACACTACTAAGCCTTTTCCATCATATTGCTTCCTACATATGTGATTATGTGTAACAAGTGGAAAAAGTATTAGTGCCACAAGCCAAGACTACTTAAAAACAAGCTGCAATTAATTAGTGTTTTGTTCTCTTGAAAGATAAACCATTCATGATAAAGAGAGCATAAATTAGTTAGCATCCAACTTGTAAAACTAAGCTAAAACTAATCTAGAAAACAGAGTAAAAAGGGCAGCATTACGAATAAGACAACTGCAACTACCATTAGATATTAAAGCAAATACAACACACTCAATCCCGGGTAAAAACCTGCAAAGAAGCAAATCTGATCAGTGAAAATAAAGGCTGCAGCAATGAAAATAAATCAAGCTGTACATAACTCAAGAAAAGGAAATGTTGTATGTGAAATAAAGAAATTGCAGAAGTATAAACATGAAATACTTATACAAGGGCAGTCATGAACGGGGGCCCTCCATCCATACAACCCACAGAAAACTCAGATGCTTTAAAACTTCAAAACAGCACTGTTTCCATTACTTGATATGCAGAAATACATAGTCAAAAGTGCTGGAACAACTCTATAAAAACAGAGTTCAGAAAGATGCTAAAATTCTCACAAGTTCATAAACTACAACAGCTAAAAAGTTAACATAAGCGTACGCAGACGCAAGTATTTATAGGCATCTGCAAGATGGCCTAATGCGTAAAACATAAAACAGAAAATAAACTGAATATCATGCGTATTAAAGGTGCAGTGAACACGTCATATGCTTCATGGTCGAGCTGGAGGTCCTGGTCGTTATGGGCAATGAATCCAACATTGGATCATGTTCCCCACGGCTTACAAAACACGGACAAGTCATCTTTTCCACCGACGTGACCAAACAGCTTACACATCAACGTTAAGCTGCCTTTATTTGACCGTAACTTGACCCCCTTTGACCGGAGGTACAGATGACGTGGCTGGCTGAACTGATGGCACAAGAACCTCGAGCACGTATATTCCAACATGCCCATGTGGCTCGTTCTGCAAAATAGCACGTGGAACCTTGAGATCAACAAAATGGCTGCGGGATCATCAGATGGCTGCGGAATCAGCAGATGGCTGCGGAATCAGCAGATGGCTGCGGAATCAGCAGATGGCTGCGGAATGCCTGTAAGTATGTCAAAAACTAAACAAAACAATCACCCATTAGCAAAGCTCACTTGATCATGTTTAATGACAACTAATGTAATGATCTGGGTGGAAAATGAGGCAAAAGAGAGAGGAAAGTGATGAAAACAGTAGGTAATGATGGATGATAAGGTGTAAAGTAGAGGCTCTACATACCCCCACTACGAGGGCATTGCATGTCCTCATGCAAAAACACTGATTAATCAACCTGCTGTGATGCCTCTGCCAAGACATCCAATCTCCTCTTCTTTCTCTGTGTAGACACATTGACCCTTGGCTTCTTTACTAAGCATCTGAACTTTAGGTTGATCAAGGCTCTGTTTAGCCTTTTGCATTTCTTTCTTAACTTTTTGTTACTTCTTTGCCACAGGCCCAAATGTAACATGGTGTTATCATGAATCATCTTGTCCAATTTGGCTTGCTCTTTCAACTTTTCATTTTCTTGCATGATATGTCGATTTAGAACCTCAATCTCAAAAATTTCCTGTTTTAAGGAGTGGACTTGTTGTTCTAAAGGTTGAACATTGCTTGGGCCAGCAGCTGCTTGCTCCAATGTCTCCAGATAATTATACACTTTCTGCTGTTCCGGGTCAACCTCAGGTGACTTTTTGGGACTTGGTTCATAATCAAATTCAGATCCGTGTTCATGCTCAAGTTCATGTTCAAAAGGACTTTCCTCACGTGGAGGACTAGTCTCAATATGCTCAGCGTGTGGAGGACTTTTCTCCAAGTCAGGACTTGTAGCACCTTTTTGAGGTGAGCTTAAGTCAATGAAGAATGATTGTTTACCCTTTGTGGCCCCTACCTTTCTGTTTTGTAATCTGCTGCTCCTTCTTACAGAGGTGGTACTCTGTTTTTCTTTTTGCACTTTTTGCTTCTGTTTTTCCACCTTTTTAGAGAGGGCAGTTTCATGAAGTTTGGCCATTCTTTGAGCTAAGGGCTGAGTGTCTTCCTCACTAGAATTCTCAGGAGTGAGGTAAGTTTCTTGGACTACAGATTTACCTTTATCTTGCTTTTGTTTCTTTCTCCCTTCTTTTCTTTTCTGAGCAATTTCTTGAGCAAGTTCTGAAAGAGTTTCAGTGATAATTCCTTGGGCTGCTTGGTTATCATCTTCAGTAAATCCAGGATCAATTTCCTGTTCAGGATGCTGTATATCAGTTTCCTCATCAAACTGTTCTTGAACAGTTTCCTCTTGGGCAGTTGTTTCAGGAATAGTGGTATCAGGAACAATAGTTTCTGTTTGGGCAGTAGTTTCTTGGTTAACCCCCTCTCCTCTTTTTCTTCTACTTCTTTTTGGTACTTGAGGGGACCCTCCAGAAGTTTCTCCTAATTCTTGAAAATGATTTCTTATGAGAAACATCTCCCATGTGTCTCTTTTTGATTTCAATTGTTCCTCAACTAGCAATTTCACAAGACCGTGATGATATAAATGTGCTTCAATATTTCTGGGGTTCCTTTGAACAATTGCACACATTTTCTTAAGACTTGAAAGTAGAAAGTATGAGAGGTTAATATCATCTCCTAGAAAATGCATCATAACCTTTGCATGGTAAACATATAAGACCCCAAATCTTCCCTCACAAGTGAAAAATTTTTGTACTAATAAGAGTAAAGTTGTCCATTCCTCCTTAACATAAGAAACAGGAATCCCTTTTGTGAAGATGCTGGTATCCATACCTGGGGTTTTTAAGATTTGTTTCCACTGCTGATCTTGAACTGACCGGTTCTTAAACCACCTTTCTCCAGTCTGTGGAAGTGAGGTAGCTTGTGTTATGCTGCTCTCAGTGACTGTGAATTGTAAGTCCCCTATCTCCACGTGATTATCTTTTTCTCTGAAGGACCTTGCAAAGGCCTTCGTAACCTCCTTATGGTAGCCTCTGAACTTCTGTATGCATTGTAACCAGTTTGCCTTTTGCAATGCCTCTTTAACCTGAGGATAACCCTCCAGAAACTTTGAACCCTCCGGTTCTGCCCTTAAGAGCTTCCCCATTGGCTCTTACGGCTCTGTTCTATTTAAGACACGGCTTCAAGACGGCCTTACACAGTGAATTCACGGCTTTGTTCTAGAACACGGCTTCAACAAGGGTCTTACACAGTAAATTCACGGCTCTGTTTTGGAACACGTCTTTAAAATGGCCTTGACTTGGTGGATTTACAACCTCAACACAGTGGATTATGGTTTTAGCTCTGGATACGGCCGTAACAGACCTCCACTGGTGATTAGAATTAGCGGAGAGGAAAAACAGAGTATGGTGAATGCTAGCAGCGTAGTAAGCACAACGTAAATGGAATGAAACAATGTGAGTGGGAATGAAACAGCGGAAGTGAAATGATATGAGCGTAAGAGGGTAGAAGGGTTATGGAATAATGAATGGAAACAGCTATGTCCTTAGGTTTCGGTTTCAGAGTTACACTTGGCTGCGTGAGTTAATGTCATATAGAGACGTAGTACATTAGGCTACGTCACTTAAGTACGAGATCTTAATGGAAGAAGCAGCTGCAAGTGAGATTCAAAATCGTGGTAATCAAGGACTGATAGACTTGGGAGATACGTGGGTATATGGTCGCATGACTGGTAATCATTACATTTAGTGACAAGAAACATAACCTAGAAAACTTTGCATAATGAAATAACTGAAAGTTTAGGATTTAAACCATACCTCAGATTCCCGCTTAGATTTGCCTTTGATGACTTGCCACTAACCCTTCACTGATTTATGGTTGTTGCATGACTATTTTCCATTTATTATTGATGACTACTGAGCTGTAAAGAAATTTCAAACAGACTGTGTTTTTTTTTTTATGCAGGTGCAGAGAGCTGCGGAATCGTTAGATGGCTGCAGAATCTTCAGATGGCTGCGGAATCTGCAGTAGTAGCCTCCGACTGCACAAAAACAACTTTTAACTATCTAAAAATGACTTTATTGATGGAATGGAATGTAGTGAGTGGATGGATGAATGAAAAAAATGAGGTGGAGTGAAAATGAATGAAATGGTGGATGAAATGGTAGTGATGATGAAATGAGATGAAATAAGGAGAGAAAGAGATTTTTTTTTTTTTTTGGAAAACATGAGGTGTCAGGTGACCCTGATTTTCACCTCAGGTTTTCTGTATGAGACTGCCAATCAGAGATTGGTTTTCAGGCTCATACATTTATTCTTTTTTTTTTTTTTCAAAAACCAAAGATTAGGGTGATGGAGGAGAAGAATCCTTCTCCACCAACCTGATTGCAGAATCTTCTTTGAACAATTTGACAAACTCTTCTTTTGAGAATGGCTTCTGGTAGATTTTCAAGCGGTGGCCATTCACAATAAGAGGAGTATGAAATTCATCGATAGTTTTTACTCGAACTGCTCCATTGCTAAAGACTTCATCAATCTCATATGGCCCAAGCCAATGAGTTTGAAACTTTCCTTTGAAGTCTTTGAATTTTGAATCAAACAATAGAGCCCAATCTCCTTTCTGAAACTTTCTTTCTTTGATATGACGATCATGCCATTTAGATCTTTGATGCTAAACTAGATCGGTCCTTAGAATTGCATCTTGTCTTATTTCATCTAGTTCATTTAGCTGGTCCATTCTGTGTCTTTGAGCTTCTGAGAGGCTCATTCCCAATTGGACTGCCATCTTGAAGGTCTTGATTTGGAACTCAATAGGAAGCAGGACTTCCTTCCCATAAACAAGTTCATAGGGAGAATGTCCTGTTGTGTTCTTCCATGTGGTTCTATAGGCCCATAAGGCTTCAGGGAGCCTTTCCGCCCAATCTCTTCTATGAAGATGAACAGTCTTGGTGATAATGCCTTCAAGAACTTTATTGGTAGATTCCACTTGACCATTGGATTGTGGATGGTAGGGAGTAGATGTTCTGTGCTTGATCTTATATTCCTCCATCAGCTTCTCCATCAAATTAGATGTAAACTGGCTGCCTTGATCTGTCACAATTTCCCTTGGGACACCAAAACGAGTGAAAATATCCTCAAAAAGAAATTGAACAACTGAATTTTCAGTGGCAGAAGGCAATGCTTTTGCTTCTACCCACTTAGTAACATAATCAGTACAAACCAGTATATACTTCTTTTGCTTTGATGGTGGATTAATTGGTCCAACGAAATCTAGAGCCCATTTCTCAAAGGGTTCGATGCATACCTGAGGCTGTAGAGGCATTTCATTTGAAGGAGTTGGTTTCCCAACTCTTTGGCAGCTGTCGCACCTTCTAACATACTGCTTTGCATCTTTAAAGAGAGAAGGCCAATAATATCCTAGAGAAAGGATTTTATAGGCTATCCTCTTGTCAGCAAAGTGCCCGCCGCAAGGTTCATCATGACATGCCTTAAGGATGTCAGGCATTTCATCTTCCCGAACACACCTTCTGATTATACAATCTGGCCCTGTTTTGAACAATTCATTAGAAATCCAAGAATAATGTGAACTCTCCCGAATGATTTTCCTTTTCTCATTAGGAAATAAGTGTAGAGGAAGCTTCCCTGTAACAAGATAATTAGCCATATCTGCATACCAAGGAGTCTTGGTAGTCACTGCAAACAAGTATTCATCTGGAAACTTATCTTCTACTGGAGAATCCTCATTAGTGTTTTGGATTCTAGACAAGAAATCAGCTACTGTGTTTTGCTTTCCAGGTCTATCTAACACAGTAATGTTGAATTCTTGTAAGAGTAAAAGCCATCTTGTAACTCTACCATTAGTGACAGGTTTGTTCATTAAGTATCTTATGGCAGAGTGATCAGTATGGACAAAGGTTTCATAGCCGGTTATGTAGTGTCTAAACTTGTTGATTGCATGTACCACAGCTAAGAACTCTTTTTCTGTAACAGTATAATTTAACTCAGTAGGAGTCAAATTCTTACTTGTGTAATAAATGGCATAAGGGATCAAATCCTTTTGTCCCAAAACAGCTCCTAGAGCTGTATCTGAAGCATCAGTAGAGATGTGGAAAGGGAGTTTCCAATTTGGCCCCCTTAAGATGGGTGCTTCAGATATTCTAGACTTTAAAGCTTCAAAGGCAGATTGACACTCAGGATCCCATTTAAACTCACAGTCTTTGGTAAGCAATTTGAAAAGAGGAGATGCTATCCTAGTGAAGTTTTCAATAAATCTTCTGTAATACCTAGTAAACCCAAGAAAACTTCTAACATCCTTCTAGCAATTTGGAACAGGTAACTTAGAGATGACTTCAACTTTGGATTTATCAACCTTGATCCCATCTCCTGAAATATGATGTCCTAAAACAATCCCTTCAGTAAACATCATAAAACACTTTTCATGACTTAAAGAAAGATTTGTTTCCTTACATCTTACCAGTACTTTTTCCAAATTTTCCAAAGCTTCTTCAAATGTATTACCATAAACTGTGAAATCGTCCATGTATACCTCTACACAATCATGAATCAGATCTGAAAAGATTCCTAATACAGCCCTTTGAAATGTAGCAGGTGCATTGCACAATCCAAAAGGAAGTACTCGGTAGGCAAAAGTTCCCCAAGGACAAGTAAATGTGGTTTTGTCTTGATCTTCAGGTGCTACCTGAATTTGATTGTACCCACTAAAACCATCCAAGAATGAGAAATACTTTTTACCTGCTAGGGTGTCTAGTACCTGATCAATAAAAGGTAAAGGAAAATGATCCTTTAAGGTTGCCTTGTTCAATTCTCGATAATCAATGCAAACTCTCCATTTACCATTCTTTTTGGGCACTATAACCAAGGGAGAAACCCATTGGCTCTCTGAAATGGGGTAAATGAAGTTTACCTTGAGCAATTTCTGGAGTTCTTCTTTCACGATTTCCCTAAGGTTTGGATTCATCCTTCTTTGTGGTTGCCTAATAGGTCTGCTATTCTCTTCAATGTAGATGTGATGAATACAAGTCTTAGGATCGATTCCTTTCATGTCAGTGTATTCCCATGCGAAGGCAGTGGAATGTTTTTGTAACAGTTTAGTTAATTCTTCTTGTTGTGGTCTTCCCAAGTTTTTGTTAATGTTTAATGTTTTTCCTGGGAGGATTTCAACTGTAGAACTACCAAACTCTTCCATTGAGAAGAGAGACATTTGTCTAGAGGAGAGATATTCAATGTCTGCATCTATCTGAAAATGTTCAGATTCATATTCTAAAGATACTTCAAAATTTTCTAATGTACTTAGAATTTGACTATCCTCACTGATCTCAGAGATGGTTAGAACAGGTTGAATAGTATCTTCATCCTCTACCCATTCATCTTCTCCTATTTCTGTTATAGCTTTTGCTGGGGGATACAAGTTGAACTTCTTGGTGGAATTACCATCTGATATATACATGTCTCCAGACCTACAGCTTATGAAAGCATCAGCTGTGGCCAGCCAAGGTCTTCCTAAAATAAGAGGATGTCCTCCTAGATTATTCTTGGGAGTTAAAATCATAAAATCAACTGGATACTCCCAAGAATCTAGAGAGACTGGAATATCTTCCAATACACCATCAGGTTTAATGATTGATCTATCTGCAAGCTGCAGCAAAGTAGGTGTAAAGAGAAGATTAGGAAGCTTTAACCGATCCATGGTCTGTCTACTCATGATGTTGATCGCGGCTCCTAAGTCAATTAAAGTATTTGGAATTTCAACTCCATTAATATGAGTTTTGACAATAGGACTACCGGGATCTACATACTTTTGCATGGTAATTTTACCCATCATTATGTCTGCAATTTTTCCCACTAGATGTATCCTTTTGGTATCTCTGGTTCTTTTTACTGTTTTCTTCAAACTCAACTCCTTTATTGTCTTTGCTAGAATGGGAATTTCCTTAATGGCTTGTAACAAGGGAATCTTGATACATACATTCTTCAATTCATCTAGGAAGCTATAGTCAGGCACCCATATCTGCTTTTCCACCCCTTTGTCAATTTGCAATCTTTCAGGAAAGGGACGTGTAGTTGCAGGTGTAGGTTGCTCAACTATGGGAGTTGTAGAAGTTGATTCTTTTTCTTTTTCTTTTTGGATATTTTGGTTTTGAAGTGATACTTCAGAACCTTTATTGACTTTGAGAGATTCCTCCTCAGAAATGCTTGGTTGTTGAACACTTGTAGAAGGTTGATCTAAGACTCTACCCGATCTAAGTTGTACTTCATTGAGAGGAACAACCATATAGGTAGGGAATGGTTGACCTTCCATCATGTAAGCATTTTGAGGGTTCCTATTATTTGGATTTGGTAATGGCTGAGAGGGAAGTTGATTGGATTTCTGCTGGGATTGAAGCGAGAGTTGAGAATTTTGATTTTGTGGAGGAGGTTGTTGTTGTTGAGGGTATGGCAATGATAGTTCTTGACCTTGGTTTGGAAGTTGTGGAGCTTGTTGATTCTGAAATGATGGAGGATATTGATAGAATTGTGCAAATATCCCATAAGGATTTTGCATGCTTTGCATCCATGCTTGGAAAGCATTTTGAGGTTGAGGCCAAGGTTGTTGCCAAGGATTCCAATTTGGTTGGGATTGAGAATTCATAGAGTTGTTAAACCCTTGATTCTGTTGTCCTTGCCAAGGTCTGCTTGCAATAAAACAGAGAGATTCAAGTGTATCTGGATCCTCTTGAAAGACTGCTTTGAGGCCAGGAATTGAGGGACAATCCTTGGTCTCATGAGTTTCTGAGCAAATAACACATGTTTCTACAACGTGTGCATCTAAGGGACATTCCCTTAAAGCATGTTTCTTTCTACATTTCGGGGAAAAGATAGCCAAAGCCTTGGCTTCTTCTTTTTGTTTATTGTGAATCTTAAGGGTATCAAGTTGTTCACTAAGACTCCCTAAGATGTCAGTTTTAAATTCATCAAGCATATTGCCGATTTTAGCCCTACTCACTGATCCTGTTGCAGATTTATTCGCCCTAAGGAGAGAAGGATCTCTAGGTCCTTTTTGAGTTTTTGATTTGCCCCTTGAGAGATGGATACAAAGTTTTGCTCTGTCATTGAGAGAAAGTTGAGAAATATCTCCTTTCCCCATCATGTTTAAGATGTCTATCCATTCATCCCTAATGGCTTTTAATAAGAGGGCTTTTAAGGTCTCTTCATCCAAGGTATTCATTTTTGCTCTTTTCAAGTTATATTGAAACCTTTCAAGTAAATCTTCTAGACTCTCATCTTCTTTTTGTATCATTTTAAAAACCTCGTCCTTGTGATTAGTAGGCATGCAATAGTCTAAATACCTATCCAAAAATGTTTGTTTCATCTCATCCCAAGTCCTAATGGATTGAGTGAGTAACCCCATGAACCATTTCAAGGCTTGATCCTTCAGTGTTGAAGGGAACAACTTGAGTTTCTGAGAGTCATCCAGGTAGTCATAAGTTCGACACACCACTTCAAACTCAAATAAGAATGTTTCAGGGTCCTCAGTCCTTAACCCATGGAAGTTAGGGAGGACAGATGGTGATATGTTTTTCATGGTGGCTCGGGAATCCTCATTAACAATGGGAAACCCAAATGAATTATCCCCATTTCTATTTCCTCCTCCAATGGGACCTCTACCTCCATTATTGTTATTGTTATTTCCTCCTCCTCCTCTACCTCTACCTCTACCTCCTCCTTCTTCCTCTGCCATGATGATTCTCCTAGGGATTTCAAAATCTTCTAGTTCCTCTACAAAAGGTGAATGAGAAGAGATTTCTCCTTCTTCTTCAGATGATTCCAATTCCTCAATTACAATTGGTCTTCCTGTAGGAGAAAGAGAAGAGTCTCTTCCTGGTTCAAACTCAATAGAAGGTGTAGGAGAGTCAACTCTTGGCTCTTGAATTCCAGGAATTCTAGGACTAGGAGTTTCGGTTGGAGATAAGGGGGGTGTCTCTTGTCTATCCCTTGAAGCAGATGGACTTGTAAAAATTGAACTTCGAGCTCTAGCTAAAAACCGTCCTCTAGAATCTCTAGCTCTATGCATGTCATTTTTTATTTTTTCTTCAAGTCAAGTTAATAGTTCTTTTTCTGATCTTCCAGTTCACTCTAGGTGCAAGAAGAGAGCATACTCAAGAAACTACTAAATCAATAACTTTCTCTTTTCTGATCCTCCAGATCACTTTGAAGTGCAAGAGGAGAGCATACTTGGATAGGTTATTAACCTCTTTCCTTGAAAAAAAATTTTATGTTTTTTTTTTTCTAAGTATGGCTACTTAATTTCACTTCCCCGGCAACGGCGCCAAAATGTTTAGTCAATTTAGTGTTTCTAAATTGATGTCATTAATTGTCAACCCGGGGCTCGTAAGCTGATGAAGTGAAGGTGTACTATATGTACTTAAGCAACCTCTTAGAGTTTTTGTCATTTGGGGGTGTTGTTTGTGGTTGATTTATCTTCCTAAAATGGAGTGGTGATTATAGACAGATGATTGCAAGTGTGTGAAAAGTGAGTTCTAGATGAGTGAAAGTGTGTGATTGGTGATTTCTAATTACTTGCTGAATTTGTAAAGGAAAAGAACTTGAAAGAAATGAATAACTTGAAATGACTTGAAAGCAAATGACCACGTTCTAATGGCATTAGTCTCTACCCATATTGCTGCAAATAAAAGAAACAAGAAAATCACTTCAAGGACTGATGATAATGGTTATCTCTTCCTAACTCCCTGCTTCTACCACATAGTACTGCGTAAAACACAATTAGGAAGTAGCTGAAAACAAATCCAAGAATTGATAAAAACTCTAAATGACAAATTATAACACTACTAAGCCTTTTCCATCATACTGCTTCCTACATATGTGATTATGTGTAACAAGTGGAAAAAGTATTAGTGCCACAAGCCAAGACTACTTAAAAACAAGCTGCAATTAATTAGTGTTCTGTTCTCTTGAAAGATAAACCATTCGTGATAAAGAGAGCATAAATTAGTTAGCATCCAACTTGTAAAACTAAGCTAAAACTAATCTAGAAAACAGAGTAAAAAGGGCAGCATTACGAATAAGACAACTGCAACTACCATTAGATATTAAAGCAAATACAACACACTCAATCCCGGGTAAAAACCTGCAAAGAAGCAAATCTGATCAATGAAAATAAAGGCTGCAACAATGAAAATAAATCAAGCTCTACATAACTCAAGAAAAGGAAATGTTGTATGTGAAATAAAGAAATTGCAGAAGTATAAACATGAAATACTTATACAAGGGCAGTCATGAACGGGGGCCCTCCATCCATACAACCCACAGAAAACTCAGATGCTTTAAAACTTCAAAACAGCACTGTTTCCATTACTTGATATGCAGAAATACATAGTCAAAAGTGCTGGAACAGCTCTATAAAAACAGAGTTCAGAAAGATGCTAAAATTCTCACAAGTTCATAAACTACAGCAGCTAAAAATTTAACATAAGCGTACGCAGACGCAAGTATTTATAGGCATCTGCAAGATGGCCTAATGCGTAAAACATAAAACAGAAAATAAACTGAATATCATGCGTATTAAAGGTGCAGTGAACACGTCATATGCTTCATGGTCGAGCTGGAGGTCCTGGTCGTTATGGGCAATGAATCCAACATTGGATCATGTTCCCCACGGCTTACAAAACACGGACAAGTCATCTTTTCCACTGACGTGACCAAACAGCTTACGCATCAACGTTAAGCTGCCTTTATTTGACCGTAACTTGACCCCCTTTGACCGGAGGTACAGATGACGTGGCTGGCTGAACTGATGGCACAAGAACCTCGAGCACGTATATTCCAACATGCCCATGTGGCTCGTTCTGCAAAATAGCACGTGGAACCTTGAGATCAATAAAATGGCTGCGGGATCATCAGATGGCTGCGGAATCAGCAGATGGCTGCGGAATCAGCAGATGGCTGCAGAATGCCTGTAAGTATGTCAAAAACTAAACAAAACAGTCACCCATTAGCAAAGCTCACTTGATCATGTTTAATGACAACTAATGTAATGATCTGGGTGGAAAATGAGGCAAAAGAGAGAGGAAAGTGATGAAAACAGTAGGTAATGATGGATGATAAGGTGTAAAGTATAGGCTCTACATGGAGCACTCACAGTGCAAAGGAGAAACCAGACAGCAAAAACAAATGCAAAAGGTAAAGGAAATAATGATGCACATCCACGGTGAGGAAGTGGAATAGCCTCCCGGAAGAAGGCAGGCTGTTGGATTGGCATCCCTCCTCCTTCGCCATCGATGGGGTGAGGAATCCAAGGTCACAGGCACCAAGGTTTCATCTGCCCGCGCCACGTCAAGCCGGACAGAATGCAGTGAATAATAAAGCCAAAAGGATCACAATATGATGTTTACGGTGTGGAAGGACAGAGAAGCAAAATACAAAATATTTAGCTGTCAGTCTAAAGTGTTCAAAAAAAATGCTCATGGGAACACTAACCATAGAGTTGGATCGAGAACCAAACCAAAGTTAGTGCCAAGGGGTGGCACGTCAGCACGGTGCAGATACACAATTAATAAAAACATAATTGGATAATTGAACCTCGTAAGACCCCTGAATGGTAATGGATAGGTGCTAGTACTCTGGGTAAATTTTTTTTATTTACTGTGTACATATGTGGGTTAGGAGTGTCACAAGTGGTATCTGAGCCCGTTTCCAAACATTGTGGCCTCTGGAAGAATAGATAAAACAAAAGAGATAAACTGAAATCAATTTATTTCCATTCCTATTATTATTTTATTTTACGTAAACAAAAAAAAAGTAAGTATTAACCTTCCTTCTATTATTCCTACCTTATGTAAGAACAGGGAAACAACAGATTTCCAGCATGAGGAGAGCAGACAATGTTTCGCGTAGGTTTGTGGCGGGTCAGGGACCTGTAACAGGCCCTGAGAACAACCCAGAATTATGGGTGCAACTTGGAGAAGAGGCTCGCAACACGAATCTTGCAATTTTGGAGATAGTACAGGAGTTGAAAAATGAAATGGCCCGATTGCGAGAAGATAACGCAAGGTTAACTTTGGAACAGGAAAGGATTATAAAGAGCCTATCTGACAAACAGAATCAGCAACCATTGAATCCAAATGCTGAGCAGCAGAGGGTGTCGGAGGAGCGAAATCACTGCACAGAACATGAAGAGTCGGAAGGAAGGGAGGAGGAACGGGAAGAGCGATCTGATAATGCCTCAGAATAGCACACTTCAAAGAGGCAATGGATAGAGCTACAAGGGGTGTTTCGTAAAATCAAACCGCCACACTTTGATGGGGAATTGGAGGAAGCAGCTGAGGCATGGTTGATTAATATGAATAAATACTTCCAGCTATATGAGTATGACCACAACCTCAAGGCACGGTTGGCCATTTTCTAATTGCAAGGAAAAGCCACCCTGTGGTGGGAAGAAGTGAAGATTGTAAAAGGAGTAAGTGAGCAGAACATCACGTGGGAGAAATTTCAAAGATACTTTAAAGAAATATACCTGACTGAGCATTTTTATGATGAAAAGGCGAGGGAATTCCATGACTTGCGGCTGGGACAACAAATGATGGATGAGTTTATCACTCATTTTACTTCATTACTTCGCTACGTGCCTTACATTATAGAAGAGAAGGCTAAAGTACAAAGCTTCGTTAGTAGTTTACCCTTGAGTATGCGGGAAAGGATTGAGTTTGACAATCCAAAGACAATGGATGAAGTAATACGTAAATCCAAGATTTGTTACCAGCAGGGAAAATAGAAGGGAGAAAACCCAGGTAAAAGATGGAATGATAAGAGTAACAAGCAGGCTGGAAATAATAAAGGGAATCATGGTAGTGGTAACAGGGGTTTTGCCAAGGGACAAAACAGCAGAAATGGACAGAAAAGTTCGCTCAGGTCAAAGCCAACCAGTGAGTCTAGAATCAGCAAACAACCTGTAAAGCTGGACAGTGAGGGGAAAACAAGGCCTCCAATTCAATGTTGGGTTTGCGGTGGGACTCACTATGTTAAAAATTTCTCTCAATGGAAGGGAACCGAGCAGGTTTCCCAGATTCACGAAGCATCGACAGTTGGCGATGTAGGACATATCCTGCCCAGAATTAACGCTGCCCTGGAAGATCACCAGGCGGAGTACCAGCTGACCATGGTGGAATTCGAAGGTAAAATTTCAGACCTTACTGTAACTGTTTTAATTGACCCTGGAGCCACCCTAAGTTATATTAGTCCTAAGGTTGTAGAGTATTGTAATTTGCAACCTGTTAAATTTAAGAATCCATAGCTAGTACAACTGGCCACAAGGGCTAAGAGACGAGTGCATGCTAAGGTCATTAACTGCCCTTTAAAGATAGCAGGAAAACCAGTGGTGGCAGATTTGAATGTGCTTCCCCTTGGTTCATATGATTTTCTAATCGTTATGGACTGGTTAGAAAAACACTGGTCCGTAGTCAACTGTAAAACAAAGACTATTTATTTCAGAGATGAGCTTGGAGCAAGGCAAGAGATGCAAGGGATTAAGCGACCAGTGCAAATTCGACCAATAACCGCTTCTCAGTTAGCAAAATGCATTAGGAAGGGATGCCAGATTTATGCCATCCAAGTAGGCTACGCTGACTCAAAAGACAAATCCGCCCTATTGGGAAACATTCCTGTGATACAAGAATTTGCGGATGTATTTCTGGAAGAAATTCCCGGGCTGCCACCTAAAAGAGACATAGATTTTACGATTGAACTGGTACCAGGAGCAGCCCCGGTATCCCGAGCACCCTACAGAATGAGCACACCAGAATTGAATGAGCTAAAAATGCAGTTACAGGAGCTGTTAGACAAAAACTACATTCGCCCCAGTGTGTCCCCCTAGGGAGCCCCGGTATTATTGATTAAGAAAAAGGATGGGACCCTGCGTATGTGTGTGGATTATCATCAGTTAAATAAATTGACGATCAAGAATAAGTATCCTTTACCCCGGATTGATGAACTTTTCAATCAAGTAAAAGGAGCAACAGTATTCTCCAAGATTGATTTGCGATCAGGGTACCACCAAATCAGGATTAAGGAGGAGGACATATCTAAGACTGCTTTTAGAACAAGATATGGACATTACGAGTTTGTGGTGCTACCCTTCGGGTTGACCAATGCACCTGCAACTTTTATGTGTTTAATGAACAGTATATTCCATCAGTATTTGGATAGGTTTGTGCTGATTTTTATTGATGACATACTAATATATTCCCGAACTATGGAGGAACACAAGGAGCACCTTAGGTTGGTATTGCAAACCCTCCAAGAACACCAGTTATATGCCAAGTTCAACAAGTGTGATTTCTTTAAAGAACAGATATAATATTTGGGACATATAATCAATAAAGAAGGGATTGCAGTGGACCCCGAAAAGATAAGGACCATAATGGAATGGCCGGTACCAAAGGATGTGGTAGACATCAGATCCTTTATGGGTCTAGCAGGTTATTACAGATGGTTTGTAGAGGGATTCTCGAGAGTAGCTTATCCTATTACTTCCTTGCAGAAAAAGGGAAGAACCTTCAGGTAGATTGCTGAATGCCAAAAGAGTTTTGAGCAGCTAAAGCATCTGCTCACCACCGCACCCATTCTAGGCATAGCTGATCCTAGTAAGGACTATGTGGTGTGCACTGATGCAAGCAAGGAATGCGTAGGGGGAGTGTTGATGCAAGAAGGGAGAGTAGTTGCTTACGAATCAAGGAAACTAAAAGAACATGAACAGAAATACTCCGCTTATGATCTAGAATTGGCAGTCGTTATTCACGCTTTAAAAATGTGGCAACATTATCTTATGGGAAAGAAATTTTTATTATTGACAGATCACCATAGTCTGACCAATTATTTCAGCTAGCCCACCTTAAATGCCAGGCAAGCACGGTGGGTGGATTTCCTAAGCAGTTTTGATTTCGAAATCAAGCATTTGAAGGGGAAGTAGAATCGGGTGGTAGATGCTCTAAGTCGGAAATTGCAATGTTTGTATGAGATTTCCTATAGAAAATGGAAAAGTCCCTTCGGGGACATGATTAGACAAGCAACAGAGCAAGATAATGAATATCAGAAAATAAAACAGCAAGTACAACATTCCAACAACAAGGAAAAATAGCAGGGTTATGTGTTAGATACCGTTGGAATGTTGTATTATCAGGATAGGCTATATGTACCCTACCAGAATAGCATTAAAAACTTGATTTTGGATGAATTTCATAAAATTCATTATGCGGGACACCCAGGATATCAGAAAATGATTACAGCACTAAAAAAAGAGTATTACTGGCCAAGCATGAAGAAGGATGTGGTTGAATACCTGGCACGTTGTCTAGAGTGTCAACAAATTAAGGCAGAGCACCAACACCCTGCGGGACTATTACAACCGTTACCTGTCCCAGAATGGAAATGGAAAACTGTCTCTATGGACTTCATAACAGGTTTTCCCAAGACAAAGAAAAATAATGACTCCATCATGGTGGTGGTGGACAAGTTAAGTAAATCAACACATTTTATACCTGTACAATCTACTTTTAAAGTGGTGCAGATTGCCCACATTTTCATGCAGAACATTTTTAGGTCGCATGGGCTACCTAAAACAATAATCTCAGACCGTGATGTAAATTTTACCTTAGCTTTTTGGAAAACATTGTTTGGAGAATTAGGAACTCAGCTAAATTTCAGTACAGCTTATCACCCTCAGACTGACGGACAAACCGAACGGGTGAACCAGGTGCTGGAAGACATGCTAAGGGCATATGTAATGCAACAACCGACCAAGTGGGAGGATTATCTACACTTGGTCGATTTCACATATAATAATGGCTATCATACATCATTGCAAATAAGCCCATTTGAAGTCTTGTATGGGCGAAAGTGTCACACACCCTCAAGCTGGAGTGGACTAGAAGACAGATTAATGTTGGGACCCGACATGCTCAAGGAAATGGAGTAGATGGTTAAGAAGGTACAATCTAATTTAAAAGCAGCTGAGGATAGGCAAAAGAACTTCACTGACCAGAAAATGAGATTCAAAGAGTACCAAGTTGGTGATCATGTGTATGTGAGAATTCGTGCAAGAAGAAGCGCATTACAATGGAGTGGGTGTGCTAAGTTGGCACCTCAGTTCTATGGACCATTCTAGGTCTTGGCAAGAATTCAACCGGTGGCATACCAGCTCGCTCTACCAAGTCACCTATGAGTCCACAATTTCTTCCATGTCTTAGTGTTAAAAGAATATGTTTATGATGCTAAACATGTAATCCGATGGCAGTGTATATAGGTAAGAATTATTTCTGGTAGTTCAATCCAAATGTTTTCTACTAAAAGAAACTGACTTAGGATGTTGCATGTTGCAGGTCGAAATGGAAGGAGAAATCATGGTCAAGCCGTTGAACATCCTCGAATGGAGAGGAGTAATGCTATGGAAGTGGGCTATTACCCAAGTTAAAGCGCAGTGGCAGCACTTTGGGCGTAAGGAGGCCACCTGGGAAGATGCTGAACTTATGAAAAAAGCTTACCCAGAATTGTTCGTAACTGAAAGACATCGGGACAATGTCCAATTTCAGGAGGGGGAGATGTGATGCCCCAGAACATTGTAAATATTTTACTGTAAATATTTTCTTTACCATGCTTTATTTACAAACTAAAGGATGATGGTTATTTGATTAAATAATATTTTTCAATTATTGGTTATGGAAAGTGTTTTTAAGCATTAAAAGAAACTGGTAACTTCCGAGGAGGGAAGTTGGAAAAGGAAGTTGCTGGAATGCAACCCTAACTACCTCCCCTAAGGGTGAGACTTCATGAAAAAGGAGTGAAGGGAGGAAAAGACCGTGCTGAAAGGTCAGACGGTAAGAAGGTCATGCTAAGTCTGGTGATGACCAGATAGCATGCACTTGGTGTGCAACGAACTTGTAGAGGTTAGTGACCTTGCAAGAGATCTCGGGGGGAGATACAGTCGAGGAGGATGTATCTCATGGTTGGGTGGACTGCAAACAGATAATAACATCAAAGAACCTTCTTAAAGGTGCACTGCTTTTCCTACCAGAAGTCAGGTAAGTGGTCTATCCTGGAAACTTGAAGTTGCTGAATAAAAAGAATAATACTTGATGTGCTCCTAAACAGTTAAGAGCTATAGATTCTTTTGTTTGTTTATCTAGAAACTGTGGTACGAAGATAAATATAAAAGAAAGATAAATAAAAGAATAGATGAATAGGTACCTATGAGGCTAGCTAAACCATCTAGAACTGTGAATTCTGCCTATAGTGAACTGTAGCGTTAGACTTATTACAGTTACAAATGGAGTCTAAGGAACGAGGCTTAAGAGTTTAAATTTCTCTCGGAAGATACTCGGAAGAGTCAAATGTATGGGAAAATAACCAATTTTCATGTTTGCCCTACTGTGCGTGTTAATTGTGATAACCAGCCTTTAAACAAACCTTAATATATTAGGGTTGATACGGCTTGTCCAACTCCTTGAATATCAGAATGCTAGGGTTTAGCTTTACCCAACTCGTTCTCAGCGAGGGTAATACCCTACCGGCCTGAAACAAATGCGGCAGCTTGTACAGTATAGATAGGGAGAACAGGAATATTCTGTTAAGTTATTCACAGGGAATTGAAACACTTGTATAGAGATAAATCTTAATTTTTAGGACAATGTAAGCATGCTACTCCTGTTATGGATTATTCAAGTAAACCAAAAATTCTTCGACTCAGGTTCTGTAGTAACAAACCCTAAAGATTGTAACTAGGTTCTGATTCGTTCACGAAAGCTCAGAGTATTAACCCCCCCCCCCAAAAAAAAAAACATAAGGGGTTCATAACCATGGACGCAAGAGCGCTAGCAATCATATAGTAAGTCTTTTAATTTCTTTACAATAAGAGAAACAGTCACCCTTTAAAAACAAAATTCAACTATGTAGTCATGCAGGAGTATAATAGATAAATTCCATATGCAGAAAATGGCAATGGGTGCCTGTCTGGCTTACAGAACCTACAACTTACATGAAGTAACAGTGAACAATAAAGCTTCGAGAAATGAAATCCTTTAACCTCTGAAACGATAGTCCATCCAGACACATGCCCAACCAATAAATTACAGAGCCAGTTTCATTACAGTCACGAAAAAGGAAAATACCAATTATATGTATATACTTCAACATGGATGATTGCAGAGACATAATCAAATAAGGGTCAAATAGGAAAAAATTCATGCAACCTGTGATTCCAACATAAGTACAATTGCTAAATAGTGAGAGAATAGGGTTATAAACAAATAACTGTATTCTAGAGTAATATGGTTCTTCCTTGAATATGGGTGAGCACTAAAATCCTGAGCTTTAGCAAAACCCAGACAGCGAGACTATAGCCAGAGTTAAATTACAAGCTTAGGAGTTGCATGAGGAAATTACTCCAAGTGGTCTCAAATGCAGGACCACAAGGAGCCCTCAGTTTATAACAGTAAACCCTACCTAGCACTATCCAAGCCTACGCCTATGAATTTAAACGACAATAACAAAGAAAGATTTGTATCTCCAAAACTGGAGCAAAACTTCTAGAAAACTACAGGATTCATCCATGTTCTCAGCCCAAAACCTTTTATTTGCATAGAATGCTTACCCAGAAAAAAACGTCCAGCACTAACTCGTGAGAAGCGTTTCCTGCGTGGGAACTTCCGGATCCACAACTTCATTCCCTTTTTCCTGCGAACAGAAAATTGGATTAGCAATAGGTGATAGAAATCAATCTGTACAAAAAAAGAAAATGCAATACACATGATAGTCAAGTGGAAAAGAAACATCAACCTGGTTTATGACCGAGCTATCCAAGTGCCAAGGAAGGTTTTAGTCCACACCATAACCCCACTAGTTGCCATGTCAACATGGAGTGCTCACAGTGCAAAGGAGAAACCAAACAGCAGAAACAAATGCAAAAGGTAAAGGAAAGAATGATGCACATCCATGGTGAGGAAGTGGAATAGCCTCCCGGAAGAAGCCAGGCCATTGGATTGGCATCCCTCCTCCTTTGCCGTCAATGGGATGAGGAATCCAAGGTTGCAGGCACCAAGGTTTCATCTGCCCATGCCACGTCAAGCCGGACAGTGCAATGATTAATGCAATGCAATGAACAATAAAGCCAAAAGGATCACAATGTGATGTTTATGGTGTGGAAGGACAGAGAAACAAAATACAAAATATTTAGCTGTCAGTCTAAAGTGTTCAACATAAATGCTCATGGGAACACTAACCATAGAGTTGGATCAGGAACCAAACCAAAGCCAGTGCCAAGGGGTGGCACGTCAGAAGGGTGCAGAGACACAATTAATAAAAACATAATTGGATAATTGAACCTCGTAAGACCCCTAAATGGTAATGGATAGGTGCTAGTACTCTGGGTAAATTCTTTTTATTTATTGTGTACATATGTGGGCTAGGAATGTCACACCTTGGATTTAGAAGGCAAAAGGGATGGACTATGAACTAATTCTTGTGAGAATTGCAAGTGGGATACTACCACGTGAACCAAAGAACTCAACTCCTCCATCTTCTCATCCAAGTATATTAGAAGTGTGTCTACATTGTCATTTATGTCCACTATAGTTTCATTGATGTGAAAGGAAGTGTTATGTAGGTCTACAATGCCATTGATCCACAAGTAAGCTCAATGGGATCCAAAACAAGATCAAGCAACAAAAGAAACATGAGAGATTGAACAAAGTTTTCATCTTGGGTAGCCTATATTTGAAGTAACTTCTTCTCTAGTTCCCTAGTCAAAGTCAGAATGAAATGTGTATGGTTCCATATATTAAACCTAATTATATGGATGAGCCCACCTTAATCGTGACCATTAATCCATGACTATTTCTAATTAAACCTTATTAGGTGAATACTATAGAGGATTAAGAAAGTTAATTATATGAAGGTACCAAATCACTTGGGCATGTATGATGTGGCACCAATATGGCATGTTATTAGTATAATGTGGAAAGTCCACATGGATGAAAGGAAAGAAACTTAATAACATGGTAGCCTTAGTGCCTAACATGTGGCATACAAACTTGGCATTTTTCACTGCCCAAGTTGATATTTGGAGGGTGACACATGGTAGATATGCACCAACATCCAAATACATGGCCAGTTTTGATTTATCATAGTAAATCCCATAGTACATGTTAGGTGATGTAACTATGGTAGGTCCCTCCTTAGGATATTGGGGCAATGGGCACGCAAATGCAGCTTGGTTCTAAAATTCCAAGCCAAGTTAGTATGATGTGGCAGTGATGAGGTGGTAGAAGGAACATGTGGTAGATAATGGTTGGTCCACCATGGATTGTGGTGGCAAACCCATATGTCTTAGGATGCATGCCAAGACTTTGTTGGTCACGATTTTGTTTAGATTTCATTTTTTCAAAAATGGTCAAAAAATAAGATTTTGTTCTAGAATTATTAAATGTGTCTTTTGCATTGATAATTTCTTATGATGATTTCATTCTTTCACGCATTACCAATGATTTCATCACTAAGAAAAATTTATGGAATACATCAACAATATAATATTTAAGATAATAGGATATGAAAGAGACAACCACACAAACAACACAAGAATTTTCTCTAGGAAAACCCACATGAAGGAAACACCCACCTTTTTCAATGGAGAAAATCTTTAAGTCAGCAAAGACACATCTTAGTAAATAACTAGGTCAAACCTAGTCCGTGGTCCATCCTCCTAGTCAAGTTAATCTTGCCTAGTTAACATGATTTCTTCTTATCTTAGAAAGACACCTTTGCTAGCCTTCATAGGTCACACTTCACTAGCTTAGAATAGACATTTTGTTCGCCACACAGATGAATTTATCACCTCATAGAAGGGCCTCCATTAGCTTCAAAACTTTGTATGCTTGAATCGAAGAATCCAAAATACACATGAATAGAAACAAATCCGAAATACCTCATATTAGTCCCTTCTTACCTCATATGTTAGCTTCCTTCATGGCTCAAATTTGTTACTTGCCTTATATTAGATTACCTCAGAAAAGTCTGAACATGTCCTCCATAGATGATCTGAATTATTTCCCTAATGGGACGAATGAGAGGTTCTCATATAGATTTTTTCTTGTCCAAATAGCTGCCTCTAGAAGATCAGTTAACTTGAACAATTTAGGGGGCTAACTTGACTAGGAAGAGGCCAACATGCCATATTTTTGGAGCCAAAAATTATTTTCCGAAAATTCAAAATTTTCTTTCTCACAACCAACAAGAAGAACATGTCTAATATAATTTTATTTTTGATTTATTTTGATTGAAGCATGAAAACATGCTTATAAATACATCAAAGACCAAAAAATACATTATGAGTATCAACCATAGTTACAAAATTTAACACTCCCTCTTAACTAGGGAGGTATCCCTAATGACTCTCCAAATGTTCACATGTTGACAAATTTCTCTAAGAAAAAGGGACAACTCATTGATAGTATCATTATCTAGGTCATCACTCTTGATCTAAATTAGAATCATCATTATGCAATAGGTCCCACACCAAAGTTAGCACTCTCTAAACAATGATAAACACTTAACAAGTGACCATGATCTGGTGGGCTCCTCACCTCATAGTACTCTAACTAGTATAGGGTTTCCATAACCAATGGTCAAACCTTAGGGAAACACATGTACCAACTCCAAAAGAATCACTCTAGGCCATGCTGCTAAAACGGAAGCCACTACATCGAGTGTCTAGGCCACAAGGACCATTCCTCTCAAGAATGTCCATCCCTTATGATATCTCACCAAAAGTTTGTGAGATGCCCCCATTGTACATAATCTAAGTGATTCTTCTATTGTCACTAATACTCTGATCCATGCCCCTATAGTAAAGAGTGCTAGCTATGCTCCTTTTATCACTAATAGTCTGAGCCATGTCCTTGTTGTCAACAGTATAGGATATGATCCTATTGTCACTAATAGTCTGAGACATGCCCCTACTGATGTAACATCAATAGTTGATTTTCAATTTTACTTTTGAAATTAAAAAATATTATAAATATCTTTATTGGGTGTTTCAAAAATAATTTATATTTTTTAATTCCATTTTCCCTCACTTGAGTATTAACATTTCCTATAAGTGCATATGCACTTTGTGGACACCCTTTATTGTAATTGTATAGTTGTAGTTGAATTCTACAATGTGACAATAAAAAATTGATATAAAATTATTGACTCCAATTTCAAGAAAGATTTTTCGAAGCCACTCTTTTAAACCAACAAAAAATCATTTCTAGTCATACAAATTCAAATGTAAAAATGAGAAATTGAAAAAATCACCATTTGATTTGAAGGGTTCTCAATTACGGTTTCGATCTCCAGGTTAATTTTCTTCATAAACTTGTTTATAGAGAGCTTCAAAAACTTCCATTTCCATAATGACCTTGGATTTATAATGCAAAAGGGATGGACTGTGAACTAATTCCTATGAGAATTGCAAGTGGGATATTAGCACATGAACCAAAGACTTCAACTCCTCCATATTCACATCCAACTCTATTAGAAGTGTGTCTACATTGTCATTAATGTCAACTATAGTTTAATTTATGTGAAATGAAGTGTTGTGTAGGTCTACAATGTCATTGGTGTGCATGTATGCTCAATGGGATCCAAACCAAGATCAATCAACAAAAGCAACATGAGAGATTGAATGAAGTTGTCATCTTGGGTAGCCTATATTTGAAGGAACTTTTTCTCTAGTTCCCTAGTTGAAGTGAGAATGAAAAGTGTATGGTTCCTTGTATTAAACCTAATTATATGGATGAGCCCACCTTAATCATGACCACTAATCCATGACTATTTCTAATTAAGCATGATTAATTGGCTACTCTAGAGGATTAAGAAAGTCAATTATATGAGGGTACCAAATCCCTTGGGCTTGTATAATGGGGAACCAATATGACATGTTATTAGTATGGTGTGGCAATTCCACATGGATGAAAGGAGAGAAACCTAATAACATCATAGCCTTAGCCCTTGACATGTTCCATACAAAATTAGCATTTCTTACTACCCAAGTGGATATTTGGAGGGTCACACATGGAAGATACACACTAAAGCCCAAATACATAGAAATATTAGATTTACTATAGTAGTTTCCATAGTGCATTACTTGGTAGGTGACATAGCTATGGTGGGTCCCTGCTTAAGATATTAGGGCATTGGGCACCCAAATGTAGCTTGGTTCTAAAAGTCCAATCTAGGTTGGTAGAATGTGGCAGTGATGAGGTGGCAAAAAGAACATGTGGTAGATCATGGTTGGTTCACCATGGATTATGGTGGTAGACCCAGATGTCTTAGGATGTATGTTAGGACAATGTTGGTGATTTTGTTTTTTAATTCATTTTTTCAAAAGTGGTCAAATAATAAGTTTTGTTCTACAATTCTTAAATGTGTCTTCTACATTGATAATTTCTTCTGATGATTTTATTTTTTCACACATTATCCATGATTTCATCATTAAGAAAATTACATAGAATACATCAACAATATAACATTTAAGATAATATTATCCTAAAGTGATGAAGGTGGATATTGGTGGCCACCTGCCTATTCCACCTAGACCCCCCATTCAGTTTCATATGTTTCCTTGTTCATTTTAGTATTTACTATTTCTAGCATTTTTTCTCGTCCTGAACTTTCGGAAAAGTTTTGACCCCGTAAATGACGTTTTTTTGGGGTCCGTGACAAAATTTTAATCTTTGGAAGGGGTCTGCAGTGAAACCTATAGTACTCGGTGATACATTTCCAACAAGGTATCATAGACACCAAATGGAGATAATATTACCAAGTTACAACCCCGGGAATTTGGATGCCCAACTAACCCCAATGCGGCCCACAAACTCTTGGTGTTACATCTCTTGGCGTTAGGGTTTTGGTTGTTTAGGGTTTTCTCATGTTTTCCAATAATAAATAGGCCCTTGAGCCTCATTGTAAGATGGTTCATAGGCATGTAGCTGCCACATCTCTTATCAAAGATTATCCACCATCACTCGAGCTATATTATTTTCATTTTGTTGTAAGCATAGTTTTTTATATTTCTATTAATGAAATGAAGTGTTTTTCTATAGCATCTCTGTGTTTATGATTATATATGTAAGTTATTTCATTCGTGTTTAAGTTCGGATCAGCGGTATCAAAGCGGTCTACTCTTTCCTTGTTTTTCTTTGCATGTCCCCAGCAAGGTCAATGTATAAGGAGTTAGGGCTCGATCTAATTCAACCATTGCAAGATCATCCTTGCAAAAACTGATGACCTCCCATGGTGGAAGAAAATAAAGATGAGGGGGCAGATGATCCTTTCAGAATGTTACTCGAGGAAGCCATCGAGCAACATAGGGACGCGATGATGGATAACTTTACCCAGATCCTTCGAAGACTACCCACATGTGATGCATCTTAATCCAACAACCACTCTCGAGGTGACACTCCTTTTAAGGTACAAGTTAACTTTTATATTCCCATATTTGAAGCCCTAGTAGATGTAGACATCGTAGATAAATGGTTAAAAATGTTGCAAGGATATTTTTTAGTTCATGACTTTTCCAATCGAGAAAATGTTACTTTTGCACTTCTCAAAGCTGTCCCACACATCAAGGACTAGTGGGAAAGCTATTATGAATAAAAGGATGAGAGTGAACCCTCATTGTTTTCAACCGCACCCACTTGGAATTATTTCTGAGATGCTATCAAGGAACATTACTACCCTATAGGGATCTACAAAGATAAATACATAGAGTGGACCATGCTAGAGAAGGGAAGGGAACAAGATGTGCCAGAGTTCACAAATACTTTCCATACCATTCATACGAAGTAGGGTATCAAGGATATAGAGTGTCATTTGGTGCTCAAGTACTGTGACTATCTAAACAAGTACATCCAGGATGAGATGGATTTTTTGGACATTTTCTCACTCAACACAGTGTATCTGTATGCTGTAAAGATTGAGCAGAAGTGTAAACAAAAGAAGAGGGCCTTTGGATATATGAATCCAAAGCAAGGAAAAGGCACCCCCAAATGACAGAACAAAAGACCAAGGAAAGGCAGGGCTACCCAGGATAGCCTGCTAAAGCCGGAAGAAAAAAACAACCCATAACGATGAAGATGGACAAGGGAAAATGGTGTGAGTTCCATAAGATCTACATTCACAATACAAGTGACTGTTGGGCTAAGTATTCACTAGTGGCCGAGCTAAAGGCTTCCGAATTAGATGCAGGTTCAAACTCTGAATCAAAACCCAATAAGAAAACTGACAAAGGGAAGAAGGTCGTTGATGTAGAGCCCAGTGCCACTGTGGCCACCACAAAGATCCAAAAAATTGAGCCTGAAGATCTAGAGGAGTGGGAAATTCTCTTCGAGTCATAGATGTGTGTGAAGGGTTCTCCACTGTAGTTCATTTTCGACAGTGGGAGCCAAAAGAAACTCATTTCATCAAAGTTCATCAAGTGGATTAGCCTAAAGACTACATCACATCCATAGCCATACACCATCAGGTGGCTTCACCAATGAAGTGATCCTCACATTAGTCAACAATGCCGCATTCCCTACAACATCAAGCCCTTCACAGATGAGGTATTGCATGATGTTTCTCCTCTTGAATTTTCTAATGTATTGTTAGGACAACCATACTTATGGAAGCAACATGTTGTATATGAGTATAGACCTCACTCTGTGATTATTACTTGGACTAATAAGTTGTACAAGATACCAAAGGTAGCCTTGCCTACCACCATCTCCTTGATCACTGCAAAGAAATGTAGTATGATCATTTCCCAGACCAAGAAATTTTCTTTCCTTATGATTATCCCCAAAGGAAAGAAGAAGGTTGTGGCCACAACTTCCACACAAGGCTCCTCTGTACAACAGCAGCAGACGGACAAGGTCATGGAGGAGTACAATGATGTTTTCACCTCACCCGCAAGGGTACCTTTTCACTATCAGGTCAAGCAGTCCATCGATCTCACCCTAGGCGTGCCACTAGCCAACGGATCAATCTATCGATGCTCTATTCTGGAGAACAATGAGATCAAGAGGTAGATTCAAGAACTATTACAGAAAGGGAACATCAAGCTAATCTCATCAACCCATGGGAGCATAATTATATTGGTACAGAAGAAGGATGGGACCTAGAGGCTTTGTATTGACTATTAGTTGTTGAACAAGATCATTTTCTGGAATAGGTATCCAGTCATGCAAATTGATGACCTTCTAGACTAGATCAAGCGGACCAAATATTTCAACAAGATTGAGTTGAAGTCAGGTTATCACTAGGTGCCTATTAAACCCTCTGATGTGTGGAAGACTACCTTCAAATCCAAGGAGGGCCTTTCTGAATGGTTGGTCATGCTACTCGGATTTACAAACACCCCTACAACCTTCATGAGACTAATGCATGACATCTTGCAACCATTCACCAATGTGGTCGTGGTGGTGCATTTAGATGAAATCTTGATCTTCAACCAGAGTTGGGAAGAGCACCTCCACCAAATTCGACAGGTCCTTCAAACCCTTCGACAACACTAGCTGTATTTTAACTTGGAGAAATTCACCTTTGGCCTAACCTCGGTTCAATATATGGGGTACATCATTGTTGAGTAGGGTGTACATGTGGACCCATCCAACATACAAGTCATTCGGGATTAACCAGCCCCTACCACTCTCACAGAGCTCCGCAGCTTTTTGGGTCTTGCTAATTTATATGGTAGGTTCATGTTCAGGTTCTCTCATATCACTTGGCGTTTAAGTCAAGTCACCAAGGGCAGATCGAAAGAAAATTTCTTTTGGTCAGAAACCTGACATCGAGCATTCTCTGTGTTCAAGAATCACCTATGTTCTACACTAGTCCTCACATTTCCAGACCTGCAACAACCATTTGAGATTGAGGCAGATGCCTCTGAATATGCTATTGGTGTGGTTCTTACTCGGCATGGGCATGGAGTGGGTTACCACAATAAGACACTTTCAGACACGGTCTGAAAGTACCCCACTTATGAAAAATAAATGTATTACATTGTGCAGGCCTACCGTAAATGGAAGAATTACATTTTGGGGAAGGAAACAGTCATGCACACAGACCATTACCTCTAGAGTTCATATAGACACAAGGGAAGTTGCAGAACGATCACCATTACAAATGGTCCACCTATCTGCAATAGTTCCATTTGAACATTAAGTATTATTAAGAAGGGCCTCACCAATAATGTCACTGATTACCTTAGTCAACCACTGATCATGGTGCTAATCATTTTGCTCAACTCCTATGGGAACGAGAAATCAGGGTGGTTGCATCTTTACAAGAGAGATCCAGAATTCGGCAACATATACCAGACACTCTTGGAATGGAAGCAAGTTCCAAATTTTCACCTTCAGGATGCATAGTTATTCCACTTGGGACACATTTATGTTCCTTCAAGTGAGCCTGGCAATATGATTTTGGATATGCACTACTCTCAGTTCACTTGACATTTCGAGGTAGATAAAACAATGGCAGTATTGTAGAAGTATTTTTATTGACCAAAACTTCATCAAGATGTTGGGAATTACATTAGATCCTGCACCGCCTGCGTCATTGCCAAACCAACCATCAAGAAGCAAGGCCTCTATACTCATCTACCTACTCCTAGTTGGCCTTACGAATTTGTCTCCATGGATTATATGTCGGACCTTCCCTCTACTATGCATGACAATGATTGTGTTTTCATGATCGTTGACAGACTCTATAAGATGGCCATAATGGTGGCTAGCAAGAAGAGTATCATAGTAGAGGCCGATGCTAAGCTCTTCTTTGATTGAGTATGCGTACACTTTCAGATCCCAGAGACCATTATCTAAGATCAGGATAAAAAATTCCTTAGTGCATTTTGTTCAAGTCTCTAGTCGATGCTGGATACAAAACTTACTAAGTCCACGACTTTCCATCCCGAAACTAATGGCCAAACATAGGTTGTTAACAAGATGATCGTACACATTCTGTGCATGTACAACTCGAAGCATCCACACACATGGGATGAAAGTCTCTCCTATGTCCAACACAGCTACAATAGAGTTTTCCATAGCTCAACAGGCCACAACCCCTTTTAGGTAGGGTTGGGATTTCAACCGTTATGTCCCATTGATGTGGCCATACCATTTTCGACCACTCAAGTAGATTCATCTCACATGCAGACCGAAGCTAAAAAGGCTAACAGCTTCATTAAGCACAATCAACACATTCGCTAATAGGTACATGATATATTGTACAGAGCCAATGCTAATTACAAGTAGCACCATTATCAACATTAAGTGTCGCACTAGTTCTAGGTGGGCGACAAAGTTTGGCTTCATTTTGAGAAGAAGCACCTTCTTTGACCCCACTGTAAGCTTCACATGCTCTAATAAGCACCATACACCATCACTAAGGTTGTCAGTGACAATGATTTTGAGATCAATATCTTGCCTTTCCTTGGTCTCCACCTAGTGTTCAATGTAGATCACCGTCGGCCATATTATCCACCACTGTTGGACACATTTGACATTGTTTAACAGCTCACACCAACAAAGCTCAACCCTGACTGCATGGAACATGGCACAATTTATTAGATCATGTACACATATATCAATAACACTCAGAAGTAGAGGATACATCTATATCGAGTTGTCAGAGCAGGCCAACTCCTTCACTAGGGAAAGTGGTTCACTAGGGACAAGGTTCAACAAAAATTTCCTCACCTCATGGAGGCTTGCATGCAATGGAAACCATTCCTTCATAAGGGGGGGAAGGAACAATCCGAGTGGATATTGGTGGCAACCCTCCTATTCCACCTAGACCCCTCATTTAGTTTCATCTGTTTCCTTGTTCATTTCAGCATTTACTAAGTTTAGCAATTTTTCAGGTCCTGAACTTTCGGAGCAGTTTTGACCCCCTAAATGATGTTTTTTTGGGGTCCACAATAGCCCTGTAATTCTACCTAGGGGCCTTTAGTGAAAACTATAGTACTTGGCGAGACCTTTCCAACAAGGTATTGTACTTTCCAAACAGAGATAATATGACCATGTTATGACCCTAGGAAGTTGGATGCCCAACTAACCCCAATGGGGCACACAAAATCTTGGTGTTACATCTCCTCGGGTTAGGTTTTTGGTTGTTTATGGTTTTCTCATGTTTCCAATAATAAATAGACCCTTGAGCCTCACTATAACGCACTTCAGAGGCATGTAGTTTCCACATCTCTTCTTAGAGGTAAGCTACCGTTGCCCAAGCCATCTTATTTCCATCCTATTGTAAGCATAGTTTAGTATTTCCCTATTAATGAAATGAAATGTTTTTTTTCCTGCGTCTCTATCTTTATCATTATATCTATAAGTTTTTTTATTCTTGTTTAAGTTCAAATCATAAAGAGACAACCACAAAAAGAGCACACGAAGTTGCACTAGGAACACCCACATGCTGGAAAAACCCAAGAACCTTTTCCAATAGAGAAATTCTTCAAGACAACAAATATACATGATAGCCAATAACTAGGTCAGACTTTGTCCACAGTCTATCCTCCTAGTGAAGTCAATATTACTTACAAAACATGTTTTCTTATTGTCTTAGAAACACTTATTTGCAAGCCTTCATACATCACACTTCTCTAGATTACAATAAACATTTAGTTGGTGAGATAGATGACTTTATTGCCTATAGTTGGCTCTTCATTAGCCTCAAAACTTCGTATTCTCACCTGAAAAAATCTAAAATTTCCATGAATAGAAACAAATCCGAAATACCTAAAATTAGGCTCTTCTTACCTCACATGTAAGCTTCCTTCATGACTCAAATCCTCTACTTGCCTTAGATTAGGTTGCCTCAGAAAAGTCCAAACTTGTCCTCCATAGATGATCTGAATTGTTTCCCTAATGGAAGGAACGAGAGTTTTTTTATATATATTATTGCTTGGGCAAATAAGTGTTTGTAGAAGCTAGTTTGACTTGAACAATTTAGGGGGCCAACTTGGCTAGCAAGAGGTTGACATGACCTATTTTTGGAGCCAAAAATTATTTTTCCAAAATTATTTTTTTTCTTTTTCACAACTAACGAGAATAACATGTCTAATATAATTTTCTTATTTATTTTGACTCAAGCATGAAGAACATGCTTACAAATACATGAAAGACCAAAAAATTACATTATTAAGACCAACCATAGTTATAAACTTTAACACTCCCTCTTAACTAGGGAGGTATCCATAATGACTAATCAAATTTTCTCGTGTTGACAAATTTCTCTAATAAAAAGGTACAAATCATCAATAATATCATAATCTAGGCCATCACTCTTGACCTACACTAGCAACATCATTATGTAATCAATGCCACACCAAGGTTAACACTCTTTAACCGATGGTACTCATTGAACCAATGACCATGATCTGGTGGGCACCTCACATCATGGTACTCCAACTAGTCTAGGCTTTCCATCACCCATGGTTAAACCAAAGGGACACCCATGTACCAACTCCAAATGCCTCACTCTAATCCATGATGCTAAAAATGCACGCACTCCATTGAGTGTCTAGGACACAGGGACCATTCCTCTCAAGAATGTCCATCCCTCATTCTATCTCACCAACATTTTTGGAGATGCCCTCATTCTCCACAATCCAAGTGATGCTTTTATTGTCACTAATCATCTAATCCATGCCCCTATTTTCAATAGTCTAATTTATTCTCCTTTTTGACTAATCGTATGAGCCATGCCCCTATTGTCAATAGTTTGGGATGTGCTCATGTTTTCTCTAACATTCTAAGCCATGTACCTACTTATGTAACATAAATACTCCATCTCACGAATAGAATGGTGCTCCACAAGTCCAAGCTTGTCCCTAAAGTATCACCATGGATAGAAGGTTTGTTAACATATCAACCTTTTCTTCATTAATAGAGATATACTCAAGATTCACTTCTCTCAACATGTACCACATACTACTAGATATTAATGTTCTTTGACCTATCATCAAGCTGTCATCTTGACCTCATGGAACAATCCTACAAGCTAGAGCTACACTACATCTACAATCAAGATTTAATATTCTCAGCCATTGAGTGCATAATATGTGTGCTTCTTACTCATCCAAATGACATTGAAGAAATATGCAAACTCTCTTTGACTTCAACACTCCTTTCTTAATGTGAATTCTTGCAATTGTACTTCTTTTCTTAAAGAATCTTTTTGACTATTCCATGACCAACTAGACCACGTTGGTACTTCGCTACATTCCTTGGATCAACCATGAATTGATATGCTTCCTCCATTTCATCCATCACCTTGGTTACATCAGTTACTCTAACCAAGTAACTATTCTTAAACATATCCTATCATGGAAATATTAATTTTTATATCTCTACCACTAATGGTATCAACTATCTATACGAGATATTTCATCTTGAATTCTGAGATCAAATTGCTTTGAAGCTAAGAAAAGCATTGGATAAGCACTGACTTCTCCCTCTAGATAGAATATTTTGGTCAATGCAACTCCCTCTAATACATGATCTCTTCTGATTTCTTTAGAAAATGAATTATATAGGATGTACCTTCATCCATCAGTCTAAGAGGAGTTTGTACAAATCATTCCTTCTATTTAAAAGCATAAGTTGTCTTCATATACCTCAGAAGCATGAGGTAGATCTTACGTACAATTCTTCTCTTATCAAAGAAGATGATCTGGTGTAGTAACATAAATAATAAAGACAATAAAATTTTAATAAAAGTATGCTTGGAAAAAAAATGTCCATTCACAACCTTCTCCATCCTACCAGGGTATTATTTGTTTTGTACTTCTCATGAGTTTCCATCATCTTAGAATCCACCACTAACTTCTTTTCAACACAAATCAGGACATATGTCAACCATGATAATCTATATACTCCTCTCTGAACTCAAATCTTAACGAGGACAATATCTCTTAACAAAAATCCCTATTTGTAGGAAATTCCTCTTGTCAAAACTTTTCTTTGTTCTTCCATTTGTTTCCATGGACTAGGTAGTCATTAATATATGTACCTACAATATTCACTCTGAAGAACAATTCCAATCAAGAAAAATATATAAGGACAAGACACTAAAATTAAAAATAACAATAATAATAATAATCAAGAAAGGAAGATATAAAATACTTATCTTTAAGAGGAATGTCAAATCTCTCTTGATATTTTGTGTTCTTGCATATTTGGTTAGTTTCATCAAAAAATGTTTTGATTTCATTCCTTTATTGCAAGAACTAGGGTTTCTTCTTTGAGTGAAAACATCCAAACCTAGGGTTTGTTCCTAAATCCTTTTGACTCGATAGGTTTTACCAACACTCAAAGTCCAAATGTCTAAAATCTTAGCCTATTTTATAGTAAATACTTCAAAAAGTTATATTTTCACTTTACATCATCAAATGACAAAAACCCTATATTACCCTTGATGTTTGTAAACCAAGAAATATATTAGCAGTAGCAATATTTAATCTTTTATGTCTTTACTCTTCATCTCAATGTGCATAGAATGGATTCCATCATTCTGGACCAATTACTTGTTCTCAAAATCCAAAATGTCCACAATAGTAAGTGCAAGATCTCTGAAAACAGTGAATGTGCCATCACCATATCTATTCAAGAAGTGCATGATTCTGTTTCAATTCATTTAATTCAATATTCATATTTATCAAGGAATATTTCAAGCTTATCATTGTTGAAAAATGGATAGTATTTTCAATATTGATTTCAAGTTCAAACATCATTTTTAACTCCCTATGACTTGGTGATAAGTGATAGGCATTTTACATTACTCTATGGTTCAAGTGATGGCTCCAAGTGTCTTATAGTTCAATGTTGGAAGACATTACACAATCATAGTATTAGAGACAACCAATGAATCTCAATATAGGATGTAACTATTGTATTTGATGCAACATATTTATTGAAAACCTAATCCCATGTATTCTCATATTTGAAATGGATTTTAATGCAACCATTTCGATGAATATCACAACTTCAATCTTTTGGTAGGGTCATATATTTTCCATAAGTGGTCAATTTTCCTTTAGAATTTATTGTAGCTTGGATCCCTTGTTTTACAGTCTTCATAATTGTAATCATCTCTCATGAAAAAAAAATTATTTGGATTAGATAATAATACATAACATATCTATGAGGATGATAAAACACATTCACAATTACCAAGGCACTAATTGAAAACAAAAGGTCATTTAGCTTGATTGTAGAAAGAAATACCTTCTTTCTTCCAATAAACATCATTTCATCTCCTTCAAATGTATATTAGATTCGTGATCTCATGCATCAGTTTTCATTGGATTCTTTGTCTAACTCATCGTTGTAAAAATTCTTGCTCTAAACTTGAACCTTGCCATTTAAAAACATAACTTCAACCTTCTAAGATTTCTTTGTTGACTTAATGAAACTTTTAGACCTAGGATTTTTTTTTTTACATTTTCAAATTCAACCTTTATACACTAATCTCTGAGATCCTACCACAAATATTTAGTGAATCAACCTTACATAGAGACTCATTAGGTTTTTTCTAGATATTATCTTTCTCATAAAGTAGAACTCACTTCTTTGGATGTTGATTCCTCCCTTTTATTTTTTCTTGAGTAGAGAATGAATTACTCATAGGATAAAATTCAATCGTATACCTATTTTAGAGATGATATTCCTCTTGACAATATTATTAGTATCTTCTGAAGAAGTCATATGAGGACATATCTACTTTTTCTTGACCTTGATAAATGCAATATAGGCTGACTTACTTTTAGAAAAAGACACTTTTAGATTCTTTTCGATTGCTTCTTCCATAGTGACATTAGCTTAGCTTTAATATTTAGACCCTCTTCCTTCTAAGGAAATTATTTAAGACTTATTTTGAGATTCTGAGACCTTTGAACCCTGTATGATATATTTTACTTTTAGGACCAAATATTTGACCTAACGTAATAATATTGAAGAATTATGAACGATCCTAATAAATGTAAGTTGAATCTTTATTCAATCTAACTTCAATATGAGAATTCGATCTTATTTTAAAAAATGTTTCGATCTTCAAACTTAAGAATGCTTCATCATTGTTTGATATTTGAAACTTTCATATCATTAATAAATAATACTTTGCAGACTTATTTATGTTTGGTATTTTACCTTGGAAATAGGTTCTACATATTCTTTATTTTGAAATTGACTAAGGCTTTAGATCTCAACCTTAAATAGAAATCATTTTATAGTCGAAATTTGTGTCCTAGTCTTGAGATTTCAACAATAGGAAAATCAATGAGTAGGGTTTCTAGAGATGCTGACCAAATAAACCCTAGAGAATAAGATGAATTCTATTAGGGCTGCCCTTATACCCAAGCTATGAAACCATATTTATTTTTAAATGTGTCTTCTACACTGGTAATTTCTTTTGATGATTTTATTCTTTCTCGCATTCTTATCCATGAATTATCACCATTAAGAAAATTACATAAAATAAATCAAAACTGTAAAATTTAAGATAGTATGACCATAAAGAGAAAGCCACATAAAGAACATGATAATTTACATAGGGAAAACCCACATGGCAGAAAACTCAAAGACCCTTTTCAATAGAGAAATTCTTCAAGTCAACAGATGTGCATGCTAGTCAATAACTAGATCAGACCTAGTCCATGGTCCATCCTCCTAAACAAGTCAAACCCAAAAGACATGCTTTGTTCTTGTCTCGTAAATCTTTCTTTGCTAGTCTTCATAGGTTACTTCATTGGCTTAGAGTAGACCTTTTGCTAGTCATAAAGATTACCTTCTTTACTTCCTCAAAGTAGTCCCTTCGATTGTCTCACTACTTCATTTTCTTTCCTCAGATCATCCAAAACACTCATGAACAGAAAGAGATCTGAAATACCTCATATTAGGTTCTTCTTACCTCAAATGTAAGCTTCTTTCGTGGCTCAAGTTCACTTCTTGCCTTAGACTATGTTTCCTCATAAAAGTGTGAACTTGTCCTCCATAAATGATGTGAATCATTACCTAAATGGGAGTGATCATATGTATTTATATAGTTTTTTACTTGGTTGAATAGGTGTCTCTAGAATCTGGGCCGATTTGAATAATTTGGGAGGCTAACTTGACTAGGAGGGTGCTGACATGACATATTTTTAGGGCCAATTTTTTTCCCAAAACTCAAATTTTATTTTTCACAAATGACGTGACTAAATTATCTAATATAAATTTATTTTTTATTTACTTTGACTAAAGAATGGACAAAATGCTTACAAATGCATCAAAGACCAAAAATATGCATTATGAAGACCCACCATAGTTACAAATTCAAGAATATAGTGTATATCCAAAGGTTAGCCCTTGTATGCCCATATTAGGCTACTGTGCCCTAGGATTATCGACACTGTAGAGTTGTTCAGTATGTGATATCTCAATGTGATGGAGAAATTTCCATCAGTAGCAAACATGGTTCAAAAGTACAACAATTGATAAGTACTAGAGTACTCGGGTATTAAAATGCAAAACAAATGTGAGCCTTGAGTATGAGGCGTGCCCAGTATGTAAGCACTCAGTCACATCCATTGGTCACAAGGCATTAGGAGGTAGTTTCTTCTGACTAAGAATCTTTATATTCTTGCCACCGTAGGTTATTCAGGGTCTTTGATTTACCAACATTATCCAAGATCTTTTCTTTGATTGATGTTAATAGAATTGCATGAAAGAGCATGTAAAAGCTATGTATGAAAACACACAAAAATAAATAAATGTAATGGAGACCATAAATAAAATGCGCACAATGTTTGATAACAGAGTTCATCCAGTGTGGAATACGTCTCCACTCCTTGCTTCAATAGAGGGAAGGATGCTTCTTTCATCTCATAAAAGAGAAAAGAAAGTACATAGAAAAATATATCATTATACCTCCATTCTTGGGACTGACTTGAAATTTAACTACTCAAATTATAGAAATGACAACACTAATAGATCCATCTCATCCTCCTGAAAATTTTGACTATATAAATGACCTACTTTTGACAGGTGCATTATTGTCTCAACCTTCGTGCCCAACAATTATTGATGAAGGTGGGTTTCTGCCATGACCACTAAATTTAGTTTCCCAAATGTAAAATTTGATTGCACCATTTCAATCTTTGCAAAATTCTAGTTAAAATGACTATAAACTTAGCTACATTCCGACATCTACAAATTTGGTGCCATGGGGAATCTTCTAGATTCCTTAAATATTCTACATAAAAATATTCCTAAAATATTCATTAAGAATATTTTGTAATATATGCTATGGGAGTATTCCTAGAATCTTCTCGATATTTGTGTGTACATTACCGTGCGTGTGACATCCTCTCTCATGCATTCTCCATGGTTCCCCTTGAACCATTCAAATGACATTTTATAGAAAAGTGTGAGGGTGGGTAAGAGAAAGTGTGTGGTTGGCATAGTCATATTAAATTACTTGTTGTAATGGAAATTTTGGGTTCAAAATCCAGGGACTCCCAATTTTACTTTAGTGGAGTTTAAAATTCCAATTTTAGTTTTAATATAGTTCTCAAACCATATCATATATGGTAAACGTATGTCCACATTGTAATAACTCCCAAAACCATGAGAATAAGACAAAAATGGAGGTTACACCCTTCCATGGCCATTTGGACCTAATTTGAGGTACCATGTGGTACAATGTGATTAGTCCATGTGGCAGGCTCTCATTGCTCAAATCATATGCCACCTCTACTACCTACTTTCCATGTGTCGACTTGTGGTGCTACTAAGTCACCTGCTTATGGATCCACTTGGTTTATTGATTGGGATGCCACATCAGCTCTATGGGTATCACCATGCCTATTGAATTCACGTCCATGTGTAAACCTATGGGAGTGTTGTGTTGCACCATAGGTTGACTTCGACTTTGAATTTTTCCTAGTTTGACCAAAATTTTCACTGGCCATAACATTCACATACAGACTCAGATTGAGATGTCGTTTTTGTCGTTGGGAAGCTTTTGATGATCTCTTTGATATGAAGCTAGTTTTGATGAGATTCAAAGACATATTTTTTATTCATTAGGAATCCACCTAAATCTTTCCTCCCCACTAAAGGACTTTTGTTCCTTCAAAAGTATAAACAAGTACTGCAATCTTGATCGCCATAACAAATGCATCAGATTGGCCACCTTTCATTTCCTTCATCTTTGTGCTTCGAAACTTGTAATGATGAAACAAACACTTGTATCCATTTGAAAAAATGTAGATGCCAATACATGTACAACTTTCAAGACCCAAACAAAGCCATACATGCCAAGAGTTTATAACAAACTCATGGTCAAGTTTAGAATAGAAACCATACTAATGTTATCCTACTAAAGGCCCAAATATCACTATGCCGCATATACAAGTGGGTTGCACATTCATCACTTTTACAAACATTTTCACAACATTTGATTTATAATGGTGGCCATTACCAACTATTTAAAAAGGTTACCAATCTCTTTCCTAACCAGGCTAATGGGAATTCCTCCTGTAGTTGGTTTCCTTGTTGAACTAATTCATTAGTTTTTTCTTTCATAGGTTATTTCTCAATCTCTATATCCTTCCTCAGGCATATATCTAGATGGAGCTTCCAACATGTGGCTTTTGGATGTCCACCCTTATTGCAATGGTGGCAACAGTTTTTTCGTCCTCCATACTTTATTAACCTTATTTGAATGACTTTCTCGGATGCGAGTCTGGAGCGAAGATCTTTCCTTAGCTCTTCCTCTAGAATGCTCACTAGAATGTGGTGATGTGCTCTCATCACCATCCAATGTCTCAGATTGGTTGCTTGAGGACTCTCCTATCTCTTCCTTTCTAACATAGCCCAATCCTTCATATCAAGGTAATTCAACAACTTGGATGGGATTCAAAATGCCTTGGCCATTACCTCCTAGGCCATTGCCTTCATATCCCATCTTCTTCATTAGCTTCAAACCAATGCCTATAGTGTGCCTTTCATGTGCACCAAAATCATCATCATAATGAGAACATGAAACTAAAGAATCATTATTTACCTCTATTGTCTATTCTGAAGTGGGTGATCATGTCTTTTCTAATCCTTCATTTCACTTCAACATTTCCAAGGCTTCTCCCATGGCTTGGAATTGATGTTGCAATCTTTGTTTCTCCTCTTCTCCTTCTTGTAGAAGTCTCCTCTACTCAACATTCTCTACTTGAATGTTGTGAATGATCTTCTCATTTGAATGATGAGAAGAAAATGAAGAAGAATAATATTCACATGAAGATGGAGATGGAGGTTCTCCTTCATTTACCAAAGCACTGTCTGCTCTCTCCTTCTTCTTCTAACAAGGTAAACAATCAAATGAGAACTATACCAAGTACCCATTTTATTAAGGTAGTAAAAAAATCATCCCGTTTTGAAAAGTGTTGATTCAGAATACACCTTTTTTTAAACATATTTTTGACACTTCAAATTTTCTCATGTATCAAATATGAACATTTTTTTTTAAATGTTAGTGATTTTCATGATGATTTTGAAAAGTGTTGATGCAACATCAAACCATTTTTCAGAGGGATTTTTTTTTTACACTGTAAATTTTCTAATGTATTAAGTGTGCTTAATTCCTTTTAAAGTTGGTGGTTTTTATGCAAATTTTGAAAAGCATCACCATTTTTTTCAGACATATTTTTTACACTTGAAATTTTCTTATGTCCTAAGTATGCACAATATTTTTTAAATGTTGATTATTTAACAATTTTTCAAGTTGTCTTATTCATCATCTTGTTTTTCTTCCTAATATGTTTGTTTTTCAAGGGTTTTCTAAACATGTGTTTTTTTTTGCAGTATTTTTTTGATGAAATTTTTAATTCTTTTTGCAATGTTTTAAAAAATAATAAAATTAATATTTTGAGGTTAGGATTTTTTATAGATTTATATATCATTAATTGATACATTAATACACATAAAATAATTGCCATATAAAAATAATAATTTTAAAAACTAGATAAAAAATGCACATTTTAAATATAGTTATACTTAAAAAAATACGTATTTTAAGACATTTTCACTAAAAATGACTTGTTAAATAAAACATCTATATTAAAAAATTGAATGAAAAGGGTTGGAAAAAGAAAAAAAATTATGAAAAAAAGGTAAATTCTATATCAAAACATGTTAACATTTGAAGTTTTCTTCCAAAAGAAACGATTCACATAAAATTTTAAGTAAAAATAACAAAAACAATAAAACATACATTTAAAACAAAAATGTCTCAAAAATAAAAATTAAAAACATAAAAAAAAACTACAATTAAATTAAAAAAAAAAGTCATCGAAAATAAAAGAA